>CM054147.1:0-48172 GCA_028751875.1 Rapana venosa | reverse complement strand
AATCTCTAGGCATCGGGTTCTGTCGTCCATACCACTGGCTGCAGCAGGTTTCGACAACTGGACGAGTTTTTAAAGTGTTCACAAGATGTTCTGTGTGCGTTTAACACTGAACCCGTTTCTGATCTGGGCAGAAGAAGTTTCAGAGGAATGGACTAGACATGACTGTTAACTCCAGGAGAAAAAAAGCCATTTCCGGAAATGGAACCGTATGAGTGCTGACTCCTGGATTAAAAATGACTGTTAATTCCAGGATTAAAAAATAAAGACTGTTAACTCCAAGATAAAAATGACTGTTAACTCCAGCCCCAGAACATAAAAATGACTGTTAACTCTCGGGAAAAATGACTGTTAACTTCAGGATTTAACAATAACTGAAAACCAAGATATTAAAACATTATTGTTAATTCCAGGATTTAAAAAAATGACAATCAACTCCAGATTTTTTTTTTTAGGATGGCTGTTACCTCCAGGAGAAAAACCATGACTAATATGTCCAGGAGAAAAAACGACTGTTAACTGCAGGAGAAAAACTGATTGTTAACTGCAGGAGGAAAAAAGTTACCGTTAATTGCAGGAGAAAATGACTGTTAACTGCAGGAGGGGAAAATGACTGTTAACTGCAGGAGGAAAAATGACTGTTAACTGCAGGAGGAAAAATGACTGTTGACTGCAATAGGAAAAAATGACTGTTAACTGCAGAAAAAAAGACTGTTAACTGCAGGAGAAAAAAATGACTGTTAACTGCAGGAGGAAAACATGACTGTTCATTCCAGAATAGAACAAGATGACTGTTAACTCCAGGGTTTGAGGAAATGACTGTTAACTCCAGGAGAAAAAATGCTGTTAACTGCAGGAAAAATATTTAAGGAAATGCTGTTCATTCCAGGATAAAAGATGCTGTTAACTCCAGGATAAAGATGCTGTTATCTCCAGGATAAAGATGGCTGTTAACTCCAGGATAAAGATGGCTGTTATCCCCAGGATAAAGATGGCTGTTAACTCCAGGATAAAGATGCTATTATCTCCAGGATAAAGATGGCTGTTATCTCCAGGATAAAGATGCTGTTATCTCCAGGATAAAGATGGCTGTTATCTCCAGGATAAAGATGGCTGTTAACTCCAGGATAAAGATGGCTGTTATCTTCCAGGATAAAGATGGCTGTTAACTCCAGGATAAAGATGCTGTTATCTTCAGGATAAAGATGGCTGTTAACTCCAGGATAAAGATGCTATTATCTCCAAGATAAAGATGCTGTTAACTCCAGGATAAATATGGTTCTTAAATCCAGGTTTTGAAGAAATGTCTGTTAACTCCAGGATTATTTAAACGAAAAAATGATTTAACTCAAGGAGAAAAAGACTGTTGACTTCAGGAGAAAAAGACTGTTGACTTCAGGAGAAAAAAGACTGTTGACTTCAGGAGAAAAAAGACTGTTGACTTCAGGAGAAAAAAGACTGTTGACTTCAGGAGAAAAAGACTGTTGACTTCAGGAGAAAAAAGACTGTTGACTTGAGGAGAAAAAAGACTGTTGACCTCAGGAGAAAAAAGACTGTTGACTTCAGGAGAAAAAAGACTGTTGACTGCAGGAGAAAAAAGACTGTTGACTTCAGGATGTTTTAAAAGAAAAAAATACTGTGAACTTCAGGAGAAAACCGGTCTCTTCAGAGGGATGCCTCATCACAGACTGAACGTGAGGCCCTCAGCTGAGGTCAGCTGAGCAGCTGGACACTCTGACCTGCAGACTACCTCCCCTTCATCCCCAGTGTTGTCAGGCACTAGCTCGGGGCCTATGCTCTGGTTCAGTCGTGACACGGGTCGTTGCCAGAAGGGGTGCTGAGCTAACGATGGCGCCATTCTAATGTTAGCTCCAACAGGTCCTGCTGAATGAACGCTATCAAATGGAACCAGAAGCAGAGTGGGACCTGAGTTGACGGGTGGCCTGGTGAAATCCTAGCCGTTCAATGTCTGGAATTCCTGGCTTTGGAAGTTCATAGAACAAGCTTGTGTGTGACTGCTTGGTGCTTCAAGTCAAGTCAAGTCAAGTCAAAAACACTTTAATCATCCCATGAGGGCAATTACAATACTGAAGGCACATTGTTACCTATAATTATCTCACAAGACACAAGAAAAACACATTTCAGATTGCTATAAGCATTCCAAGATAGCTTTTAAAAAATTATCATACACAAACTCAGGTGCGCGCACACACACGCACCGCGTACACACACACACACACACACACACACACACACACACACACACACACACACACACACACACACACACACACACACACACACCAATGCAGGAATACAATATTGTAAATACCATTGATTGGAAAAGAAATAACAATTTTTTTTTGTGCGTGCACGCACGTGCGCATTCACACACACGCGCACACCCATACATACACACACCAATATATGAACACAGTTTTATCACATATACACACACACACATGCACTCGCGCACCATAATGACCATTATCTAGTAAAGACATAAACACACACACACACACATGCGAGCGCGCGCGCACGCGCGCGCAAACACGCAAACACACACACAATTTAGAAATCATTCTTGAAAGCCAAAAGCAAGATACAGGAGTACTTATTTTCATTACCACACACACGCACGCATCCACGCACACACGCACTTGACAATCAGGGGGGTATATCAGAGAATGTAAAACTGTTTGGTTAGTGCTGTTTTGAATTTAGAATTCGAATGACTACTGGAACAAAGGAATTTCTTTTTCTATTTGTTTTACTGTTGGAGCACCGAAAGCGGCGTCCTGAAGGCAATAACTGAAATTCCGAAGACATAGCATGGGATGGATCAGCCAAGATGGCAGTCGCTTTGCGCACAAGCTGCTGATCGCTGTACGGCTTGAGATCTCTTTGTTCTCCAATTATTTTTTAGCAGATTCTAATCAATGCATTTATTTTGTTTTTGATTTTTAGCTCTCTCTCTGTCTCTCTCTCTGTGTCTCTCTCTCTGTCTCTCTCTCTGTCTCTCTCTCTGTCTCTGTCTCTGTCTCTGTCTCTCAGGAAAGGGCATAGGGTATGGACATGGCTTCACACTGGCCTGTGAGTGGCCGGAGCCCTTGTAGCCAATTTGACTCCTTCCTGCTCTGCTGGCGGCAGGGAAGAGAAAGGGGGGGGGGGGGGGAGGGGGGGCAACCATCATCGCCTCCCCTCCTCTATGACCCACACTGCTTGACTGATGCCCTGCGGATTGATTCTCTGTTCTGGCCCTAGCAAGCCAAAGGGCTTTTCTGAGTGGCCTGATTCCTGCCCGGCACGAGCAAATATTTACCAATTCCTGCCCCGCCGACTCCTGCTGCCGGCACTCCGCTCATGCAGTCACCATCAAGTGGGCAGGCACCCCGCCCTCGCCTGGCCGACAGTCTGGCCCGGCAATATCAAACATAACTTAGAAGCAAATGGACGGAAAAAAAGAGCTTCCAGACTGCGAACTGGTGTCGTGTAGTGTTAAATGGGTGAAGCCGATGATGGGTGATGAAAACAAATCTTTGTCGATGCTGGCCGTGTTGTTAGAGGCATAGAAAAGCCATCAGAAAGGGATTAGGGTGAACGGCCCATTGTGCAGACTGTTGATTCGTCATCAGTAGTTTTAGAAGCAGAAATGTGTGAGAGGCTGAACACCCTGCGCTGCTGCTTTGTCAGGTATGGCAAATGAAATTCAGGGTGCTTGCTACCTGTCCGCCTGATTTGCCCTTTTTGATCAGCGCTGTAAACTTGCCCAACAACAGCCCCCGAGCAATGGGTCCTTTGCTTGTTTATGGACGTTTGTGTTTGCTCTTGGTCCCTAGTTTTGTTTGGGAGTTTTCTCCCCCGTGCAGAGTAAAGTTTGGCGATTTGTTGGTTAATTGATTTCTGTGTCAGTCAATACAGGGCTGCTTTTATATGGTGATTTGTCCCCTTCTCCCGTCCCTGCTCTCTTTTTCTCTCCTGTTTGTTGCCAGGAAAACCTATTAATATGAGCTTCACCTGTGTGAACAGCAGCTTGATGGGGGTGGGGAGTGGGTGGAGGATATGGGGAAAGGGGTGGATGTCAGCAGGGGAAGCGTGAAAGGGGAAAGGGTAAAATCAAATATCTGCTCAAAAAGCTGTGTGGAATCGAACCTTTGCAGATCTCTTCGTTGTTGTTGTTTTTTTAATTTGCATTCGGTTTTTTTCTGCCTTGTCTTTTGTGATGTTCCCATTCTGATATCCCACCCAGCTCAGTTCAGCCTCTCTGTCCCAACCGTACCCAGAATCGCTAAGTCACATACTCTGGGTTAGAAGTCCACGGAGAGCCTATCAATATTCAGCCGCTGTATAGTCACCAGGCAGAGAGGCCCTGCACAGCTGCTGAGTCACTTTGCTAGTGTTCAGTAGTACCTGTTTTGAGCTATCATGCACAGCCTTCTAAGCCATCTGTCCACTAAGGTCAGTGACAGCCTAGTCGCGGGGCCAGACTGTCCCACAGATGGGGTGACCACCACCACATCCTTCAGCAACCAGTTCCCGCCAACTTCCAACGCTGGCGGCTTGACTCCAAGTCGACTCTGGCACCAAAGTGTGTGGGAAACCCAAAGAGACCAGAGCAGCAGGGGCCGCCTAGTCAGCTACACAGGTCTTTTAGTGTAGGATGATCAATGGGGATGACGATGATAGGGTGATGCTGCTGTAGAGGTGCATAATATGCTTGGAGGCTACTTGACGTGGCTGCACCCTACGCCTCCTAGGACATCTCCCGGAGTCAACCAGACCTGAGAGCTCCAGACACCTGCATTATAGCTCAGGTAATTTTAGCAACCATTTAGAATTTGCATCCCTAAACAGATGAAGGCTGACTGTGGTCCCTGTCTCCCTAATGAGCCCATAGCAAACTCAGTCTGGGCAGGAGCCGGCCTGATCCCGAAAACTCCCTTTGAATCACATGGGACTCGAACCCGCAACCTTGGAGCCCGTCACCAAAGGTGGTTACCAGTGCGTAATGGCAGCTGGTTCTATCCACCTGTTGTTCCTCTTTTTCTTTATGAGTTTATTTACGATCTCTGTTGTCTAGATTTAGTATGCCTATTTTGCACACAACCACAGGGTGGTAAAACAGCTTGTGGTGAACAAGTTTGACGTTATCAAGGAGGCGAAAGGTGGACACTTCAAATCTTAAAGTTGGCAGCCTTCCATCGGTCACCAAGAAGTCAGTTGTGGGTGCTATGTAGTAAAACAGGTTGTATTGGGTGTAAAGAAGGTAGCTTTTCATGTAAAGTAGGTAGTTTTGGGTGTGAAGAAGGTACCTTTTGTTGTAAGGAAGGTAGTTTTAGTGCAAAGAAGGTAGTCTTTGGTGTAAAGAAGGTATTTTTTGTATAAAGAAGGTAGTTTTTAGTGTGACCAAGGTAGTTTTTGTTGTGAAGAAGGTAGTATTTGGTGTAAATGTTTTTGGTTTAAAGAAATTAGTTATTGGTGTAAAGAAGGTAGTTTGTTGTTGTGAAGAAGGTAGTTTTGGAAAGCAGGTAGTTTGGCGTGTAAAGATAGTTTTTGGTGTAAAGAAGGTAGTTTTTGGTGTAAGAAGGTACTTTATGTGAAAAGAAGGTAGTTTTTAATAATAATAATAATAATAGTAATAATAATAATAATAATAATATATGGAATTTATATAGCGCTGAATCTTGTAAAATTCAAACAAATCGAAGCGCTTGCACTCAATCATTTACACACTTGCAACTCTCCTTAAGCATAATGAACAACAGATTTCAAATCTACTCGCGCGCACGTACGCACGCACACACACACAAACACACACACACACACACATACACACACACACACTCGGAACAACACTTAGGAGGTGAAAGATGCTGTTCAAAATTAGGGACAGATATGTGGAGGGAACTCACACATGAACTAAAAAGATATAAATGGGACATCCTAGGGCTTGCAGAAGTCAGATGGACTGACTTCGGAGAAACAACCACGCAAGACGGCCACAAGATATGGTACAGTGGAGAAGAGAAACTACATCAACACGGAGTAGGCTTCATTGTCAGGAAAGAGATTGTGTCAAGTATCGTCAGCTGCAGCCAACCTGGTGCCAAACGTACTGCTCCGCATTCCTTTGGACTACACCGGCGAGGCCGAGAGGGGGATCTTGACGACTGGGCAGCCCAGGATCTCCATACACTCTGCCCAGGCTTGCGCCCTGGAGAGGTCACTCCAGTGCCGCTGTTCTAGCGACAGAAACAACACGGGAGGCAGCAGTTACGAGTTATAAGTCCAGAGCGTATTGGCGTAAGCTCGGATGCTACGGGCTGTCTCCGACGGTGGGAGGAATCCTCGTGTCCCACTGGTCAGCTACCGCCCGCCTCAAGCTGGGCAGCCCCCGGCCAGTAAGGTGCTGACCCGTCACAGTCTGCCTGCTTCAATGGGTGCTTGGAGCTCAGGGGAAACACCGAAGAGCAGACTGTACATCCTGCACCAGGCAATGATAGAAGAAGAAAATCAAAGCCGCCAGCGCTGAGACTGGCAACCTGGAACGTCAGGACCGTGCGCCCTGGCCTCTCCAACCATTTACAACAGGTTGACGATGCAAGAAAGACGGCCGTCATCAGCCGCGAGCTAAAGAGGCTCAGCATTGACATAGCTGCACTACAGGAAACCAGACTTCCTTCCAACGGCAGCCTTAGAGAAAAGGACTACACATTCTTCTGGCAGGGCAAGGGCCCAGAGGAGCACCGTGTGCACGGCGTAGGGCTTCGCAGTGAGAAACTCTCTACTGCCCTCTATCGAACCACCCTCAGGACGGCACAGCTCGCATCCTCTCCCTACGCCTTACAACCAACTCAGGCCCCGTGAACATCATGAGTGCCTATGCCCCCACGCTATACTCTTCAGCAGAGGCGAAGGATGTGTTCTACGAGGAGCTTGAGACCGCCACCAAGAAGTTAGCCCCTCAGAACAGTTATATCTGCTTGGCGACTTCAACGCCCGGATTGGTTCAGACCACGCTTCCTGGCCCAGATGCATCGGCCACTTTGGTGTCGGCAAACTCAACGAGAATGGACAGAGACTTCTTGAGCTATGCTCTCTTCATGATCTCTGCAGCACAAACACGTTCTTCCCCACAAAACCCGGCCACAGAGTGTCGGGCGGCATCCCAGATCTCGTCACGGGCACCAGCTGGATCTCATCATTACACGCAGGCCCTTGCTGAACTGTGTCCTCAGTACTCGCACTACCAAAAGCGCTGACTGCGACACCGACCATTTCTGGTCGCAACAAGGTGCGGCTCCAACCCAGACGAATCCACCGATCCAAGCAAAAGGGCCACCACGCATCAATACAGCCATGACCTCATTCCTGAGTTTTCGGGAACGTTTTGCTGACACCACCCGGGAGGCCCCAGCAACTGCCCAACCACCAGTGCGGAAGAGAGATGGAACCACATCCGTGATGCCACATACAAGTCCGCTGTCAACACCTTTGGAAAGAGAGAACAGAAAAACCACGACTGGTTTGAAGCCGGAATTTCTTAACTCGAGCCAGCCATCTCATCAAAAAGAGCCGCCCTGCTCAACTACAAACAAGACCCATGCACAAAGACGCTCGCTGCCCTTAGAAAAGCCAAAGTGATGCTCAACAGATTGCTAGACAGTGCTCAAATAGCTACTGGCAGAACTTGTGTCAAAGCATCTAGCTGTCTGCTGATTGTGGCAACATTCGTGCCATGTACGAGGGTATGAAGAAGGCTTCGGCCCATGCACAATCAAGACCGCCCCTCTGAAGTCAACCACTGGCGAAATCATCACCGACCGCTCGAGCAAATGGAGAGAGGGGCAAGCATTATAAAGAGCTTTACTCGAGGGGAGACCATTGTGACAGACACAGCATGGAAAAACACAAGCCCCCTGCCAGTCATGCAAGAGCTTGATGACCTTCACCCCACCATTGAGGAGCTCAGCAAAGGCGTTGACTCACTAGCAAGCGGCAAAGCCCCAGGAAACGAAGGCACCCCCCCCGGAGATCATCAAAGTGGCAAACAAAGCAGCCTCCTCGAGCATCTCCACGAACTGCTGCTACAGTGCTGGGAGGAAGGGACCGTGCCCCAAACATGCGCGGATGCCAATATCATCACGCTGTACAAGAATAGAGGCGATCGCAGCGATTGTAACAACTACCGTGGCATAATCCCTCCTAAGCATTTTCGGGAAGATTTCGCCCGCGTCATACTAAACCGACGCAGTCTCTCGCAAGCATGTATACCCTGAGGCACAGTGTGGCTTTCGAGCTGAGAGATCAAAAGATCGACATGCTATTCTCCCCGAGACAGCTGCAAGAGAAGTGTCGTGAGCAGAGACTTCCCTTGTACATCGCCTTCATTGATCTGACCAAGGCGTTCGACTTGGTCAGCAGGGCAGGGCTGTTTCACACTCCTGCAGAGAATTGGGTGTCTCCCCAAGCTCCTGAGATGAAACACTTCCTTTCATGAGAATATGAAAGGCACCGTCCAGCACGATGCTCCTCCTCGGGCCCTTTTCCCATGAAGAGCGGAGTTTAAGCAAGGCTGTGTCCTCGCTGTGACCATCGGCATCCCGTTCTCGTGCTGCTGCTGCGCTACGCCTTTAGACAATCTGAAGAGGGGGCTACCTGCACACACAGAAAAGCCGGGGCAGCCTGTTTTAACCTCGCGCGCCTTCGTGCAAAGACAAAAGGTAAAGCAAAGTCCCCCAACGTGAGATGCTGTTTTGCCGATGACGCCCGCCTTGACAGCACACACTGAGGTTGCCCTCCAAGAACTCATCAACTGCTTTGCGCATGCCTGCACAGAGTTCGGCCTGACGATCAGCATCAAAAAGACGAACATCCTGGGCCAAGATGTCAGCTCCGCCCCTTCCATCTCCATCGGCGACAGCCCCCTCGACGTCGTGGAAAACTTCACGTACCTTGGCTCTGCCATTTCCAGTAGCCCCAGCCTGGACACTGAGCTGAAGTCCAGAATTGGCAAGGCATCAGCAGCAATGGCTCGTCTGTAAAAGAGAGTATGGGAGAACTCCATGCTCACCATCAAGACAAAGACCCAAATGTATCAAGCCTGCGTGCTGAGCACATTACTGTACGGTAGCGAGAGCTGGACTCTATACGCCCGACAAGAACGCAGGCTCAACACCTTCCACCAACGCTGCCTCAGAAGGATCCTTGGCGTCACATGGCAGGACCATGTTCCCAACAAAGAGATCCTGGAAAGGGCAGGAACACTCAGCATGTTTGCCCTGCTCACCAAGAGACGTTTGCGCTGGCTTGGCCATGTCACCCGCATGCATGACGGCAGACTGCCTAAAGACATTCTGTACGGTGAGCTTGCCACCGGCTCCAGACCAACAGGAAGGCCAATGCTTCGATACAAAGATGTGTGCAAGCGGGACCTGAAGGCGGGTGGCATTGCACCAGCAGGCCTTGAAGCACTGGCAGCAGACCGCAGCAGTTGGCGAGCCACTACCAGGTCGGCCATCAAGACAGCAGAGCAGAAGAGGGAGGAGCAGTGGGGAGACAGACGAGCACGCAGACATCGGAGAGCGGAGTCAGCACCATCAGACAACTCCGTCTTCACATGCAACACCTGCAACAGGATCTGCCGCTCCAGGATTGGGCTCTACAGCCACAGTCGGCGCTGCAGTTCCACCACTGACTGACTGACCCACGGTGCATTCTCCATTGTCTCCCGAGACAGACGGATGCCAACTTCCTCGAAAACATCATGACAGAGACACTGCAAAACCACCACACTTCCATCTCTTTTGGTGGAAGACCCCTTTTGCAACCTCTGATTTGCAGATGACATTGACCTCATGGGCGGAAGCAAACAAGAACTGCAAAACCTCACAGATAGTCTATCAGATCGAGCGAGCGCATACGGCATGGAGGTCAGTACAGAGAAATCAAAGATTATGGTCAACAGCGCAAGTAATGACAGCACGGAAATAAAGATAAATGGAGAAATACTGGAAGAGGTGAGCCAATTCAAATACTTAGGCTCCATCCTAACAAAAGATGGCACATCAAACAATGAAGTGAAACATCTGCTCTAGCCAGACTCGAGAGGATCATCAGAAGCAACAACATCAGCTTCTACACCAAATAATTATCACCTCTACAAATCCCTCGTGATATCTATCCTCCTATATGGCTGTGAATCATGGATTCTGTCAGCAGAGCTAGAGAGGAGAATCCAAGCATTCGAGAACAAGTGCCACAGAAGGCTCCTCAAAATATCATACAAAGAACACAAGACCAACAACTATGTGAAAGAAGATATCAAAAAGTGTGTGGGCCCCCAAGAACCTTTGCTCTCCACCATACAGAGGAGAAAACATGTGGTTTGGTCACACCACAAGACACAACACCTTAGCAAAAACCATCTTGCAAGGAACAGTCGAAGGCAGGAGAAGAAGAGGCCACCAAAAGAAATCATGGGTTGACAACATCAAAGACTGGACCGCCCAACCCCTGCAACACCTTCTACTAGCCACACAGGATCGTGAAGCATGAAAAAAGATCTCTGTTGCTCTTCTCTCATGTCCCCCCTACATCCTTTGGGACATGGGACTGAGTGAGTGAGTGATGGGGGGGGGGGGGGGGGGGGGGGAGTCTCAGGTAGGAAATAAGTGTGTTTTGAGGCTGGATTTGAAAGTATCAAGTGAAGGCTTTTGGCGAAGTAAAAGAGGGAGGTCATTCCAGGTGGATGGACCAGAAACAGAAGGAGAAACGGCCAACAGTGGTTTGTTTGAATCTGGGTGTTCGAAAGCACAAAGTATCAGCGGCTGAACGAAGGAAACGGGATGGAGTGTAGAGGTAAAGACAGTTACAGAGATAAGAGGGAGCACATTTGTGGAGACATTTGAAACAGATGGTATTGATCTTATACTCCAGTCTTTGTGAGACAGGCAGCCAGTGAAGAGATTGCAGGAGAGGAGTGATGTGTTCAGATTTTTTCTTTCTTACGACCAGTCGAGCTGCAGAGTTTTGTATGCGTTGAAGAAAGTGCATAGATGATGCTGGTAGGCCAGCCCAAAGAGAATTACAGTAGTCTAAACGTTAAAGAATGAGAGATGTGACAAGCTTGGAAGTTGCATCAGTGGACAGATACTTGCGAATCGCGCTTAGGCCCGTAATTGATAGTAGCAAGACTGGCAGGTCTGGGTGATGAAATTTTCATAGAGAGTGTGTTGTCAAGAACTACTCCTAAATACTTCACAGAGTTGGACAAAGGAACTGACGTATTGCCGAATTCTATTGAAGTTTTTGCGATAGAGGAAAGTTTATGTGGGTCCCTATGAGCATGGCTTCGGTTTTATCGGCATTAAGTTGTAACTTGTTCTGAGTCATCCAGTTTTGAATGTCTTGAAGGCAGTAGGACATATTTGTCAGGAGGGAAGGCAAGTTTTCAACAGTATCACTAACTGAAGCTGAGTATCATTGGCATAGAAATGATGATCAATATGGTGGTTATTTATTATATGTGAGAGTGGAGCAGTGTAGAGAGTAAAGAGATCAGGGCCCAGGACTGATCCCTGTGGGACTCCACATTCCATTTTGACAGGTTTTGATTGAATTTTGTTTACAATAACTTTCTGGAACCGGTCTGTGAGGTATGAAGTAAACCAGGTGAGGGCTGTTACGTTAATACCAAACGTATTTTGGAGGCGAGAAAGAAGAATTGAGTGATCTATAGTGTCAAAGGCTGCAGATAAGTCAAGAAGAGTGAGGAGGGAGATTTTTCCTGCATCAGAAGCAAGTGGAAGTGTATCTAAAGGCAGATTGAAAAGTGGGAAGGAGATCATTGAAATGAAGGTGACTGTTGAGCTGTTTGAGAACAACTTTTTCTAGTACTTTAGAGACAAAGGGTAAGTTTGAGACAGGTCTATAATTCTTCAGAATGTTGGGATCGAGGTCGTGCTTTTTCAGTAGAGGTGTGACTATTGCTGTTTTAAGAGCTGATGGAAAATTTCCTGACACAAGAGATGAGTTTACTATTTTAGTGATAATAGGTACAAGTTGTGGAAGGCATTGTGAGAAAACAGGAGCAGGTATGGGATCAAGGTCGCATGATTTTACAGTCATTTCCTTCAGAATTGTCATGATTACTTTTACACATGTGGGATGGAAGGAAAAGAGAGGAGTGCCAGTGAACTGGGGATCAGGAGGAGCAGGCTGGAATTGAGTCTGATCCAGTCTGGACCGTATGTTTCGAACTTTGTCTGAAAAAAAGGCAGAAAAGATGGATGGAAGTTCAGACAGGCAGTGGGTGTTAGGCAAGGGAGTTGATTTTGCAGATCCAAGGAGATTTGAGGTGCAAATAAGGTAGTTTTTGTGCAAAGAAGGTAGTTTTGTGCAAAGAAGGTAGTTTTTGTGCAAAGAAGATAGTTTTTGGCGCAAAGAATGTAGTTTTTGGTGCAAAGAATATAGTTTTGGCTGTAAAGAATGTAGCTTTGGGTGTAAGAAGGTACTTTTAGTGCAAAGAAGGTAGTTTTGTGCAAAGAAGGTAGTTTTTGCTTTAAAGAAGGTAGTTTTAGGTGCAAAGACGGTAGTTTTGGGTGTAAAGACGGTAGTGTGGTGCAAAGAAGGTAGTTTCGGTGTAAGAAGGTATTTGAAAGGTAGTTTTGTGTAGAGAAGGTAGCTTTTGGTGTACAGAAGGTAGTTTGGGGTGTAAAGAAGGTAGTTTTTTTGTGCCTTGTGTAAAGAAAGAAGTTAATTTCCATGACATGCAGTAAAGAAGTTAAATTTATGACATGCAGTAAAGAAGTTAATTTTCATGACATGCAGTAAAGAAGTTAATTTTGATGACATGCAGTAAAGAAGTTATTTTTGATGACATGCAGTAAAGAAGTTAATTTTGATGACATGCAGTAAATGAAGCTTAGTTTTGAATGACAATTTATAGCAAGAAGTTAATTTTGATGACATGCATGTAAAGAAGTTATTTTTGGATGACATGACAGTAAAGAAGTTAATTTTGATCGACATGCAGTAAAGAAAGCGTTATTGTTGATGACGGCAGTAAAGAAGTTAATTTTCAGTCATGCACTAAAGAAGGTTAATTTTGTCATAGACTCGTGCAGTAAAAGAAGTTAAATTTTATGAACATGCAGTAAAGAATTAATTTTTATGAACAGCAGTAAAGAAGTTTTTAAATTCATGACATTGTGCGTCACTTTCTAAAGAGATTAATCTGTAAATACATAATTTTTTTTTAATTTTGGTCTAAACCGTTCTACGTGCGTGAAGGATATTTGACTTTTTTCATCACTTTAAAAAATACACTCCACTTATATCGAAGCAATGGGCAACGACAACTTTGAATAAGACTGACACCTCATACATGCAATACCAAGACTGACTGCAATAACAATGTCTGAGATAACCTGGTGCCTAGTCAACCTCATTTGGCTGACTCCAGGCTGAAAGACGTCACACGGAATTCTCTCCCCGCTATTAATGGCAATGCACATCGCATCATAGCATTCATTTAAATTTCACTCTGTTACCAACGGTTAAATCACGGCAATTCAACTGTCTCCGCCTAAATCTCCACGCTGCTCTCCTGGGGAGAATCCGTCCCACACAAAGAACAGCGCCACCCATGTTTGTCTTTTCTTGTCCCCTGCACTGCAACTAGCAAATTGTGTCCTTATCATAGTGGCTTTTTGTATCTAAAGAATGTTTGCCAGGAGACAAACTCTCTTGTGGCCAGTGGATGCGTGTTACATGCGCTAAATAGGCCTGTTATGAGACATTGTAACCTCGGTTTATCACCTCATAACCGATTAGACTAGCAACCCAGACCACCACTCATAGTCCTAATGGGAGGGGGAGTTTCGGACCCGAACGGAGGGGTTTTTTTTTCGAATCACCTTACGGACTTTTGTGCTTTCATAGGCAGCGCGTTACCTGTAGACCATCGTAAGTTCAAATGTCCTGCACATGCTGCTCGTACATGTTATATTTATTTTATTTATATTGTTCCAGTCTGTTTGAAAGGGCTCTGAAGTGTTCACGGTTGTGGCTGTAAAAACAATAATTTGTATTGCTTACGTTGTGGTGTGCTGTCGTATAATCTGGGGGTGTGGTATTGTATGTATGTCTTGGTTTGCGTACTAGTATTATATTGCATTGCATTGTGTTGCATAGGCTTCTGTATGTATTGTATATGGTTGGTGTATTTTGTGTTGTCTGCAGTGTATGGGTAGACCGATCGTAATTGTGCTAGTACTGCGTATTAGTTACTGACCGACCCTTCACAACACTATTCTCTCATCTCTGGCTCTGTAGCATTTCAAACTGCTATCAAAAATAAAGAAGATGGGTGATGGTGATGAAGAGTGAGACCGACAACGACTAAGCGACACAGACACAGACACTCAAACAAGGAGTTACAGCGAGACCAGACAGACAAACACAGAACAAAAAGCTCTTGCCAATAACCTTGTGCAATAACCCTCTCCTGCTCGGCTTTGTTCCCTCTTAAGGGGCAGCGCCTTGTAAAAAACGCGTTGACAAGTTGGAAGTTTAATTAGCACAAATAGGTGATTGACCGTCTCATCGACTCACCACTGCCTCTCACTCTTTACCTTCTCTACGCCTTCCCACTATCGCTTCCCATCCGGAGCGGCCAGCCGCCATCGATCAGCCTCGCTTTGTGGGCCCAATCGCGCCGCGCCATGCCGCTCGACACTGCGAAAAAAGGCCAGAGCGCGCGCGGAATACAAATTCGCAGCCACCTAGGGCTTCGTTTCATGTTTTGGGGAAGAACGATTGAATGGGTGTCAATCAATTTGGACAAAACCAGGCTGTGGCGTTGTTTGAGATGTCTATGTGCATTAAATTCTGTCACAAGGGTCGCGGGTGTTTCTCCGGGTCGGTTTGGATTACCTCTGTCAACGCTGGGCGGTGGGTTAAGATTGGGACTTAGCGCGGAAATTCAAGGGGGGGGGGGGGGGGGGAGGGGGAAATCATTGTGGGGAGAGGGGAAGGGGGGTGGGGGGGGGGGGGAGGGGGGGGGAGGAAGGGAAATGGGGAAAGGTGCGGGAGGGGGGGGAGAGGGGGGGGAAGGGGGGGGGGCGTGGGATCTGTGCGGAGGGAAAACAGGAGTTGTTGGCTTGTTTGATTGGGCACTGGAGCCTTTCAATAACTAGTCGAGATTGTGCTTCTACAGTACGGGTGGGTAGACAGAGTGGCAACACACATCACACACACCACACACAACAGCCACACACACACTCCTACGCTCTCTCTTACTCTCTCTCTCTCACACTCGTCCTCTCACACTCACTCACACAACACACGCACACAACACATTCCTCCTTTATCTGCTTCGAACGCCCACTGTCTACTTATTTACTGTATTCCCGTTAATCAAGTTAAGATTTTTCTGCGTTCAATTCAGGGCTGGGATCGCATAGGTGAAGAGCTTCCCCACACAAAGCAGCCATCCAGTTACTTTCTGTCTTAACTGTATATTGGTTTTCATATCCAGATGGCTTGTTTCTACAGAATTTTGCCAGGGACAAACTCCATTTGTTTCCGTGTTATGTTACTATAAGTTACTTTTTCCGTCCGCTTGTACCGAGGTCGTCGCAGATAAATACTGTTCACTGTCTGTCCAGCAGAGACAAGAGCAGAGGTGGCACTGCATGAAGGGACAGACGGCCTCCTGGCGTCTGAGGCGGTGCCTGCCACGCGAGTCGCTCCATTACGTCGTGTTGGTCCTGTCCTCTTGACTCTACCACCACAGTATCTGTGTGTAGACCCGTAAGAGCGGCTGGGTTGGGGGTATATATCTGAGGGTGTCTCCGAACCACTTGATCCTTTTGTTGGGCTATGGGGTTATGGACTGGTGGTGGCGCCTAATCATGTCATGTATCACCTCCTTTCTGAGTTATCTCGCCTGGTCCTTTCTTACTGACATTTCCTCAGGTATTTCATTTCACTAGGGGACCAGTTTTCTCTCGAGAACCCTTTTTTTTTGATTGTTTAGGGCCAGTGTCCCAGGCATTGTCGGATCAGCGTTAGAAAAAATGATTATTGATGAGTTTCGTCTTAGTGTCTGGTGGGAATGCTGGGACTGTATCAGAGAGGGGGGGCCGAGTTGGCAGGCCTGACTAAGCGTTGGGCTTTTATGCATCTGGTCTTGATTTCTCTGAGCTCTAGGTTGCATTATCAGGAAGACATTCTAACGCCCAGTATTCGAAGTACCCTGTGCTTGGACTTCACCGGGATGCCGTTGACGTTGATATCCAGCTTTGCGTTGTCTTTTGCTGACAGTCATAACAATCCTCGGTCTTGCTGGCGCGAAATCTTCATCGGTGTGTCTACACACTTTCATGCGAGCCGGCTCCTGTGTGCTCCCTGTAGTTGTACTTACCATTATATTCGTCATGTGCACATGGTTGTCCACAAAACATATTCTTGTATGCCCCAGGGTCTGGGCTGGCTTCCTTTGTGATCTGGATCCATGAGAGGACGATGAGCAAAGGGGAGCCCGCCCCGCCTCGACCCTCCATTCGCCGGAACACATCAATGTTCCTCTGGCAGGGGCGGACTGTGCTCCTGCTATTGGCGTAATGGCCCCGATGTTGGGGAAATTCGTTTCTACGCGCACTAAATAAATGTGTTACACAACGACCTCGGTTTATTGTCTCATCAAGAGACTAGCACCCAGACCACACACTCGTGTCTAATTGGATGGGAACATCAGGTTAGGGTCCAAACGGCGAAGCAAACGACCGCACACTTCTACCGATCCAGACTTTTCACTTTCTAGGCAGTACGTTACCTCTAGACCTCCCATACCCCCCCCTTGTCCACCATCACCATCATCCACAGCAACCCCCTAACAGTAGCAGTCCACGACCTACCCCGCCCTCTCCTCAGAGGCTCCAGAGTGGTAAACCTACTCAATGTCACAGACCGCCCTGCATCTCGCACGTCTGGGACCTGCACTTCTTACTCCCTTTCCTTCCTTTTCTTCAGCACACAATTCAAGGGAAGAGCTACCTATTGTTCTTTGTTTGTCTCTATTCCTGGCAGTACAGTGGGGTTCTTCTGTGACGGATGCCATCCTCTCACTGACGTCACCTAAACTTTTCGCACAATAGCCGCCGCTCAATGACACTGACATGATCCCCTTCTTCCGTCTTCAACATGTGCTAACCTCCGGCCTTCGCTGTACTGACACCTGCTACCTCTTCATGGAGAATTCTCATACTGTGCACACAGGATTCGGTGATGTGCCAGTGAGAGAGCTGGGGGTCATCTTTCTTCTCGGTCTTGCCTTGAAAGGCAGTCTTCATGAGGCTCCTATTATTGGTGCGTTGCGCATACACTGCACACTTCTTCTATGGTACCCATGTCAATCGATAATGTAAGGAATGTTTCATTGTGTTGCTCACCACACCGAAGAAACATACATCCTTTTCATTTGTCTTTCTTTCTTCTGACCCTGTGGATCTTCCAGAAAAAACCCACATCTCAACTGTGCGTGGCGTCGTATGTCGTTGCCTCTAGTTCCACAGGATCCACAACCAGGTAGCAGGCACACAAGTGGCATGTAAATTCCATGACATACTGCCAAAACCTATTAGACACCTGACTGTCTGAGAAAAACACGGCCTGACACTATCAGGGGAGAGAATTAAAGGAGCAGGGAGGATGAGATGGACGTGGCCATGTGATTACGGAATTTCCTCTGCCATGCCGCACAATGGCCCCCATTATGGGTAGAATATAGGGGGGGGGGGGTGAAGAATAAGTGGGGTGCAAGAAAGAGAGTGGGGTTGAAGAGAGCGCGGGGGCGTTGATCTGCCCACCATCCCAGGTTACACCAACATGCCCAACCAATGGACTGGGATGAAATAAATTATGCGCCTTTACTGGTGAATGGAGGAACAAATCTGTTTGCTGTTTTCCATCTTGGGAACTGTTAAGTAAGTAAGGGAGTTTGCGGTGCACGGATAAAGACCTGTTCATGTTTTATTAAGGGGTGTTGGTCGGTGTGGTGGTGGTGCGGTGGTGGTGGTGGTGTGTGTGTGTATGAGTGTGTGGGTGGGTGAGTGTGTGTGGTGTGTGTGTGTGTGCAAGTGTGTGTGTCTAGCAACTTAAAACAGTATCCGAGTACCGTGCATGCCAGTGTATGCAGCCCCTTACTTTTACGTGCAAGTGTGCATGAGAAAGAAAACGAGGCGACGACTAAAATTTATTCACGCTAAACGTGACTGTCGGTCTGGTGTAGAACAGCCAAGTGACTGGTGCAGAGGCGTCAGACCATGGACTTCGCCTTGTAACAACAGGAATCTGGGCAGAGGGGGGGGGCGGCTAGCACACTTGGCTGCTGCGTAACGAGGATCACGAGTGGGTTTCAAGTCCCTGCGGAATGTTCGCTCCCGTTGCGCTGTAGAAACTTTCCCTCTTGGAGCACTGACAGCATGCGGGCAGTTTTATGTCAGGCGAAAACCTTTGCGCGAGAGATGATAACCGAAATATCTCTGGGTCGAACCAACCGAGCACACTCCTGTGGTCTCGCTTTGCGTGAAGAGGCCTAAAGTCTTCAAGAAGAAAAGAACAGAACTGACTACTCCGTCCATTGGTTTGGAGCAGGAGCCATGGTGAACCGTTGTCCTAGCTGACAGAGCACACCCAAGCCCAGCATCGACCTGAGTCCTGGCATCAGGTAGGAAGTTGCCGAACCGGCAAACCTCTAGCCACCACTCCACTCACCACTCTTCTCATGTCTGCCGTTGCTTGCCCTTTTTATTGTAAGATCTATTCCAACGCTTGGCGATATTGCGAATGTCCAAAAACTTTGACTCTGGAATTTTTTAGAAGGATCTACCTCAACTGATACTTTACACCAACTTTGCAAAAAATAAACCAAAAAACCCAACAATATAGACCGAACCACCACGGCTGCTCAGTGAAAACCCTCCCAAACAATAGTTTCAACAAGCAAATTGTATTGAATTATGAAGTGGTTTTAGTTTTGTATGTATTGGGATGGATTTACACTGCATTGTATCGGACTGCACTGTATATTGTGTAATGTAGCGTAGTGGTCACCAGTTATGTAGCGTATGTAGTTAGGGTAGTGGAGTGGACTTGGATCTAAAGGGACTGATAGTGCTGCAAACATATACATGTTTATTGTATTGAAACGAATGGATTGGATTATTTGGGCGATTGCACTGCAGCCACTGTACGTTTTGTGATTTGTGGAATATGTGGCGGTGAGACAGAAGTAGCGATGCCCGGAAAACAGAAGCAAGTATCATCACACAGAGGAAGGCAGCAGAAAAAGACAATATTCTCCTGTCCCATAATCTCCGCGCAACAGCAAATTCCAACGTGCAACTTCAGGAGACCACAACAAAGAATCAGAAGCAATCATCCTGCCACACATGGCTGATTGCGTGGATCATGCTGAGTGATGGTGGTGGGGGCCCCAAAAAAGGTTTTTCTTTTCACAGCCGATTTACCCAGGAGGCCATCACATAGTAAGGCGCTCTGGGCGGTCTCGGCGCTTTCCCCGCAATACCACCACTTGACGGATTGCCTTTCAATTATGCACCCAAGCTGTAGCAGCATCTAGTGAAAAATACTGCTGTCGAAGAGAAGGAGTTTCTGGACCTAGGGCTTGTGGTGCAGATGTTTGATGGAACCGGGAGATGTTGTCTTTGTGTGACAGTCAGGAAGACATCCCTGTCTGGTGGTGTGGTGTGGTGGTGGGGTGGGGGGTGTGTGTATTCTGGAATTTTCTTGATAGCGAGAGTCCTCTACTTGACTGCTACGAATTTATGACGTGGTGGGAAGGCAGTCGCAACCCCCCCCCCCTCTCTCTCACGTCTCTCTCTCTCTACTCTCTCGCGCATCCAATCTCCCTTCTCAGAAAATCTGCCCCTCCTCTCGCTCTCTACTCATCAATCCTCCTCCTCACAGCTGCAGTCACAACTCACTCATCCTCCTCTCCTTTAGTAACGCAGAGACGGAGATCGGCATATGGCTATTTGATTTGGCACAATGTAAACTCTCGGAGTGTCCAAATAAGGGGAGAATACACAACCTGATACGATACGTTCTGACTTATTCAAAAATATTAGATCCTGTGTGAACGGGAAGAGAGGGATGGGTAGCGTGTCCGAAGAAGTTAACAAAGTCACATAGAGGACACTTCAACAAGCCACAAGGCCTCGATCTGCGATCGCCTTGCCTGTAAGACGCATGTACTCCCTTAATACAGCTTCCAAAAAGATGAATGTTACTTTTGTTTGTGACCTCAGTTGTAATGATGTTGACAATGATATATAAGATGGTATCTAGGATACTCTTATTCGTTGAAAGTTCGAGGATGATTGAATAAGCAAGCTCATTCTGCTTTTTTCACCCATCCCCGGTGTCTATGCATTTTACAACTAAAGTGGCAGATGCGGCGTGTCCCTCTGGGCACAGGGCAAATGGAGTCGCACTCTTCAAGAAGCGGAACGGGTTTTTAACGTTTGCGCAAAAAGTTCTGCGTGTGTGGCAGGACGACGGTTTCTGGCGGGGTGAGAATATCGCAGCCGAATAGACGTGTGGTTCAGCAGGAGAATTGGTCACTGAGGTTAACGCCAGAGGAAAAATCCTCTTGAACCTAAGCGAAACCTTGGTCTCCACCACTATACATCACTCGAACCCCAGGGGCCCTAGCCCTGGATATTAAATAGTATCCCCCTTTGCGCACTCCAGCCCGCTCCAAACAGTATGTATGTAGTCGTATGTAAGGCCGTCGTTTTCGACGATGGACCGCCAAAAAAGCAGCAGGAGGCAGCTGCTTTTCGGAATTTGGGAGAAATTCTTGATTATAGTGGAGATGCCTTCCACAGATACATCCCCACTCTCTCGGACCAAGTGGGCATCAGAGGACATCAGCGTTGGTGAGAGGTTTCTCCAAAAGAGCCTACTAGCCCCCAGGGCGCAAGCACATAAGGACTGTGCAAGTCCCAAGCCTTCCTAGCCGAGAGTCATAGTCGATCACGAAATGAGACTAGCGGTAAAAGTGAAAAAGCCCATGAATGGAAATAAGCCACTGGTCATACAGCCTGCTCACTTATTGACTGTTGCCCCCGAGCGTCAATGGTTTACAAGCAAGAACGTGTGATACAGCCCAGGACCCATTGGTGTGTGGATAACACTGAGTAGGTGCCCCATGAGCAGCCCCCAGTAGGGTGAAAACCAAGAGACAGAATATCCTAAATGGGGCGGAATACAGGCTAAGAGAGACAGACCTGTCTCCCAGACAGCTGAGGAGAGATGGCAAGCAAGTCAGATGTTTTGGACTCTGCAGCACACAAGTGGACAGCAGCAACAGTCTAGGAGAGCATTCCACCTCTGATGTAAAATAACGCGCCTGAAGGTCGGATACGCTAATCCTGACTTGACTCACCGCATTAAACGGCAGCGCCGATAGTCTTGTTCTCAAAATACGACCAGAAACCACGCTACATTTGCTGTTGTGAGACGTTTCAGTGAAGAAGAATTCAAGAAGGCACCCTCACAGCTGGAACGAGACAGCCCCTCTCTGTGCACATCAGATAACAAAAATATGAACAGCTAAAATCAGTCATAACAGATTATCAAGGCATTTCGTTTTTCATATTTAAAAAAATCTGGTTGCTAATTGTGTATTTCAGGTTCTGTTTAAGACAAATAAGAAAGGAAAAATCAGAAAAGCTTTTTTTCCTTCTTTATTTTTTACAGTAGCATACAAACACCAAAAAGTTCTTTAGGGACATAAACTCATTCTTCAACTTCACTTCCCTTGTAGGGCCATTTTAGTTCCTGATTCGATGAGAACTCATTGTTAGCGCGAAGTATCAGTTATCCTGACTGCTTTGTTACTGTTCAACAACAACAACAAAACAAAAGAATAATGGTGAGTGTCAAGTGCGTCACTCTCACTCCGAGAAGTGGAAGATTCCAAGGTGAAGGCAAACCACAATGCTATAGACACTGTGCGCAAGAGACATTTTCCTCTGATATAAACGGCCAGTCAGAACACGTTTTGGCTAAAATGCTGCATAATCAAGAAAGCAAATTACTACTATGTAACAAACTATGTGGAACAAAACAATGTTGGAGTTCTTTTAGGTCTATGATCCAACGTGCAATAGAAAAAGATGAAGAGAATGCACGGTTGTTCTTTCTGAGTTGTGATGGCAAGAATAAGTTACTCATGACTTAAAAAGAAGAAAACAAGTAACGCACTACATTGTTTCTTGTTTGAAGGATTCTTGAGTTGTGAGGTAACAAAAAATGGCACGAAATCTGCTAACGCCTCAATGGGACAATCTCTCTCATCCTCTCTTCTCATCTCACTCTCCGCTCACTCCTCTCTCTTCTCTCGCTCTCTCGCTCGAATCCTCCTTCTCTACATCTCAATCATCATCTCTCTCATCTCTTCTCGCTCCTCATCAATCCGGCTCTCGATCTCTCTCTCTCTCTCTCTCTCTCTCTCGTCTCATACACACACACACACACTACACACAACACACACACTACACACACACGACACACCACACACACACACACGACACACACCACACACAATCAGGTCTTGGATGAAAAAAGCAAATGCATGCTTATTCAATGTACCAACTCTGGTGGAAAATAAAATTTAGACTTACCTTGACTTGACGACACACACAGAGGTGATCACTTGCACTAACCCCCCAATGAAACTGAAAAGAAACTTCGGACACAGCAAGAAAAAACCAGAACACACATTGCGAATGTTTGCGAAACGCACACAAGGTTAACAATTATCAAACTTGTTCAAGCATGTAGCACAAATGAATTAAAATATCAAAAATGTATTGACATTTATGACACACAAAAAATTTGACTTTTGTGCAAACAGACAGTTTATGACACAAAATAAAGTGATTTTTGACACAGCCATATTACGACGAAAGAAATTATATATGTACAAGTTTGTATTGACATTGAATCAGATAGTTAATGGACACTAATTATATACAAACAATAATTGAATTATGTACAAGAAAGAAGCAGTGTTATGTGGATGACAATCACAGGTCTTTTGTTGCTCCATCTGCCCACTCAGCCATAGCGGTTTCTAGGACAGCAGATTCTGTACATAACCGAGATCCATCTAACATCAAACACCAGCAAAACAAAACCACGGTAGCCATCACATCCGAAGGATTCGTCACATAAGTCCGCAGATCTTTTGACATCTCTATGAGATGGCACGGTGCCAGAAAAAAGTCCTCAGTATATACCAACTGACTTTTGGACAACGTAAAAATCACAATTGTCCAATTAATATCTTTTAATATCTGTTTTTCATTCTGACAACTACTACAAAATTTGCTTTCTAGTAGACGAACAGACTAAGAAAAAACGCAATTAATAGATAAAAGAACAAGTCTTACACATGTACTTTACGATACCTAATTTTAAGAAGGACATAGGAAAAGACAAAGAGAATAATCCTTATAAGGTATGCACTGATGTGAGACACATTGTGTTTCTACATATAAACACTTAAGAGTACTGTTAAAAGAATTGATATAACAGAAAAGTTCCCGGTATCACTAAAATAAACAACAAAGCCAAAAAAGCCTCCATACCCCCACAAATTGAACACAGTAAACAATGCACGCATATTTCGAACATAGATGCGAGCGAGACTAACTATATATAAAAGTTACAAGACTTATAAACCATAAAAACAGTTGTTTATTAATCAGAATTCTTATAACACAGAGGGTCACACGAGTGCGCGCGCGCGAGCGCGCGAAATCCTCCTAGAATAAATTTTTTTAACTTATTAACGAGAGCACGAGACACAAACCGAAGGTGTTGGGTCAAACCACCCCTATTAATATAGAATATAGTAATAACATCTATATAGAAGATATAATAATTTATAAGATAGATATATATAGTTGAATTTAGTATTATAAATATATATGATATAGGTTATATAATAATATAATATATATTATATAGATAATTAGCATATTTCAATATATAGACGTCATAAAAGAAAAGTCTAATCGCCTATCAGGCCATAACTACTCTATCGGCGGACCAACATATTAACAGCTGATAAATCAAATAGGGATAGAAGAAACAAAAAGAAAAAAAGAAGATACAGCAGTTTCATGCACATCTTTTCTGTTAATCAGAAAGCGCTACTTAAGTGGAACACTCGCATGAAGAGGTTCGTTTCGTCAAGTAATGTCGGCCTAATCCACAAGCATAGTTTCTGAATGTGCGGGTACAAACCCCCTTGAGCTCCCCTTGCCAAGCTCAACATAACCATCTCCTTACGCATGCTGTTGCGTGAAACGTGGGCCACTGAGAAGAAGACAGATCTGAGGGTGACTCTGGCAGAAGTGCTATTTAGAATGCAATTCCGCTCGAGATAGAGATATACCCACATCATCCCTGTCCTAAGCCAGCAAGTCTGTCTTTAACTTGGTCATTTATAAAAGGAAAAATTAATAAAATGAAAAAATAAGAAAGAAAATATATAACTTTACATAACTATGGATGGGTGTACAGAAGTGACGTAGCACACAAGGATTTGGTATGTATGTTTGTATATATATAATACAACCATAATGCTCTGCATAGTTGATAGCTTTTCCTATATCTATTACAATATTAAGCTGATAGACAGCTGAGCCTCTATGGGTCAAATGTTCTCATTCCACGGACCCACTTTAGTTTGGCGAGGGAAAAACCAAGCCTTGAAATTAATGTCTAGAGAAATGAGAAAAAATGAAAAAAAAAAGAGCGAGAACCGCTCCCCAGTAGATTGAGTAACATTATAAACTCCCTCTTTGTTAAAGAAAGCGATTACTATCAGTAATATGTCCCTACACTTAAAACTGCAAAGTAACAGTTTGGTGGATGGTCGCATACGCGTATAAAACGTTATATTTTTTTCCCTGTCACTAATCCGAGCTACTAAAGCAGCTATGTTATGCAAAGACAATAAAACAATTACAAAAATGATTTAAGTTCTAAAGCTCTCAAAGTCCTTTAAATGGAACATCAATTCATGATTCAATGAACACAAAATGGACACAAAAGATGTGTCCTACTATCAAACGAAGGGTTCTTAAAATTGAACAATTCCATAAATACTCAAAACATTGGGGAATCAAAAATCAATATCAGGAGAACTAGTTATTCTCCTCAAATGTGACACAGCCAAAAGTTAAACAATACATAATCTAATTTATGTAAGAACATATCTAGCAAACTGCTTTACATATACACAAGTACAAAAGCAGACAACATACTTTTATTACCATATATCAACACCATGAACTCTCCACATGTATGCTGACGAAACACACACAAACAGCACACCAAAACGCCCTCTAACAACACACCACACACACACAGCACTCAACTAACACTCCACAATAAAAAACAAAAATTAAAACCTACAATACATACAGACCCCGTTCACGTATGATCTGTACATGCCGGCAAGACATAGGACCAAAATGATCCTATGGAAGTAACAACAGGTTATCACATCGTTTAATCCATTACACGTTTCCATTTTACAACAGATTCAAGTATAACAAAAATAAATCCAGAAATGTCCAAATGCTATGGCTCTTAAAAAACCGGACTCCGCCCCCCTCCCTGGACTGAATCTTGCAACCCTCTTCCCTTCTAACATCCCCAACATCATTCATGTTTGACGGCACTTCCACAGCGATGATAGAAGCTTTTGTCAGTAGATCGTGCCAGCCCGATAGGCCCAAAATCTCACAGTCGCACAGATCAGAGGGTATTTCAAAGATCCCACAGTGCTGGTGACACAACACCCAACATCTTGTCGAAGGCGTACATGTCTTTGAACCAGCCAAAGCCATAAGCGCTTCCCATCTGCACGCGGTTGGCTTCGGGTCTTCGTGTACATGGTAGCGGCAAAAAGAAACGCCTTGTCGACCATCTCCCGATAAGTGGAAGAGAAAACTTGGACCTTCGACATCGCCTGGCCAGAAGATTTTTGTCTTCTGTTTCTTGCAGCCGCTACTAAAACCGAGATCACGAAAATAGCATCGCTGAACACAAGCGCCCAATCGGTGCTTAGCTGCGCCAATTCATGCCATGACAATTCCTCTTGATGATTTCTCGCCCAACCCACCCAGGCCTATGATTCTCCAAGACAGACTGTTTCAGAAATTGGGCTTACTGACTGATGTGACAAGAAACTGGAGGATTGTGCCACCAGTGGCGCGCGTGACTGACTGGGCGCGGCTGGGGGCGACTGTAGGCGACCACCCCGTGCTGAGCTGTGGTGGCAGAGAGGAGAGGGGTAGGGGGCGCATGAAGAGCGTGCGGTGCGCTGTGGCTGTGTGACGACAGGAGAGGTAGTGTGGGAAAAAACGGTTGCGGTTACTGTGCTGTGGGTGAAGGAGAGGAGAGGGTATGGTCTGGAGAAAGAGCGTGTGCTGTGGGTGCAGACAGGAAAGGGGTAGTGGAGAAAGAGGTGTAGGTTGGAGAAAGACGTGCTAGGTGCGTGTATGGGTAGTCAGACAGAAGTGGGGCGTAACAGTGTGAGAGAAGTAAGCGGCTGTGTGTGTGGAGGTGGGTGCAGAGAGGAGAGGGTCAGGTGAGCGCACAGGCGTAGCGTGCTGTGGGTGCAGACAGAGAGGGTGTATAGGTGAGAAGACGTGCTGTGGGTGCAGACAGGAGAGGGGTAGGTGCGAGAAGAGGTTAGATGGAGAAGAGCGTGCTGAGCATGGGGGTGCAGAAAGGAGAGGTGATAGTGGAGAAGAGCGTCGCCACAAGTGCTGTGGTGCAGAGAGGGAGAAGGGGTAAGGTAGAGACAGTGAAGCGGCTCGGCCTCTACATCTACCCGTACAGCCTCAGCTCCAGGGGAGGGGGGGGGGGGGGGGAAAGCGGAGGTGGCCACCAGCCCCTAACTGACCTGATTAGCTATCGCGAATTCCACTCCCACCAGACCCTTAGAGCCCTCTAATCACCTTTCTCCTCGGGGAACCCCAACATCACTTCCTCTCTTATAAGTAGCTCAGACCATCACGTCTCCTTTTCCGTCCAGGCGCACAAAAGGTTTTGCGAAGTGACACCTACCAACTGGCCATCATGTCCGACATCTCTATCTACTCACAATCCGGTGAATGGTCGCTTCTTGTGCGCCCTTTCTGCTGCATGTCGCTGTAGGCTCTCCACATGTGCCTGTTATGTTGGCTCAACCATTGTTTGTTCTGCATAGTCTGGTTGTAGGATCTACCCTTTGTCAATCTGCATGTCGGTTGTAGGCTCTCCATGTCTGCCGTTGTTTGGACTCACTTTTGTAGTTTGTTCTGCATGTCTGTTGTAGGTTCATACCTTTTGTTCCCATATCTGTTTTGTAGGTTCATACACCTTTGTTCACGCTGTCTTTTTGAGGCACTTCCTTGTTCTACAATGTCGGTTGAGATTTGCGCTCTCTGTAAGTCTGGTTATAGCATGGCTGTTGTAGGGCTCTAACCCTTTGTTCTGACAGGTAAATGTTGTAGGCAGTGCAGGTTGTTCTAACTAATGATCTGTTAGTAGGCTCCTCTTTGTCGGTTTATGCATGTCTGTTGGTAGCTCTCCATTATTGTGTCTACATGTCCCCTGGTGGATGAGGCTCTCGCTTGTTTGTTCTCCATGTGACACAGTTGTAGCCTCTCGTACCTTTGTCTGGTTATGCATATCTGTTGTAGGACTCATCCCTTTGCTCTGCATGTCTTTTTGTAGGCTCTCCCGTTGTTCTACATGTCTGGTTAAGGCTCTCCTGTGGTTCTGATGGCTGTTGTAGTGCTCTCCCTTTGGTTTCTACAAGGGGCCTATTGTAGGCTCTCACTTTGTTCTACTGTCCTGTTGTAGGCTCTCCCTTTGGTTGCTGCATGTGTCGGCTTTGTAGGCTCTCCCTTTGTTCATAACCAATGCATAGTGTAAGCTCTCCCTTTGAGTTCTACTTGTCTGGTTGGAGGCTCCCTCACTTCGTCGTTCATAGGCATGTTCCGATTAGTAGGCAGTGCATTTGGTTCTAGACAAGTCTGTTGGTTAGCTCTCTCTGACAGTCTGTTTTTGCATGTCTTGATTGTAGGCCCTCCCTTGGTTAGCATGCGTACAATGTTGTAGGCTCTCTCTTTGTCGTTGCATGTCTGTTGTAGGCTCTATGGAAAAGTCCTGACACATAAGAATGAGTTTTACGCTAACATTTAGAATGATAATAGGTACAAGTTTGTGGAAGGCATTGTGAGAACAACAGGCAGGTATGGGATCAGAAGAGTCGATGATTTATTTAGTCATTCTCCTGTCAGAATTGTCATGACATTACTTTTAACACAATGTGGAATGGATGGGAAAAGAGGGAGTGCCCATGAACTGGGGATCAGGAGACAAGCTTGCGAATTCGGATCTGATCCATCTGGGAGCTGTATGTTTTCGAACTTTTGTCTGAAGAAAAAGCAGAAAAGATGATGGCAAAGTGTCACACAGGCAGTGGTATTAGGCAAGGGAGTTGATTTAGACTGCAGCGATCCATAGAGATTTACGAGGTCACAAATAAGTATGTTTTGTGCAAAAGAAGTAGTTTTGTGCAAAGACACAAGGTAGTTTTTTATGTCAAAAGAAGTTATTGTTTTTTGGCGCAAGTATGTAAGTTTCAATTGGTGCAAAGAAGAATATTAACAGTCTTGGCTGTAAAGAATGTAGCTGTTGGGTGTAAAAGGTAACTTTTAGTGCAAAGGAAGGCTAGTTTTGTGCAAAGAAGGTATTTGTTGCTTTAAAGAAGTAGTTTTTGATTGATGGGTGCAAAGAAGGTAGTTTTAGGTCAAAACGGTAGTTTTACGGTGTAAAAAGGTAAGGGTGGTGGTGCAAGCGAAGGTAGTTTCGGGTGCAAGAAGTATTTGTGGTGTTTAAAGGAGTTTTGTGGTAGAGAAGGTAGCTTTGGTGGACAGAAGGTAGTGTGAGGGGTGCTAAAAAGTCTAGTTTCTATGATATTTTGTGCGCCAATTGTGTGTCAAAGAAAACAAGAAGTTAATTTCCATGACAGGCAGTAAAGAAGATACTAAATTTATGACATGCAGTAAAGAAGTTCTAATTTTCATGACATGCAAGTAAAGAAGTTAATAATTTTGATGACATGCAGTAAAGAAAGTTATTTTTGATGACAGATGCAGTAAAGAAGATTTATTTTGATGACAAAATGCAGTAAATGAAGCTTAGTTTTGAATGACAATTTATAGCAAGAAGTTAATTTTGATGACATGCATGTAAAGAAGTTATTTTTGGATGACATGACAGTAAAGAAGTTAATTTTGATCGACATGCAGTAAAGAAAGCGTTATTGTTGATGACGGCAGTAAAGAAGTTAATTTTCAGTCATGCACTAAAGAAGGTTAATTTTGTCATAGACTCGTGCAGTAAAAGAAGTTAAATTTTATGAACATGCAGTAAAGAATTAATTTTTATGAACAGCAGTAAAGAAGTTTTTAAATTCATGACATTGTGCGTCACTTTCTAAAGAGATTAATCTGTAAATACATAATTTTTTTTTAATTTTGGTCTAAACCGTTCTACGTGCGTGAAGGATATTTGACTTTTTTCATCACTTTAAAAAATACACTCCACTTATATCGAAGCAATGGGCAACGACAACTTTGAATAAGACTGACACCTCATACATGCAATACCAAGACTGACTGCAATAACAATGTCTGAGATAACCTGGTGCCTAGTCAACCTCATTTGGCTGACTCCAGGCTGAAAGACGTCACACGGAATTCTCTCCCCGCTATTAATGGCAATGCACATCGCATCATAGCATTCATTTAAATTTCACTCTGTTACCAACGGTTAAATCACGGCAATTCAACTGTCTCCGCCTAAATCTCCACGCTGCTCTCCTGGGGAGAATCCGTCCCACACAAAGAACAGCGCCACCCATGTTTGTCTTTTCTTGTCCCCTGCACTGCAACTAGCAAATTGTGTCCTTATCATAGTGGCTTTTTGTATCTAAAGAATGTTTGCCAGGAGACAAACTCTCTTGTGGCCAGTGGATGCGTGTTACATGCGCTAAATAGGCCTGTTATGAGACATTGTAACCTCGGTTTATCACCTCATAACCGATTAGACTAGCAACCCAGACCACCACTCATAGTCCTAATGGGAGGGGGAGTTTCGGACCCGAACGGAGGGGTTTTTTTTTCGAATCACCTTACGGACTTTTGTGCTTTCATAGGCAGCGCGTTACCTGTAGACCATCGTAAGTTCAAATGTCCTGCACATGCTGCTCGTACATGTTATATTTATTTTATTTATATTGTTCCAGTCTGTTTGAAAGGGCTCTGAAGTGTTCACGGTTGTGGCTGTAAAAACAATAATTTGTATTGCTTACGTTGTGGTGTGCTGTCGTATAATCTGGGGGTGTGGTATTGTATGTATGTCTTGGTTTGCGTACTAGTATTATATTGCATTGCATTGTGTTGCATAGGCTTCTGTATGTATTGTATATGGTTGGTGTATTTTGTGTTGTCTGCAGTGTATGGGTAGACCGATCGTAATTGTGCTAGTACTGCGTATTAGTTACTGACCGACCCTTCACAACACTATTCTCTCATCTCTGGCTCTGTAGCATTTCAAACTGCTATCAAAAATAAAGAAGATGGGTGATGGTGATGAAGAGTGAGACCGACAACGACTAAGCGACACAGACACAGACACTCAAACAAGGAGTTACAGCGAGACCAGACAGACAAACACAGAACAAAAAGCTCTTGCCAATAACCTTGTGCAATAACCCTCTCCTGCTCGGCTTTGTTCCCTCTTAAGGGGCAGCGCCTTGTAAAAAACGCGTTGACAAGTTGGAAGTTTAATTAGCACAAATAGGTGATTGACCGTCTCATCGACTCACCACTGCCTCTCACTCTTTACCTTCTCTACGCCTTCCCACTATCGCTTCCCATCCGGAGCGGCCAGCCGCCATCGATCAGCCTCGCTTTGTGGGCCCAATCGCGCCGCGCCATGCCGCTCGACACTGCGAAAAAAGGCCAGAGCGCGCGCGGAATACAAATTCGCAGCCACCTAGGGCTTCGTTTCATGTTTTGGGGAAGAACGATTGAATGGGTGTCAATCAATTTGGACAAAACCAGGCTGTGGCGTTGTTTGAGATGTCTATGTGCATTAAATTCTGTCACAAGGGTCGCGGGTGTTTCTCCGGGTCGGTTTGGATTACCTCTGTCAACGCTGGGCGGTGGGTTAAGATTGGGACTTAGCGCGGAAATTCAAGGGGGGGGGGGGGGGGGGAGGGGGAAATCATTGTGGGGAGAGGGGAAGGGGGGTGGGGGGGGGGGGGAGGGGGGGGGAGGAAGGGAAATGGGGAAAGGTGCGGGAGGGGGGGGAGAGGGGGGGGAAGGGGGGGGGGCGTGGGATCTGTGCGGAGGGAAAACAGGAGTTGTTGGCTTGTTTGATTGGGCACTGGAGCCTTTCAATAACTAGTCGAGATTGTGCTTCTACAGTACGGGTGGGTAGACAGAGTGGCAACACACATCACACACACCACACACAACAGCCACACACACACTCCTACGCTCTCTCTTACTCTCTCTCTCTCACACTCGTCCTCTCACACTCACTCACACAACACACGCACACAACACATTCCTCCTTTATCTGCTTCGAACGCCCACTGTCTACTTATTTACTGTATTCCCGTTAATCAAGTTAAGATTTTTCTGCGTTCAATTCAGGGCTGGGATCGCATAGGTGAAGAGCTTCCCCACACAAAGCAGCCATCCAGTTACTTTCTGTCTTAACTGTATATTGGTTTTCATATCCAGATGGCTTGTTTCTACAGAATTTTGCCAGGGACAAACTCCATTTGTTTCCGTGTTATGTTACTATAAGTTACTTTTTCCGTCCGCTTGTACCGAGGTCGTCGCAGATAAATACTGTTCACTGTCTGTCCAGCAGAGACAAGAGCAGAGGTGGCACTGCATGAAGGGACAGACGGCCTCCTGGCGTCTGAGGCGGTGCCTGCCACGCGAGTCGCTCCATTACGTCGTGTTGGTCCTGTCCTCTTGACTCTACCACCACAGTATCTGTGTGTAGACCCGTAAGAGCGGCTGGGTTGGGGGTATATATCTGAGGGTGTCTCCGAACCACTTGATCCTTTTGTTGGGCTATGGGGTTATGGACTGGTGGTGGCGCCTAATCATGTCATGTATCACCTCCTTTCTGAGTTATCTCGCCTGGTCCTTTCTTACTGACATTTCCTCAGGTATTTCATTTCACTAGGGGACCAGTTTTCTCTCGAGAACCCTTTTTTTTTGATTGTTTAGGGCCAGTGTCCCAGGCATTGTCGGATCAGCGTTAGAAAAAATGATTATTGATGAGTTTCGTCTTAGTGTCTGGTGGGAATGCTGGGACTGTATCAGAGAGGGGGGGCCGAGTTGGCAGGCCTGACTAAGCGTTGGGCTTTTATGCATCTGGTCTTGATTTCTCTGAGCTCTAGGTTGCATTATCAGGAAGACATTCTAACGCCCAGTATTCGAAGTACCCTGTGCTTGGACTTCACCGGGATGCCGTTGACGTTGATATCCAGCTTTGCGTTGTCTTTTGCTGACAGTCATAACAATCCTCGGTCTTGCTGGCGCGAAATCTTCATCGGTGTGTCTACACACTTTCATGCGAGCCGGCTCCTGTGTGCTCCCTGTAGTTGTACTTACCATTATATTCGTCATGTGCACATGGTTGTCCACAAAACATATTCTTGTATGCCCCAGGGTCTGGGCTGGCTTCCTTTGTGATCTGGATCCATGAGAGGACGATGAGCAAAGGGGAGCCCGCCCCGCCTCGACCCTCCATTCGCCGGAACACATCAATGTTCCTCTGGCAGGGGCGGACTGTGCTCCTGCTATTGGCGTAATGGCCCCGATGTTGGGGAAATTCGTTTCTACGCGCACTAAATAAATGTGTTACACAACGACCTCGGTTTATTGTCTCATCAAGAGACTAGCACCCAGACCACACACTCGTGTCTAATTGGATGGGAACATCAGGTTAGGGTCCAAACGGCGAAGCAAACGACCGCACACTTCTACCGATCCAGACTTTTCACTTTCTAGGCAGTACGTTACCTCTAGACCTCCCATACCCCCCCCTTGTCCACCATCACCATCATCCACAGCAACCCCCTAACAGTAGCAGTCCACGACCTACCCCGCCCTCTCCTCAGAGGCTCCAGAGTGGTAAACCTACTCAATGTCACAGACCGCCCTGCATCTCGCACGTCTGGGACCTGCACTTCTTACTCCCTTTCCTTCCTTTTCTTCAGCACACAATTCAAGGGAAGAGCTACCTATTGTTCTTTGTTTGTCTCTATTCCTGGCAGTACAGTGGGGTTCTTCTGTGACGGATGCCATCCTCTCACTGACGTCACCTAAACTTTTCGCACAATAGCCGCCGCTCAATGACACTGACATGATCCCCTTCTTCCGTCTTCAACATGTGCTAACCTCCGGCCTTCGCTGTACTGACACCTGCTACCTCTTCATGGAGAATTCTCATACTGTGCACACAGGATTCGGTGATGTGCCAGTGAGAGAGCTGGGGGTCATCTTTCTTCTCGGTCTTGCCTTGAAAGGCAGTCTTCATGAGGCTCCTATTATTGGTGCGTTGCGCATACACTGCACACTTCTTCTATGGTACCCATGTCAATCGATAATGTAAGGAATGTTTCATTGTGTTGCTCACCACACCGAAGAAACATACATCCTTTTCATTTGTCTTTCTTTCTTCTGACCCTGTGGATCTTCCAGAAAAAACCCACATCTCAACTGTGCGTGGCGTCGTATGTCGTTGCCTCTAGTTCCACAGGATCCACAACCAGGTAGCAGGCACACAAGTGGCATGTAAATTCCATGACATACTGCCAAAACCTATTAGACACCTGACTGTCTGAGAAAAACACGGCCTGACACTATCAGGGGAGAGAATTAAAGGAGCAGGGAGGATGAGATGGACGTGGCCATGTGATTACGGAATTTCCTCTGCCATGCCGCACAATGGCCCCCATTATGGGTAGAATATAGGGGGGGGGGGGTGAAGAATAAGTGGGGTGCAAGAAAGAGAGTGGGGTTGAAGAGAGCGCGGGGGCGTTGATCTGCCCACCATCCCAGGTTACACCAACATGCCCAACCAATGGACTGGGATGAAATAAATTATGCGCCTTTACTGGTGAATGGAGGAACAAATCTGTTTGCTGTTTTCCATCTTGGGAACTGTTAAGTAAGTAAGGGAGTTTGCGGTGCACGGATAAAGACCTGTTCATGTTTTATTAAGGGGTGTTGGTCGGTGTGGTGGTGGTGCGGTGGTGGTGGTGGTGTGTGTGTGTATGAGTGTGTGGGTGGGTGAGTGTGTGTGGTGTGTGTGTGTGTGCAAGTGTGTGTGTCTAGCAACTTAAAACAGTATCCGAGTACCGTGCATGCCAGTGTATGCAGCCCCTTACTTTTACGTGCAAGTGTGCATGAGAAAGAAAACGAGGCGACGACTAAAATTTATTCACGCTAAACGTGACTGTCGGTCTGGTGTAGAACAGCCAAGTGACTGGTGCAGAGGCGTCAGACCATGGACTTCGCCTTGTAACAACAGGAATCTGGGCAGAGGGGGGGGGCGGCTAGCACACTTGGCTGCTGCGTAACGAGGATCACGAGTGGGTTTCAAGTCCCTGCGGAATGTTCGCTCCCGTTGCGCTGTAGAAACTTTCCCTCTTGGAGCACTGACAGCATGCGGGCAGTTTTATGTCAGGCGAAAACCTTTGCGCGAGAGATGATAACCGAAATATCTCTGGGTCGAACCAACCGAGCACACTCCTGTGGTCTCGCTTTGCGTGAAGAGGCCTAAAGTCTTCAAGAAGAAAAGAACAGAACTGACTACTCCGTCCATTGGTTTGGAGCAGGAGCCATGGTGAACCGTTGTCCTAGCTGACAGAGCACACCCAAGCCCAGCATCGACCTGAGTCCTGGCATCAGGTAGGAAGTTGCCGAACCGGCAAACCTCTAGCCACCACTCCACTCACCACTCTTCTCATGTCTGCCGTTGCTTGCCCTTTTTATTGTAAGATCTATTCCAACGCTTGGCGATATTGCGAATGTCCAAAAACTTTGACTCTGGAATTTTTTAGAAGGATCTACCTCAACTGATACTTTACACCAACTTTGCAAAAAATAAACCAAAAAACCCAACAATATAGACCGAACCACCACGGCTGCTCAGTGAAAACCCTCCCAAACAATAGTTTCAACAAGCAAATTGTATTGAATTATGAAGTGGTTTTAGTTTTGTATGTATTGGGATGGATTTACACTGCATTGTATCGGACTGCACTGTATATTGTGTAATGTAGCGTAGTGGTCACCAGTTATGTAGCGTATGTAGTTAGGGTAGTGGAGTGGACTTGGATCTAAAGGGACTGATAGTGCTGCAAACATATACATGTTTATTGTATTGAAACGAATGGATTGGATTATTTGGGCGATTGCACTGCAGCCACTGTACGTTTTGTGATTTGTGGAATATGTGGCGGTGAGACAGAAGTAGCGATGCCCGGAAAACAGAAGCAAGTATCATCACACAGAGGAAGGCAGCAGAAAAAGACAATATTCTCCTGTCCCATAATCTCCGCGCAACAGCAAATTCCAACGTGCAACTTCAGGAGACCACAACAAAGAATCAGAAGCAATCATCCTGCCACACATGGCTGATTGCGTGGATCATGCTGAGTGATGGTGGTGGGGGCCCCAAAAAAGGTTTTTCTTTTCACAGCCGATTTACCCAGGAGGCCATCACATAGTAAGGCGCTCTGGGCGGTCTCGGCGCTTTCCCCGCAATACCACCACTTGACGGATTGCCTTTCAATTATGCACCCAAGCTGTAGCAGCATCTAGTGAAAAATACTGCTGTCGAAGAGAAGGAGTTTCTGGACCTAGGGCTTGTGGTGCAGATGTTTGATGGAACCGGGAGATGTTGTCTTTGTGTGACAGTCAGGAAGACATCCCTGTCTGGTGGTGTGGTGTGGTGGTGGGGTGGGGGGTGTGTGTATTCTGGAATTTTCTTGATAGCGAGAGTCCTCTACTTGACTGCTACGAATTTATGACGTGGTGGGAAGGCAGTCGCAACCCCCCCCCCCTCTCTCTCACGTCTCTCTCTCTCTACTCTCTCGCGCATCCAATCTCCCTTCTCAGAAAATCTGCCCCTCCTCTCGCTCTCTACTCATCAATCCTCCTCCTCACAGCTGCAGTCACAACTCACTCATCCTCCTCTCCTTTAGTAACGCAGAGACGGAGATCGGCATATGGCTATTTGATTTGGCACAATGTAAACTCTCGGAGTGTCCAAATAAGGGGAGAATACACAACCTGATACGATACGTTCTGACTTATTCAAAAATATTAGATCCTGTGTGAACGGGAAGAGAGGGATGGGTAGCGTGTCCGAAGAAGTTAACAAAGTCACATAGAGGACACTTCAACAAGCCACAAGGCCTCGATCTGCGATCGCCTTGCCTGTAAGACGCATGTACTCCCTTAATACAGCTTCCAAAAAGATGAATGTTACTTTTGTTTGTGACCTCAGTTGTAATGATGTTGACAATGATATATAAGATGGTATCTAGGATACTCTTATTCGTTGAAAGTTCGAGGATGATTGAATAAGCAAGCTCATTCTGCTTTTTTCACCCATCCCCGGTGTCTATGCATTTTACAACTAAAGTGGCAGATGCGGCGTGTCCCTCTGGGCACAGGGCAAATGGAGTCGCACTCTTCAAGAAGCGGAACGGGTTTTTAACGTTTGCGCAAAAAGTTCTGCGTGTGTGGCAGGACGACGGTTTCTGGCGGGGTGAGAATATCGCAGCCGAATAGACGTGTGGTTCAGCAGGAGAATTGGTCACTGAGGTTAACGCCAGAGGAAAAATCCTCTTGAACCTAAGCGAAACCTTGGTCTCCACCACTATACATCACTCGAACCCCAGGGGCCCTAGCCCTGGATATTAAATAGTATCCCCCTTTGCGCACTCCAGCCCGCTCCAAACAGTATGTATGTAGTCGTATGTAAGGCCGTCGTTTTCGACGATGGACCGCCAAAAAAGCAGCAGGAGGCAGCTGCTTTTCGGAATTTGGGAGAAATTCTTGATTATAGTGGAGATGCCTTCCACAGATACATCCCCACTCTCTCGGACCAAGTGGGCATCAGAGGACATCAGCGTTGGTGAGAGGTTTCTCCAAAAGAGCCTACTAGCCCCCAGGGCGCAAGCACATAAGGACTGTGCAAGTCCCAAGCCTTCCTAGCCGAGAGTCATAGTCGATCACGAAATGAGACTAGCGGTAAAAGTGAAAAAGCCCATGAATGGAAATAAGCCACTGGTCATACAGCCTGCTCACTTATTGACTGTTGCCCCCGAGCGTCAATGGTTTACAAGCAAGAACGTGTGATACAGCCCAGGACCCATTGGTGTGTGGATAACACTGAGTAGGTGCCCCATGAGCAGCCCCCAGTAGGGTGAAAACCAAGAGACAGAATATCCTAAATGGGGCGGAATACAGGCTAAGAGAGACAGACCTGTCTCCCAGACAGCTGAGGAGAGATGGCAAGCAAGTCAGATGTTTTGGACTCTGCAGCACACAAGTGGACAGCAGCAACAGTCTAGGAGAGCATTCCACCTCTGATGTAAAATAACGCGCCTGAAGGTCGGATACGCTAATCCTGACTTGACTCACCGCATTAAACGGCAGCGCCGATAGTCTTGTTCTCAAAATACGACCAGAAACCACGCTACATTTGCTGTTGTGAGACGTTTCAGTGAAGAAGAATTCAAGAAGGCACCCTCACAGCTGGAACGAGACAGCCCCTCTCTGTGCACATCAGATAACAAAAATATGAACAGCTAAAATCAGTCATAACAGATTATCAAGGCATTTCGTTTTTCATATTTAAAAAAATCTGGTTGCTAATTGTGTATTTCAGGTTCTGTTTAAGACAAATAAGAAAGGAAAAATCAGAAAAGCTTTTTTTCCTTCTTTATTTTTTACAGTAGCATACAAACACCAAAAAGTTCTTTAGGGACATAAACTCATTCTTCAACTTCACTTCCCTTGTAGGGCCATTTTAGTTCCTGATTCGATGAGAACTCATTGTTAGCGCGAAGTATCAGTTATCCTGACTGCTTTGTTACTGTTCAACAACAACAACAAAACAAAAGAATAATGGTGAGTGTCAAGTGCGTCACTCTCACTCCGAGAAGTGGAAGATTCCAAGGTGAAGGCAAACCACAATGCTATAGACACTGTGCGCAAGAGACATTTTCCTCTGATATAAACGGCCAGTCAGAACACGTTTTGGCTAAAATGCTGCATAATCAAGAAAGCAAATTACTACTATGTAACAAACTATGTGGAACAAAACAATGTTGGAGTTCTTTTAGGTCTATGATCCAACGTGCAATAGAAAAAGATGAAGAGAATGCACGGTTGTTCTTTCTGAGTTGTGATGGCAAGAATAAGTTACTCATGACTTAAAAAGAAGAAAACAAGTAACGCACTACATTGTTTCTTGTTTGAAGGATTCTTGAGTTGTGAGGTAACAAAAAATGGCACGAAATCTGCTAACGCCTCAATGGGACAATCTCTCTCATCCTCTCTTCTCATCTCACTCTCCGCTCACTCCTCTCTCTTCTCTCGCTCTCTCGCTCGAATCCTCCTTCTCTACATCTCAATCATCATCTCTCTCATCTCTTCTCGCTCCTCATCAATCCGGCTCTCGATCTCTCTCTCTCTCTCTCTCTCTCTCTCGTCTCATACACACACACACACACTACACACAACACACACACTACACACACACGACACACCACACACACACACACGACACACACCACACACAATCAGGTCTTGGATGAAAAAAGCAAATGCATGCTTATTCAATGTACCAACTCTGGTGGAAAATAAAATTTAGACTTACCTTGACTTGACGACACACACAGAGGTGATCACTTGCACTAACCCCCCAATGAAACTGAAAAGAAACTTCGGACACAGCAAGAAAAAACCAGAACACACATTGCGAATGTTTGCGAAACGCACACAAGGTTAACAATTATCAAACTTGTTCAAGCATGTAGCACAAATGAATTAAAATATCAAAAATGTATTGACATTTATGACACACAAAAAATTTGACTTTTGTGCAAACAGACAGTTTATGACACAAAATAAAGTGATTTTTGACACAGCCATATTACGACGAAAGAAATTATATATGTACAAGTTTGTATTGACATTGAATCAGATAGTTAATGGACACTAATTATATACAAACAATAATTGAATTATGTACAAGAAAGAAGCAGTGTTATGTGGATGACAATCACAGGTCTTTTGTTGCTCCATCTGCCCACTCAGCCATAGCGGTTTCTAGGACAGCAGATTCTGTACATAACCGAGATCCATCTAACATCAAACACCAGCAAAACAAAACCACGGTAGCCATCACATCCGAAGGATTCGTCACATAAGTCCGCAGATCTTTTGACATCTCTATGAGATGGCACGGTGCCAGAAAAAAGTCCTCAGTATATACCAACTGACTTTTGGACAACGTAAAAATCACAATTGTCCAATTAATATCTTTTAATATCTGTTTTTCATTCTGACAACTACTACAAAATTTGCTTTCTAGTAGACGAACAGACTAAGAAAAAACGCAATTAATAGATAAAAGAACAAGTCTTACACATGTACTTTACGATACCTAATTTTAAGAAGGACATAGGAAAAGACAAAGAGAATAATCCTTATAAGGTATGCACTGATGTGAGACACATTGTGTTTCTACATATAAACACTTAAGAGTACTGTTAAAAGAATTGATATAACAGAAAAGTTCCCGGTATCACTAAAATAAACAACAAAGCCAAAAAAGCCTCCATACCCCCACAAATTGAACACAGTAAACAATGCACGCATATTTCGAACATAGATGCGAGCGAGACTAACTATATATAAAAGTTACAAGACTTATAAACCATAAAAACAGTTGTTTATTAATCAGAATTCTTATAACACAGAGGGTCACACGAGTGCGCGCGCGCGAGCGCGCGAAATCCTCCTAGAATAAATTTTTTTAACTTATTAACGAGAGCACGAGACACAAACCGAAGGTGTTGGGTCAAACCACCCCTATTAATATAGAATATAGTAATAACATCTATATAGAAGATATAATAATTTATAAGATAGATATATATAGTTGAATTTAGTATTATAAATATATATGATATAGGTTATATAATAATATAATATATATTATATAGATAATTAGCATATTTCAATATATAGACGTCATAAAAGAAAAGTCTAATCGCCTATCAGGCCATAACTACTCTATCGGCGGACCAACATATTAACAGCTGATAAATCAAATAGGGATAGAAGAAACAAAAAGAAAAAAAGAAGATACAGCAGTTTCATGCACATCTTTTCTGTTAATCAGAAAGCGCTACTTAAGTGGAACACTCGCATGAAGAGGTTCGTTTCGTCAAGTAATGTCGGCCTAATCCACAAGCATAGTTTCTGAATGTGCGGGTACAAACCCCCTTGAGCTCCCCTTGCCAAGCTCAACATAACCATCTCCTTACGCATGCTGTTGCGTGAAACGTGGGCCACTGAGAAGAAGACAGATCTGAGGGTGACTCTGGCAGAAGTGCTATTTAGAATGCAATTCCGCTCGAGATAGAGATATACCCACATCATCCCTGTCCTAAGCCAGCAAGTCTGTCTTTAACTTGGTCATTTATAAAAGGAAAAATTAATAAAATGAAAAAATAAGAAAGAAAATATATAACTTTACATAACTATGGATGGGTGTACAGAAGTGACGTAGCACACAAGGATTTGGTATGTATGTTTGTATATATATAATACAACCATAATGCTCTGCATAGTTGATAGCTTTTCCTATATCTATTACAATATTAAGCTGATAGACAGCTGAGCCTCTATGGGTCAAATGTTCTCATTCCACGGACCCACTTTAGTTTGGCGAGGGAAAAACCAAGCCTTGAAATTAATGTCTAGAGAAATGAGAAAAAATGAAAAAAAAAAGAGCGAGAACCGCTCCCCAGTAGATTGAGTAACATTATAAACTCCCTCTTTGTTAAAGAAAGCGATTACTATCAGTAATATGTCCCTACACTTAAAACTGCAAAGTAACAGTTTGGTGGATGGTCGCATACGCGTATAAAACGTTATATTTTTTTCCCTGTCACTAATCCGAGCTACTAAAGCAGCTATGTTATGCAAAGACAATAAAACAATTACAAAAATGATTTAAGTTCTAAAGCTCTCAAAGTCCTTTAAATGGAACATCAATTCATGATTCAATGAACACAAAATGGACACAAAAGATGTGTCCTACTATCAAACGAAGGGTTCTTAAAATTGAACAATTCCATAAATACTCAAAACATTGGGGAATCAAAAATCAATATCAGGAGAACTAGTTATTCTCCTCAAATGTGACACAGCCAAAAGTTAAACAATACATAATCTAATTTATGTAAGAACATATCTAGCAAACTGCTTTACATATACACAAGTACAAAAGCAGACAACATACTTTTATTACCATATATCAACACCATGAACTCTCCACATGTATGCTGACGAAACACACACAAACAGCACACCAAAACGCCCTCTAACAACACACCACACACACACAGCACTCAACTAACACTCCACAATAAAAAACAAAAATTAAAACCTACAATACATACAGACCCCGTTCACGTATGATCTGTACATGCCGGCAAGACATAGGACCAAAATGATCCTATGGAAGTAACAACAGGTTATCACATCGTTTAATCCATTACACGTTTCCATTTTACAACAGATTCAAGTATAACAAAAATAAATCCAGAAATGTCCAAATGCTATGGCTCTTAAAAAACCGGACTCCGCCCCCCTCCCTGGACTGAATCTTGCAACCCTCTTCCCTTCTAACATCCCCAACATCATTCATGTTTGACGGCACTTCCACAGCGATGATAGAAGCTTTTGTCAGTAGATCGTGCCAGCCCGATAGGCCCAAAATCTCACAGTCGCACAGATCAGAGGGTATTTCAAAGATCCCACAGTGCTGGTGACACAACACCCAACATCTTGTCGAAGGCGTACATGTCTTTGAACCAGCCAAAGCCATAAGCGCTTCCCATCTGCACGCGGTTGGCTTCGGGTCTTCGTGTACATGGTAGCGGCAAAAAGAAACGCCTTGTCGACCATCTCCCGATAAGTGGAAGAGAAAACTTGGACCTTCGACATCGCCTGGCCAGAAGATTTTTGTCTTCTGTTTCTTGCAGCCGCTACTAAAACCGAGATCACGAAAATAGCATCGCTGAACACAAGCGCCCAATCGGTGCTTAGCTGCGCCAATTCATGCCATGACAATTCCTCTTGATGATTTCTCGCCCAACCCACCCAGGCCTATGATTCTCCAAGACAGACTGTTTCAGAAATTGGGCTTACTGACTGATGTGACAAGAAACTGGAGGATTGTGCCACCAGTGGCGCGCGTGACTGACTGGGCGCGGCTGGGGGCGACTGTAGGCGACCACCCCGTGCTGAGCTGTGGTGGCAGAGAGGAGAGGGGTAGGGGGCGCATGAAGAGCGTGCGGTGCGCTGTGGCTGTGTGACGACAGGAGAGGTAGTGTGGGAAAAAACGGTTGCGGTTACTGTGCTGTGGGTGAAGGAGAGGAGAGGGTATGGTCTGGAGAAAGAGCGTGTGCTGTGGGTGCAGACAGGAAAGGGGTAGTGGAGAAAGAGGTGTAGGTTGGAGAAAGACGTGCTAGGTGCGTGTATGGGTAGTCAGACAGAAGTGGGGCGTAACAGTGTGAGAGAAGTAAGCGGCTGTGTGTGTGGAGGTGGGTGCAGAGAGGAGAGGGTCAGGTGAGCGCACAGGCGTAGCGTGCTGTGGGTGCAGACAGAGAGGGTGTATAGGTGAGAAGACGTGCTGTGGGTGCAGACAGGAGAGGGGTAGGTGCGAGAAGAGGTTAGATGGAGAAGAGCGTGCTGAGCATGGGGGTGCAGAAAGGAGAGGTGATAGTGGAGAAGAGCGTCGCCACAAGTGCTGTGGTGCAGAGAGGGAGAAGGGGTAAGGTAGAGACAGTGAAGCGGCTCGGCCTCTACATCTACCCGTACAGCCTCAGCTCCAGGGGAGGGGGGGGGGGGGGGGAAAGCGGAGGTGGCCACCAGCCCCTAACTGACCTGATTAGCTATCGCGAATTCCACTCCCACCAGACCCTTAGAGCCCTCTAATCACCTTTCTCCTCGGGGAACCCCAACATCACTTCCTCTCTTATAAGTAGCTCAGACCATCACGTCTCCTTTTCCGTCCAGGCGCACAAAAGGTTTTGCGAAGTGACACCTACCAACTGGCCATCATGTCCGACATCTCTATCTACTCACAATCCGGTGAATGGTCGCTTCTTGTGCGCCCTTTCTGCTGCATGTCGCTGTAGGCTCTCCACATGTGCCTGTTATGTTGGCTCAACCATTGTTTGTTCTGCATAGTCTGGTTGTAGGATCTACCCTTTGTCAATCTGCATGTCGGTTGTAGGCTCTCCATGTCTGCCGTTGTTTGGACTCACTTTTGTAGTTTGTTCTGCATGTCTGTTGTAGGTTCATACCTTTTGTTCCCATATCTGTTTTGTAGGTTCATACACCTTTGTTCACGCTGTCTTTTTGAGGCACTTCCTTGTTCTACAATGTCGGTTGAGATTTGCGCTCTCTGTAAGTCTGGTTATAGCATGGCTGTTGTAGGGCTCTAACCCTTTGTTCTGACAGGTAAATGTTGTAGGCAGTGCAGGTTGTTCTAACTAATGATCTGTTAGTAGGCTCCTCTTTGTCGGTTTATGCATGTCTGTTGGTAGCTCTCCATTATTGTGTCTACATGTCCCCTGGTGGATGAGGCTCTCGCTTGTTTGTTCTCCATGTGACACAGTTGTAGCCTCTCGTACCTTTGTCTGGTTATGCATATCTGTTGTAGGACTCATCCCTTTGCTCTGCATGTCTTTTTGTAGGCTCTCCCGTTGTTCTACATGTCTGGTTAAGGCTCTCCTGTGGTTCTGATGGCTGTTGTAGTGCTCTCCCTTTGGTTTCTACAAGGGGCCTATTGTAGGCTCTCACTTTGTTCTACTGTCCTGTTGTAGGCTCTCCCTTTGGTTGCTGCATGTGTCGGCTTTGTAGGCTCTCCCTTTGTTCATAACCAATGCATAGTGTAAGCTCTCCCTTTGAGTTCTACTTGTCTGGTTGGAGGCTCCCTCACTTCGTCGTTCATAGGCATGTTCCGATTAGTAGGCAGTGCATTTGGTTCTAGACAAGTCTGTTGGTTAGCTCTCTCTGACAGTCTGTTTTTGCATGTCTTGATTGTAGGCCCTCCCTTGGTTAGCATGCGTACAATGTTGTAGGCTCTCTCTTTGTCGTTGCATGTCTGTTGACAGACAAAGACTGCCCCCCCCCCCACAGACAAGATCGCCTCCCCCCCCCCCCCCCCCTCTGACACAGACAAAGATCTGCCTCCCCCCCCCCCCCCTCTGACCCCGCCCAAGATCTGCCTCCCCCCCCCTCTCACAGACAAAGATCTTGCCTCCCCCCCCCCCCCCCCCCCTCTGACACAGACAAAGATCTGCCTCCCCCCCCCCCTCTGACACAGACAAAGATCTCCCTCCACCCTCCCCCCTCTCTGCAGACAAAGATAAATAATAATAATAACAATATATGGAATTTATATAGCGCTGAATCTTGTAAAAAACAAAACCAATCGAAGCGCTTACACTCAACTTTACAGGCATGCAACTCTCCTTAAACATAATGAACAACAGATTTCAAATCCATGGGGCGCACGTACGCACGCACGCACACGCACGCGCGGCGCACACACACACACACTTACACACACACCACACACCACACGCACGCACGCACACACACACACACACACACACACACACACAACACACACACACACAAAACACACCACACAAAACACACACGGAACAACACTTAGAAGGTGAAAGATGCTGTTGAAAATTAGGACAGATTAATGGGGGGAAAGTCTCAGTAGGAAATAAGTGTGTTTTGAGGTGGATTTGAAAGTATCAAGTGAAGGCTTTTGGCAAAGTGAAAAGGGAGGTCATTCCGGGTGGATGGACCAGAAACAGAGAAGGAGCGAGGGCCCAAAACAGTGGTTTGTTTGATCTGGGTGTTCGAAAGCACAAAGTTTGCGGCTGAACAAAGGGGAACGGGATGGAGTGTACGGGTAAAGACAGTTACAGAGATAAGGGGGTGCAGATTTGGGGGAGACATTTGAAACGAGGGTATTGATTTTTTAAACCCCAGTCTTTGTGAGACAGAAACAGTGAAGAGATCGCAAAAGAGGAGTGATGTGTTCAGATGTTTTCTTGTTTAGGACCAGTCGACTGCAGAGTTTTGTATCGTTGAAGAAGAGTGGAATAGATGAAAGGTGGTAGAGCCACCAAAGGAATTTACAGTGTCTAACCGTGAAAGAATGAGAGCTGTGACAACTTGGAAGTTGCATCGGGTGACAGTTACTGCGAAACGCGCTTGCCCATTTTTTAAGAAAGCAAGACTGCAGTCGGGTGATGAATTTTTCATAGAGAGTTTTGTCAAGAATACTCCTAAATACTTACACAGAGTTTGGACAAAGAACGAGTATGCCGAATTCTATTAAATTTTGCGATAAAGAAATTTATTTTTTGGGGTCCCTATGAGCATGGCTTCGGTTTTATATCGGCATTAATTGTAACTGTTCTGATCATCCATTTTGAATGTTTTAAAGAAGTAGGCATTTTGTCAACAAGGCAAGTTTTCCCAAGTATCCTGACTGAACCTGAGTATCACGCATAGAAATGATGATCAATATGGTGTTGTTTACTAAAATGAAGTGGAGCAGTGTTAGAGGTAAACAGAAAGGCCGGGAACTGACCCCTGCGGACTCCACATTCCATTTTGACGGGTTTTGATTGAATTTTGTTTAAAAATGACTTTCTGGAACCGGTCTGGGTATAAAAGTAAACCAGTGAGGGCTGTGCCGTTAATTACCAACTATTTTGGAGCGAGAAAAAAGAATTGAGTGATCTATGGTATCAAAGGCTGCAGATAAGTCAAGAAGAGTGAGGAGGGAGATTTTTCCTGCTCAGAAGCAAGTAGAAGCGTATTTAAAAGTGTGGACTAGGGTGGTTTCGGTGTGTGGGTTGGGGCGATAGGCAGACTGAAAAGTGGGAAAGATTATTGGAATGAAGGTACTGTTGAGGCTGTTTGAGAACAACTTTTTCTAGTACTTTAGAGACAAAGGGTAAGTTTGAGACAGGCCTATCATTCTTCAGAATGTTGGATCGAGGTCGTGCTTTTTCAATAGAGGTGTGACTATTGCTGTTTTAAGAGCGATAAAATTTCCTGACACCCCAAAAGATGAGTTTACTATTTTGTGATAATAGGGACAAGTTGTGAAGCATTGTGAGAAAAAAAGGAGCAAGATATGGGATCAAGGTCGCATGATTTTATAGTCATTTCCTTCAGAATTGTCCCTGAAATTTTTTTTTCAACTTGTAGGGGGAAGGAAAAGAAAAGGAGTGCCAGTGAACCCGGTCAGGAGCGGGAGGGTGGAATTGAGTTGATCCAGTCTGGAGCGTATGTTTCGAACTTTGTCTGAAAAGAAAGGCAGAAAATATGGAGGAAGTTCAGACAGGGTGTGGGTGTTAGGCAGAGGAGTTGTTTTTAGCAGATTCAAGGAAATTTTAAGTGAGGAAAAAGATTTTTATGGATGTAGCACAGAGAACTTGGGAAGAGTAGTAGTCTGTCTTTGCTGAATGGATTAAGCGTTTGACTTTGTTATTTTGTTTTCGGAAAGCTGTTTGTTGATTTCGGTTTTTTACTTCCGCCACTTGCCGTTCTAGTTGCCGGCGATTGCGCTTCGCTATCAAGATGTCTTGGGTATACCATGGTGCCAAGGGTCTGTCGGGAGGAGATGATCAGTAAGAGGTGCAGCTCACAAGCAGTTGGCGGGGAACAGTTTTTATAGTATCAAGAGGTCCAGTGTGGTCAGAGGTTGTGAAAACGTTCGGAAGCTTTGTGAAGAGAAGGTATAATGTCTAAGGCCTTAAAAATTGCGACGAGTAACATATTTCTTCTTTCTGACAGTTTTTGTGATGTTTAGATGGAAAAGAATGGCGGAATGATCAGAATGCAGTTCGTCGGTGACAGAAACAGATGTGACAAGATTAAATGAAGCATTAGTAATCAGCCAGTCTAAAATATGACCAGATCTGTGCGTTGCTTCGTTTGCCAGTTGAGAGAGAGAATGGTTGGACAGAGAAAGAGAAAGACGTTTGACATCTGGAGAAGACTGGTTGTCGAAATGGAATTTGAAGTCACCAAGATCTGCCCCTGGACCGCTAGAACTCGCTTATAAATGAATGGCAACTTGAACAGCAGTCACCAAGCTAGGATACCCTGATCTCCACAGCAGTCACCAAGCTGGGATACCCTGATCTCCACAGCAGTCACCAAGCTGGGATACCCTGATCTCCACAGCAGTCACCAAGCTGGGATACCCTGATCTCCACAACAGTCACCAAGCTGGGATACCCTGATCTCCACAGCAGTCACCAAGCTAGGATACCCTGATCTCCACAGCAGTCACCAAGCTGGGATACCCTGATCTCCACAGCAGTCACCAAGCTAAAATGCACAGTTGCAGGTGGTCACTTGCAATAGAAGAAAGAGCAATGAGGCCAGAAGGCAGCACGACAACTCCAGACATTCCATGGCATTCTTACACAGCATACACGGCTGACTAGATTATATCTACCACCCCACTGATTGTTGTCTCTGACATTAAGTAGGATGGATACCTGTGTGAAAGGAAAACCTATGCAGAGATCGAAAACCAGAACTGTGTCAACACAAACACAAGCAGGTAAGGCCCACACATCAGGTTCGCAGTCAGTGGGGGA
>CM054146.1:67213781-67222234 GCA_028751875.1 Rapana venosa | reverse complement strand
TTTGTCCCCACCGCTTGTGCTTTAAAACTTTTTTTTCAAAAAAAATTGGTTTAAATTTTTTTTTTTATTTTTATAGTTCTTTTTGTTTCTGTTTTTTCTTTTTTTGATTTTCCCCCTTTTTTATTTGTCGAAATCGGGGAAAGCGGTACCTTAATGCACAACTACATACATCAAACAACATACTACATCTTTTACATACATCTACATACTACATACATACTTTAATACATCATCTCAAACATAAAAAACAACTACATACATACATACATTTATCATACACACATAATTTCTACTACACTATACAACTTCAAACATACATACATAATACAAAACAACTACATAAACCCCTAATAAATACAACAACATCCACATACTTTTCAACATACAATAGCTACATACATACATTTTCCCCAAAATTTCATACTCAACTTAACTACATACATCATACCTACATACAAACAGCTACAACCTACATACTACATACATACAACCACACTAATACATACTACAACAAAATACATCATCATACAAAACCCCTTTTCACACATACTACATACCAATCACCAACATACTACACCATAAACATCTCAAAATACAACATACAACTACATACATCATACATACTTCGTCTAATCATAAAAACAATGAATTCATACATACACAATACATACATAAAACACATACCACATACATACATAATACATACACTTTAAAACTACATACATCTACAAACATACATACATACTCATCGTACATCTACATAATACTTTTAAACGCAAACATAATACTTAAAAATTATACATCTCATTTAATACAAAAAACAATCCAAACTACTAAACAACAAACGATACATACTGCATTCATACATAAAAAATTTTTACATCTACTACATACAAACATACATAATACTAATCAAAAATTAAAAAAACATCGACATATAGACGACTTTCATCATCATAAAACATACATCTTCCCTACAAACATCTCAAAAATACATACAACAGCAAAAACCACAACATGCATCATAATCATAACAAATTACATACATACAACATACATACATACATACTACTTCACCATGCATACATACAACATACCACATGCTCCCAAAAACTACATCATAATACTAACCAACACACATAATACATCATACACACACACACATACATACATAATACTCATACATACATACATAATACTACATACATAAACCAATACTACATACTAATTTATACAAAATCATACAAAAATTATACAACTACACACATACATCATATTTCATATCATCATAACCTTTTATAATACATACACCATACATACACACATACATTTACAACAAACAAGCATCACAAAATACTACATCATTTTTACTCACATTTCATACATACAACTACTAATACATACATACAAACATACGACAGACAAACATACATGCATAATTATACTAATAACACACACATACATACATAAAATATTTACTACATATAATACAACCATAAAACATCATACAAACAACATACTCAACATACACACTGATCTAAAAATACTACATACATAATAAAACATAATCATACTTACAAAACCACATGAACAAATAATACTTTCACATACATAAATACAAAACAAATCATACATACATACTTTCATAAAACATACAAACACTACATTCAAATATACAAAAATTAATACATGACCATACATACATACATATACTAATACATACACACCACACAAATACATACATACAAATACATACATACATAAAATAATACTACATACAAATATCTCATCAACATCACACATACTACATAAAACATACAAAAACCTAAAACTAATATTACATAATACATCAATAAAAAATAAACATACATTTAACAAAATATATACGACAACAGACAGACAGATAGATAGATAGATAACAATGACAGAAGCGACAGACAGCGACAGACAGAGACAGACAAACAGATTTTTGATAGCAGACGGGACAGTAGGTGACGTAGAATAGTTTAGATGACAGAAACAGACAGACGGACAGATAGGAGACGGGAAGACAACAGACGACAGAAAAAGGATTATTGAATATTGATCATATCTTTTTTCTCGTTCCTGGGCTTGAGCTGCAAGGTTTACCAATGGTGAATTTTTTGCGTATGCGACCATTGTTCCCCTATCATTAAAGGTAGCTGCATTCCGACTTCGGGGATGACGTCCAAATTTAACACCAGAGTGCGTGCGTTAGTTTTTAACTATTTTTTTTTTGTCCTCCGTTCTTACCAGCACGCGAATAGCCTACTCTTCCAAAAAAATCAGAACGGGTTGTGTGATCTGTGCGCAAGACGTTGTGCGTGTGCTTGCACACGGGGCCTCGGTGTGTTTGTTTTTTTATGTCTCAGCCAAGGACTTTCGGGGGTAGAGGAGTCAGTGCTATTTAAAATTCCAGGGCGGAGGGTGGTGGGTGGGGGGGGGGTGGGGTGGAGGGGAGGGAGGGGGGGAGAGACATCCCCTTTGGCGGGTGTGCCCGAAGTACCGATCCGGGGCCCGGGAACATTGCAGGCAAAGCCAAACCCACTACGCTATTCGCCCCCACCCCCAACCCCTAAAAAATTGAAATTCCCACTCCCCCTTCTCCCCCTCCCCCCCCCCCCCCCCTCTCCACAACAAAACCACCCCGGGGTCATCCTTTTCCCACCCCCCTTTTATAAGACCATGGGACATTTTGGTGGGTGGATTGGTGGGGTGGTGGTGGTGGTGGTAGTGGTGGTGGTGGTGGGGGTGGTGGGGGTGGGGTTTGTGTGGTTTTGGTGGTGGGGGTCGTGGGGGGTGGTAGGGTCGGGTGGTGGTGGGGGTGTGGGTGGGGTGGTGGTGGTGGGGTGGCGGGGGCGGTGGTGGTGGTCTTTGGTGGTGGCGGGGTGGTGGTGGTGGTGGTGGTTTGGTGGTGGTGCTGCTGTGGCTGCTGCGGGCTGCTTGGGGTGTGTGGTGGTGGTGGTGGTGGTGTTCAATTTTTTAATCTTTTTGCTTTGTTCGGTATGTCGTTGCCTCTGTTTGGCTTCGCTTTTTCATTTGGTTTCACCAGGGCAAATTTTTAACACAACGAACTTTCCTCCATTCACTGCACCTTAAGTCCTTTGGATGAACTAAAACCGGGCCCCCGGTTCGAAGCGCGAAATTTTTGCGCAAAACCCTTTTTAAACCTGTTCCGCTTTTTTTGGAAGAGTAGGCCATTTTGTGCCGGTGGGAACGGTGACAAAATTTTACAAAACCGCATACAACGGGGGCGTGGATGTAAAAAAAGCACGTAAGTTCTTATTCCTTATCCTCGATATAAAAGAATAAAAGAATAAATAAATAAAAAAATAAAAGGGGTGGGGGCTAGGTCCGGGATGGCCCGGTGGTTAGACGATCGCGTTGCGCCTGTTGACGGGCCCCGTTCGAACCCCCACCCGGATCGCTCGTCCCAAAGGGGTTTTTGCCCTGGAGTTAAATCAGTGCCGGCCGACTCCCTTCCCCCCAAAAGTCCCGGGAAAAGGTGTAAACCGAGGGGTGTTTGTGAACGCTTAAGAACATCTTGCGCACACTTATGATCTGTTCCGCCTTTCGGAAAAGTAGGCCCCTTTACCCCTGGGAAGGGGTGACAAAATTTTTTAAAACTGTATGCTTCCGGGGGTTTGGGTGAAATAAAGCACATAGTGCTTATTCCCTTTCCTCGAAATCCCTTTTCTGTCTATAATTTTTCGCATTCTTGTCTTCTCCTGCCTTTTCCCAAAAAGATTTGAAAAAAATCTTCTTCCCTTGCCGAGAAAAAAGTCGAAAAGCGCAGGGTTTTTGACTTATCAGGTGCCTTCGGGCAGCGCATTTCTTTTCACCGTGTGACAGAAAAATAGTTGCTGTCTGGAGCTCCCGAAGAAAAAAAAACGAATACATTATAATCGTTCGATAAGCGATAAAAAGAAGTCCCTATTTTTTTTTTTTTATGGAGGATAAGGAAAAAAGTACATACACGCGCATGTAAAAGAACCCTATGCAACAAAAAGCTGTCCCGGGCCAAATTATGTACGTAAAAAAAAAAAAAAAAGCCAAGACCTGTCATGAAAGAAACAAAAACACCCAGACACCCCCGTCTCCCCCCCAAATCTCTTTCTTTCAATTGTTTTTTTTTTGTTTTTTCTGGAGGATAAACCCCCTGCCTAACGGAAAAACACGAGAGCGGGAAAAGGAACAAGAGATTGAGGCAGACAAGAGGCAGACAGCAACCCCAGGGGAGGGGGCGGAGGGGGAGGGGGAGGGGCTTGCCAATGTAGGAGCGGAAAAGGGAAAGGAAAAAGGGAAAAGGAGAGAAGGAAGCAAGTAAGGGAAAAAAGGGAAAGGGAAAGGGGCATAGGAAAGAAGGAAAAAGGGGCAAGGAAGACGGGAAAGGGAAGGAAGCAAAAAAGGAAGGAAGAAAGGAGAAGGAGGAAGGAAGGGGCACAGGAGAGAAGGAAAAAAAGGAGCCAGGAAAAGAAGGAAGGAAGGGGCCAGGAGAGAAGGAAAGGGGGAGCACAGGGGAGAAGGAAGGAAGGGCAAGGAGGAAGGGAAAAAAGGGCCAGGGGAAAAGGGAAAGGGAAGGAAAGGGAAATAGCACGGAGAGAAGGAAGCAAAGAAGGAAAAGGGGCCAGGAGGAGGAAGGGGGAAACTCGGGAAAGGGGAAAAGGAGCCGGGGAAAAAGGGAAACAAAGAAGGAAAGGGCAAGGAGAGAAGGAAGGAATACTCAGGAAGGAAGGAAGGGAAAAAGAAGAAAGGGGCAAGGAGAGAGCAAGCAAGCAAGCAAGCAAAAAAAGGAAGGAAGGAAAGGAGAAGGGAAGGAAGGAAGGGAAAAAAAAAAAAGAAAGAAAGGGGGAGGAGGAAAGGGAAAAGGAAGGGCACAGGAAGGGAAAGGGAAAAAAAGAAAGGAAGCAAGCAAGCAAGCAAACAAAAGAAGGAAGGGAAACAGCACGGAAGAAAAAAACAAGCAAACAAAGAAGGAAGGAAGGAGCACAGCAGTAAAGAGAAGGAAGGAAGAAGCAAGAAGGGAGAAGCAAGCAAGCAAGAAGGAAAAAAGCAAGCAAGGAGCACGGGGGAAAACAAGAAAGAAAACAAGCAAACAAAGAAGGAAGGAGGGAAGTAGCAGCAGCAGCAGTACACGGAGGGCATCATGGGCTGTTCTTTCCACCCTGCCTAAAAAAAATTTCGCAAGGTGTGAGAGGAGGAGGGAGGACAATGCCCGGGCCTAAAACCCCCACCCCGCGATGGTGGCTTCACACATGCTGACCGATGATGAAGAAGCCATTCGTGAGTGGTGGTGGTGTGTTGTGTGTGAGTTGTGTGAGTGTGTGTGCGAGTGTGTGTGTGGTACGGGTTGTGAGGTGGGTCGGTGGGTGGTTGGCGTATGTGTGTGTGTGTTGTGTTGTGTGTGTGTGTGTGTGTGTGTTACTGTGTGCGTGTGTGTTTACGTGTGTAGGTGTGTGTGTGGTGTGTGTTGTGTGCGTGCGTGTGTGTGTTTGTGGTGTGTGGTGCGTGCGCGTGATGGTGTGTGTGTGGTTTGGTAGCGGACTGGCCGGCTGTATATCGCGTGGTGATTGTGTCGTGTGGGTGTGTGCTGATGTGTGTGGGTGTGTGGGGTTTGTTATGGGGGGTGGGTGTGTGTGTTGTATGGTGGGGTGTTGTGTGTGTGATGTGTGTATACGTCTGTGTTGGTCTGTGTGTGTGTACGTTTTGCGTTCTGGTGGTGTGTGTGTTAGGTGGTCGGTGCCTGTGTGTGTGGTGTGTGTTGGATGTGGGTTGTATTGTGTATGTTGTCTGTGGTATATGTGTGTGCATTCGTCGTGTGTGTGAATCTACCTTCTGTCTTATGTTGTATTTTTGACACGGGTGGTCAGTCTGTGTGTCAGTCCGGTTGTGGGGTGCTGGCGTTGATTTGTCTGTCCAAGTCTGTCTGTGTAGGGTGGTTTTGGTCCTGTCATTCAGCCTCCTGTGATTTTCGACGGTGTTTTTGTCAGTCTGTGTGTTCGGTATCTGGTGATAATCTGTGTGTCATTTGCAGTGTCTGTCTGTGGTGGGGTTGTTTTGGGTGGTGTGTTTGGGGTAATAAGGGGTTGTATGGAAAGGTGAGCTTGGTGTAAGGATAATTCTGATGTGTGTTTGAAGGTATGTGGGTGTGTTATGGGGTGGGTGTTAAGTAGGGTATTTTATATAACAGTTGTTTCGTAGTGTAGGGGGTTTTTGGGTCTGTATTGTGTAAAAAACAAAAACAAGGATGGACCATAAAAAAAAAAGAAACACATTCACAAAAAAAAAAAAGTCCAATCCAACACTCCCCCCCCCACCCGCATGGCCACCCATATGGGTGGTGGAAACACTCTAGATTAAACGGCCCCCCTGCCAGGTGGGAAAGGGGGGGGTGTGTAGTAGGTTGGCCCACTCACTTCCTCCTGTCCCCTCACCCCCCCCCCCCCATCCATCCCTACCCCCACCCCCCCCCCCCCCCCCCTCCCCTCCTCCCTCCCCCGCGACATCAGATCCCCCCGTCCTGCCGTCCCCCCCCTCCCCCCCCTGCTCCCCACCCCGCGCTGCGCCGCCCCCGGCCCAACCACACAGAAACACGCGCCCCGCATCTCCACCCAACCCTCCCCGACCCCCCCTACCCCCCCCCCCCCAGTCCACTCCGGCTTACCGCCGAGGTTAGGGGGGGGTTGCCGAACAGGAGGACAACACTCTCCCGCCACAACAAGCACCCACGCAGGGGGGGGGGGTACGTTATTTTCTCCTGTTATTCCCCCCCACCCCCCCCCCCCCGTTTTTGGTGGTCCCTCCCCCAACCTCACCCAACAACCCCAAATAAAATAGACAACCCCAAAAAAAAACAAAAACACCCAAACGAACAAAACCAACTAAAGCCGAAAGACCATAACTCGCATCACACCCACCTCCCCCCTTTTTTTTCCCCCCTCTCCCCCCCCCCTATTCCTCCCCCCTCCTCTCCTCCTCCCCTCCCACCCTCTCACTGCTCTCCCCCACAACCACCCCCTCCCCTTCCTCCCCTCCCTCCCCCTTTATCCCTCCCCTCCCCCCCCCCCCCTCTCCCCCCCCCCCCCCTCCCCCACGCCCCACCTCCACCTCCACCCCTACACACTCCCCCGTTGCTTTCTAGCACGAGCACAGCGCGGAGAGGGGCCCCCTCCCCCCCCCCCCCCCCCTCCCCCCCCCCCCCCCCCCCCCTCCACCCCTCCCCTATCTACCCCCCCCCCCCCCCCCCCCGCCTCCCCCCCTCCCCCCAACTACCCTACCCCCCTCCTCTATACCCACCCCTCTTCCTACTTACTTTTCCCCCCCCCCCCCCTCCCCCCCCCCCCCCCCCCACCCCCCCTCCCCCCCCCCCCCCCCTCCCCCCCCCCACCCCCCCCCCTCCTCCCCCCCCTACCCCTGTGTTGGGGGACTTAAGTGGAATTCCCTCCCCCCCCCTCCCCCCCTCCCCCCCCCTTCCCCTCCCTCCCCTCTTCACCTCCCCCTGAGGGGGTTTTTCCCCCTCTCCCCCCTTCCATCCTCTAACCCCTTATTTTTTTTTGGTCCTCCCCCTCCCACCCCCCCCCCCTCCCCCCACCCGAACTCCCCTCCCCCCCCCCCCCTCTCCCCCCCCCCCCCCCCCCCCCCCCCCCCCTCCCGCCCCCCCCCCCAAAGGGCTGCCCGCCCCCCGTTCCCCCGCCCCCCACAACACTAATTACCACACAAAACTCACCGCACGCACCCCTCTCCTCAAAAAACAACAACGTAACTTGACATCACAACATGGTTACAATACACACCCACACAAAACCACACCCAAACAACAGCCAAACCCCAGCCAACCCACCTCTCCCCAAAACTCTATTCATCCCCTTACCCCCCTACCCCCCCACCCCCCCCCCCCCTTCACCCTCCTCACCCCAATACCCACATACCCCCCCAACACACCCCCCCCACCTACACCCCCACCCCCCCCCCACCCCCTCCCGTGGCCCCTTTCCCCCTATCCCCCCACTGACTCCCCCTCCCCCCCACCCCCCACCTGTTGTTTGTAATCCCTCCTCTCGTCAACCCCGTTTGCACCCCGTGTACAACCAGGGGGGTGGGGACCGCCTGCACCTCCCAATACTCACCTCACCCTCCCTCCCCCCACCCCCCCCCCCCCCCCTCCCCCCTCCTAGGGTGATTCTTGGGCCCATTGAAAAACCCACGCCCCCCCCCCACCCCCCCCCCAATTCTCCCCCCCCTCTCGCCCCCCCATCCCCCCCTCCGCTCCCTCCCCCCCCCCCCCCCCCCCCCCCTCCCCCCCCCCCCCCTTACCCCCCCTTCACCCCCCCCCCCCCCCCCCCCCCACCCTACATCCCCCCCCCCCCATCCCCCCCCCCCTCCCTCCCCCCCCCCCCCCCAACCCAACCCCCCACCCCCCACCCACCCCCCCC
>CM054146.1:67198781-67211281 GCA_028751875.1 Rapana venosa | reverse complement strand
TTTCTGCTGTGGTTCGTCTGTGTTTTCTCTCACTTGTAAGTCTCTGTGTCTGTCTGTGTTTTTGTCTGTGTTTCCTGTCTGTCCCTGGTTCCTCACGTGTTAGTCTCTGTGTATGTCTTGTTTCTTCTGTCTGTGTTTCTCTCATGATTATCTGTGTCGGTCTGTGTTACTAGTCTGTTCTGTGTTTCTGTCTGTGTTTTTTTCCCCTGGTTTGTGTTTTTTCTCACTGTGTTAGTACTTTGTGTATGCTGTCTGTCGTGTTTCTCTCACTGGTTTAGACTATGTGTCTGTGTTTTCGTCTGTCTGTTTTTCACTCACGTGTGTTAGTCTTATGTTCTGTTTTTCTTCTGTCTTGTTCTCTCACTGTGTTAGTCTCTGTGTCGTCTGTGTTCTGTCTGTCCTGTTTTCTCTCACTGTGTTAGTCTCTGTTCTGTGTTTCTTCTGTCTGTTGTTTCTCTCACTGTGTAAGTCTCTGTGTAGGTCTGTGTTTTCCTTCTGTCTGTGTTCTGTCTGTCTTTGTTTCGCTCTCACTGTGTTAGTCTCTGTGTCTGCCTGTGTTTCTGTCTGTCTGGTGTTTCTCTCACTGTTTCTCTCTGTGATCTGTGTTTCTGTCTGTCTGTTTTCTCTCACTGTGTTAGTCTCTGTGTAAGTCTGTGTTTCTGTCTGTGTTTCTGTCTGTCTGTGTTTTCTCTCCAACTGTGTTAGGTCTCTGCTGTCTTTGTCTGTGTGTTCTGTCGTCTGTGTTTCTGTCTGGCTTTTCTGTCCGTCTGTGTTTCGTCTTTCCCCTGGGTTTCCCCCCCCCCCTGTCTTCCTGTCTGTCTGTCTTTCTGTCGTGATTTTGCTTATTTCTATCACCGTTTAGTCTTTGTGTAATATGTCGTCTGTCCTGTGTTTCTGTTTGTCCTGCCATTCTGTCCGTGTCTGTATTCTATCACTGTGCAGTCTGGTCTGTTGTCTGGAAATGAATCCAGTTTACTGCTGTGTCTGTTTCTCTGGTGGCTATGAGTGTGTGTGTGGGTGCTGTGTGTGTGTGTGTGTTGCGCGCGCGCGCGGCGTGCGTGGAGTGTGTCCTTGTGAGAGAAGAGAGAATGCGGGTCTCTCTCTCTCTCTCCCTCTCTCTCTCTCTCATCTCCACCTCTCTCTCTCATCTCAACATCTCTCTCTCTCTCTCTCTCCTCATCTTCTCTCAGCTCTCCCTCTCTCTTCCTCTCGCAACGATACACTTCATTATATTTATACCATCCCGCACACACACACACAATCACATACACCAACAACAATCACTCACATCACACACATCCCGACACACACAACAACAACACACACAAGAGCTACACACACAATACCCACTCACACACACACACACCATGGTGACAGCGGGTGAGGGCGCGTCGCGGGCATTAAGGAGAGATGACCACCCCACACACATCACACCCCACCCCCAGGGAGAGAGGAGATGGAGGGGTGGGGAAGGGGACTATAGACAGGTACTTGTCTAGACAAACATCACCAGACGCAAGCACTACATCGGTTGAAAGTATATATGTAATGGGGGGGGGGGGGGGGGGGGGGTTTAAAAGACACACATATATAGATGTACAACAATAAACACACATTCCAAACCCACAACACATCACCAAGCCCACAACACACACAACACACCAGACTACCAAAACACATCCCACAAACCAACACCCATACTTATAAACGCACCCAAAAACCAACTTACTCATAGCTGTGATATAGGAGATGTGTGTTATCTTATGAGCACTAGCTAGCTAGCGATTTCGAGTAATATAGGAGATGATAGTGAATTCTCGAGCTGAGCGAGCTAGACACACACAAATATAAGTAACATACAATCAGACACACACACACATAAAAAGGGGGGATATGAGTAGGTAGGTAGATATAGGAGGATCGTATAAGAATAAAGCATATAAAATAATAATAATAAAAATATATAAAAATATTTTTAATATATATGTAATTATATTATATATATATATAGGTTATTTTTGGGGGGGGGGGAGGGTTGATCTGATATATAGAAATGATTATATTGTTGTTGTGGAGTATATATTGGAGGATTATTGGAGGTGGATTTATGTTAATTTATAGTAGTTAGTGGAAGGAGAATAGGGGACCCTGATGGGTCGAATAGGGCGGGGTATATGGATTCTTAATGTACAGTTTTGTTACTGGCTGGGGGGGTGTGGGGGTTCTTGCTTGTTGTTTTTTTTGTTTAGTTTTGTTCTCGTGAACGCAAAGGTCCACCTGTGAGATGTTTTGCGTGTCAAACCGTTTTTGACCCAACCCGTTAGTAACCGCATTTTCGACTTCGTGAATCGTTTATTTTGTTTCCCATGAAATTCTTTTTTTGTTGGATTGTTTGTGTTTGTTTTGGGGGTTTTTTTTATTAAATTCCCTCGATTTTTTCTGATAATTTCATGTAAAAACGGGAGATAATTAATTCGAAAATAAATCGCAAATTTTTTTCGTTTTTATTTTTTTTTTTTTTTTTGGGGTGGTTATCAATTGAGTCCAGATGATCTCCTTGCAGGAAAATCGCCTTCTTCAGCTCGCTGATAGTCAACAACATTCAAGTTTTAGAGCCTTCAGAGCAGATCATCAAATATTTATAAGGGAAATTGGCTCGGTACCGAGCATCGTTTTTTTTGTGCAACAAATAAAGGGCAGACGTGGCGACCCTTGGGTACCATGTAATCTTACATTCTCAGTAAGACAAGGCTCGCGGGAAGGCGAATCACTTTGATTCTGTAATCAAGGAAGACGCAAATTCGTACTAGATCACCTTGATGTTGAGGTTAAAAGTAAGGATAACTTATGTCAATGAACGTGAGGGAAATGATGTTGAATCCGAAAAATCCCGTGAATCATTTGCCGTGAGATGAAGGAGCCAAATAAATAAAAGACAAGCGTGTTCTAACCTTAGGTTTTGAATCATGGAGGGGGAAGGGGAGGGGTGCACAATGTGATCTAACTTTAACTTCTCAACTAGTATGGCCACAGTGGTTTTGGTGGGGGTGTATAAAACATCACGAATAATTGATTATTGATTGATTGATGATTGATTGATTGATTATTTGATTTGATTGATTGATTTGATTGATTGTTGGTTGTTTGGTTGTTGGTTGGTTGGATTTGGTTGGATTGGTTGATTGATTGAATACAGAAAAGTGGGATTTTATTTGGTTGAGAGCGCTTTGATTTGTTGCTTACAAATTCACCGATAATAAATTCCGATACACTTATTATTATTGTTATTAGAGAACTGTAAACATGACTAAGTAAAATGCTTTCTATTTCTCTGGTTAATCATCCCGAAGTCGAATGGCTACCCTTCGGATGGCAGAAATCGGTCGCATACGCGAAATGTCACCATTGTGAACCTCGGAGCTCTACCGATCAAGGGTAAAAATAAATCTGTTGTGAACTTGTATTATGCAACATTGATTTAAACACTTGACAGCTTGCATGTATACACACAGTCATTGCACCATCCTCTCGCTCTGTCTCTCTCTCTCCCTGTCTCTCTCTCTCTCTCCCTGTCTCTCTCCCTCTCCCTGTCTCTGTCTCTCTCTCTCCCTGTCTCTCTCCCTCTCCCTGTCTCTCCGGTATTGTTAGACAAGACAACTAAAAGTGAATCAATATACCGATAAAGAGAACAGCGTATAACTTACAAGTTTTGCCAGCACACTTCACACAGACTCAACACACACACACACACACAACACACACACACACACACACACACACACACACACACAATATAATATATATAATTATATATATATATAATATATATATATATATATATATATGTCATGCCTAGGCCAGCTTCCATAATATACATATATGATATATAATATATAGCACAATATTATATATAATATAAAATAACTATAATCACGCCTATACCGCTTTCGAATAATTGACTGGGAAAATAAGCTTCTTCTTAAAACGCTTACAAACAGCAGCTATATCATTGTTTGTCTGCATATCACAGCGAAGCCACCCACAATCAGATAATAATGTAGTTTTCCTATCATTTACTATGCCACCACTATTCCCCCTCCTCAGACACGCAGATTATTCATTGGCAAATTATCACAATAGAATCAGTATATCAAAACAAATTGAGCCTACTCATCCGGCAGGTGGAACGGGTTTTGGATGTGGCCGATGTTCAGCGTGTGCTCCTACACGGAACTTCGGCTTTAGCTCCGGGATAGATTTTTGGTGTTATAGATGGTGTGTGTATGTGCATATTGCGTGTAATTGTGCATGCGTGAGTGTATGCGTGGGCCGCAAGTTGTTTGTGTTTGTGTTGTGAGTGTTGTGTGTGTGGTGTGGTGGGATAATTTATTTTGACATATTTGTCCCTTGTACGAAATTCCCCCGTCGTCTCTCTCTCTTTTACCCTATCATCGACTCTACTCTTCTCTCTCTAGTCTCTCGCTCATCATCACTAACAATCTCAGATATCACACAAAGTATAAATATCTAAGATCATATTTGTGTTTTTTTTAAATGGAATAAAAATTTCACAAATGAGGTATTTGTAATTGACGATTTATTTAAAGTAATAAGATAACAAATCCATAAAATAAAAAAAAATAAAAAACATCGGTGGTTAGATTTGAGTTTTAAGGGGGTAATTGTTGGTTATGTTGGTGTGAGATATGGTGGGGGGTGTTGAGTTTTTTGTGTTTGTTTTTGAATTTTAGTTAGTGGTGTGTTGGTTGTGTGTTGTTTTGTTGTTGTTTTGTTGAGTGTTGTTGTGTTTGATATGAGTTAGTTTTGTAAATGGAGGTTATTTTTGTTATAATTATGGGAGGTGGTTGTGTTTAGGTGAGGTTGTGATTGATTTTTTGAGGATTTTATTTGGTGGGTGTTGTGTGTATGGGGAGAGAGATTTAGGATTGTAAGATGGGGGGAATTTGTAGTGGTGGGTTTTAGAGTGTGATAAAGTTTTGGTGATGATTTTTTTTTGTTTTTGTTTGGGGTTGGTTGGTTATGGTAGAGAATTATTTGAGGTTTGTAGGTTTGGGTTTTTTTTATGATTGGGTGGAGGGGGGTGGGTGGTAATGTAAGATGATTATTTTGATTATGGGGTAAAAAGTTGGATTTAAATGGAATAGTGGGGTGGGTGGGGGTTGTGGGAGGTGGGGTGTGGGTGAATATGGGTGGGGGGGTGTAGGGGGGGGGGGGTGGGGTGGTGGTTAAGGATTGATTATTTTGGTTTTAGAAGTAGGGGGGGATGTAATGGTAGGGGGAGAGGTGAGAGGGGGTGGGGGGGGGGGGAGGGGGGTTGAGGGTTGGGGGGGGGTGAGGTGGGTAGTTGGTGAGTGTGGTGGGTGGTGGGTGGGGAGGTGTTTGTTTTTTATAGGTTAGTGCATTATGGATGAAAATAATGGGGGTTTGGGGGATGATGTGAAATTATTGGAAGAGAGGGAATTTTTAGAATTATTGTGTTATGGGAATTAGGTAAGATAGAGTCGCAAATATTAAGAGGTTAGTGAGCATCCGAAACGGTTATAATTCGGATCCGCACATATTGATCGCGGAACAAAAAACATCCTCTAATTGATTCAATTCAAACCCGCACCGATCTCGACGCAATCCATCACCTCAACCACCAGCTATCAATCCCCTTCTCAATTGGTGATTTATGGCCACACTGCGCGCGCGCCAGTATCTTTAAAGCGGTCACAACAAGAGATCTTTCATTGTGTTAAAAAAAGCGTAAAGGTAAAGGAGACCCATAACCTACAAGTCGTAGGGAACGACGTCAGAGACCCCCACGGCTAGTAGGCCACATTATTGAGCACACACACACACACCACACACCCTTCCACAGCATGATGGTTTTACTTCCCTGATACCTAAAGAGGGCAGGGACACAGTGACAGCCTGGGGAAACTGGGGAATGACTGAGATCCAAGGCGCGCAAAACTCACCCATCGCCCAAACTGGTAAGCCACCACCTCAAAAACGACGCTGCTTAAACTTATACGTGGCTGGGCGAGGAAAGCAGTGGCTCCGACCAATGAGCTATTCCCGTCCCCGTCATATGTTTTAGCTCTGCCAAAAAACTACAGTAATTTTTTTGACACTGCCGGTGGTTGGTTGCACTGTGAAAACCGATGTGGGAGCCATACATGATAATGATAATTATTATTTTGGAAGCTGAGTGATAATATTTTTTAGGGTTGGGTGACTTCTTTTTTTCATAAATCGTCCTTCCAGTTCATTATGTATGTTTGTGCTCAGTCCTCTTCCCTGCTGTTCCTCATGATTGGGGCTTGCGAACGTTACTCGCAATAAACCATGTCATTGTAATGGTTATGCTCTCTGTCTGTCCTGTCTGTTCTCTCACTGTCACTCTGTCTGTCCTGTGGCTCTCTCTCTCCTCTGTCGTCGTGTCTCGTTCTGTCTCAGAATCTGTCTGTCTGTCTGGTCGCTCTCTCTCTCATCTCTCTCTCTCTCTCTCTCTCTCTCTGCCTTGCGCTCTCTGTTCCTGTCCTCCTGTCTCCTCTCTGTCCTTTCTCTCTCTCTCCCTATCTGGCTCTCTCTCTGTCTGTCTGTCTCTCTCCTCTCTCGTCTCAACTCTCTCTCTCTTCTCTCCATCTCTCTGCTCAGCGGGCTCTATCACTTTCTCCTCTGGTCTCTCTCTTGTTGTACGTTTCATATTCGATCGTTTCGTGTGCGTAAGGGAGCTGTAAGATGGGATAAAAAGCTACTAGGGGTGATGATGCAGTAGCCGCGTAAAAAAAAGTTGTCTGTGTCATGTGACACACACACACCACGCGCTCTCCGGTCTTTCTCTCGCGATCCTCTCTCTCTCCACCGCGCTCTCTCCAACTTTCGCTGTCTCTCTCTCTCTCGCCTCGCCCTCTCTCTCTCTCTCGCTCTCTCTTTCTCATGCCTACGCGGTCGTGCTGTCTGTCTTCTGTTCTGTCTCCGCTCCTCTCTCTCTTCACAGTCTCCAATCTCTCTCTCTCTCATCTCCTCTCTCCTTCCTCGTCTCTCTCGCCCTCTCTCTCCTCTCTCTCTCGGCGTTTCTATTCTGTGGATTTCGCTATGCCCTGGCTTTTCCCTCCTGTGCTTGGAACTTACTCTGCAGAAGGTCTGCCTGCTGGCCTCACGTCCACGTTCCGACTTCAAGCACGCATTTTGTGTGTGTGTGTGTGTGTACAGAATGCATGCTGGTATTTCGTGTTTTTCAGGAACCCACGAGAACGCTGATATGAATTATGGATCTTTAAAACGTCATATTACTTGATCTTCTTGCATTGTATACAAATATATGTATGTATCTATATATATATAAAATATATATAATATAATATATATATAAAGAGAGAAGAGAAAGAGAGGAGAGAGAGAGAGAGAGAGAAGAGAGAAGAGAGAGACGCTTTCTCGCTTTCACCAATTTATTGTCATTGCCCAAATAGGTGGCCCTATTGACAATGGGGGTTTATACACGACTTTCTTTTGTAATACAAATAGAATACATAGAAAAAATCACATAGGCATTAACGAAATAACCAAAAAAACAAACATAACCCAAAAGGCTTCTATAAACGATACACTAAGCTCGACATGAACTCAGTTTCAAATCTGAACACAAAGTAATAGCAAGATGAACAACAGGAACCAATAAGCCAATAACTAAAATAATAATAAGTAACATTCTAGAATGTTATATTTAGACCAGCCAATGAAACTGTATGTGAACTTTCAATAAATATTCATGCCCCTATTCCCGGAAGGGAATTACAGCGTAATTATAAATGATTCTTTAGGTGTGTCACAAAATGCTGAGGAACATATTATGTAATTTACTTTATTTAGTCACAAATGTTAAGCACTAATTGAACTTAGGCTGTAACTTTGTGTAATTTCAGTGCTTCAGCAATAAAACTTTTGCAACCATTTGATCACAATATCATCATCCAACGATAAATAAGAAAAAATATCTTGCCTACGAAAGCTTCTAGATGAGAACACCACAGTTTTCACGTATGAACAGATGATTGATAATGAAACAGGAAATGCACTTCATCATCAAGATTATGGACCAAAAACAAGGCATGGGAACTTGTTTGGACGTCTCAGGTTGAAACCATATTTTGTTGCATTGAAACGATGTATCGTAGTCCGAAATCTTGCATAATTTAGTCGTGCCATTTGTCAGTGACTATCGAAGATACTTTTCAGCTTGAAAAGCACAACTTAAACGAAAAAAACCACATATTTATCTGTACTTTTCTTCCATGGTCCATGCCAATTTTTGTTTAAATGTAGCAAATGAGTCTGTCTTTTCAATCCGAAATAAACCCATGCTCCGCTACCTACTCTCCTGAGACACCACCGATTCCAACACCATGCTCGATAAAAACTTTTTAACTTAATGCCCCAATTCTTCTTACCCAGCTCCATTTGTATAACCATCATGTCATTAAGTCTGCCTACAAAACGTAACCCTGGAAGTTTCCAGAAGTTTTGCCAGTACTTAATACACTTAACAGCGTTCGATGTTAAAGGATATCTTCCCGTTTCTCCATATAGTACAGTATTTGACAAATGGATTGGACATTTAAGAAACTTTGATAGCATATGTATGTATTTTTTCATATTTGTGAATTACATAAGTCCCCATAATTTTCAGATGCATATGTAAGTAAACGGTTCTATTTGAAACATCAAACAATTTCCAATATAAAAACAATCTACTGGAATGCACTTTCGTAACGTTTAAGCTGCCGATTTACACATTTTTTTTCCCTGCCCAGCAAGAATCACGGGCCATGCAACATTCAGACTTAGCTTGTTGAAAATTCCATCCCTAGGTATTTATAAAAATCACGACTTTCACTTCACATTTCCATAAAACCATTTTCATGCACTGATAAATGGCCACCCATTCTAAAAATCAGACGTTCGTTTTTTCCATAATGACTGAAAATCAGGCATCCTGCTCTTCCTTGATATATCTAGTTGGTTTTGTAAACCTAGTACCAGTGTCAGACAAGAGAATCATATCATAATCATCGGCAAATAGTAGTAAAAATAGCATCCGTGTTCCTGAATAATTCTAATACCATGTGTTCCTTTTTTTGGTATATTCAACGGATAATTCGTTAAAAAAAAAAAGAAAACAATTGTGGACTTAAATACAACCCTGCTTCCACGTACCTTTTGGACATCGAAATATTCCGAATAATCAGAAACAATCCTAGCGCTACACATGCCAATACTGAGTTATATATATACTCCTCCTTCAGTGCCATATAAATTTAACCGTTTATACCATTTTTGACGCAGAACATCCATAAGATTATTACGATTACGCCCCGCCGACGAAAATCGCATATGCCACAAATAGTTTTTTTTATTTGATTGCAAATATTTTGAACAAGTAGATACAGGGTGAATAATTATATATCATATACTATAATTCTCGAAAACCCGCTTGTTTTCAAGCATTTTCATTCTCTTCACCCCATCTACACGTTTCAACTTTTATTCAAAATTTAAGTATAAGATCTTGGCTGACGATGCTGTAGGGCTACTCCACTATTTCCTGTTGAGTTTCTTCACCTTTTTTAAATAGGATTGTTTATTAGTCTTGGTACACTCCAAAGAAAGCACCTCTCAAAAACATCGTTGAAGAGTCTGCGTTAGAAGTAAAAACTATTTGAGTTACATTGGTTAAGCCTGTACCTGTCTGCACTTGAGTTGACCTGGCCACTTGTATAAATAGCCCCACCCTAATTCACCAAGCTAGTCCGCTGTCAAATTTCAAACAACCCACGAGTTTCAAGCCTCCCATGATTGACGTAAATCCAGCCCTTAAACCACTACGAAACGCCTATAGCGTCCTGTTGTTCGATTCGATTTTTTGCGAGGAGAAGAGAGGAGCGAGAGAGAGAGAGAGAGAGAGTGAGAAGAGAGAGAGAGATGAGAAAGAGAGAGTAGCACAGGAGAGAATGAAAAGCAAAGAGGAAGGAGCACAGGATAGGAAGGAAGGAAGTAAGCTCAGGAAGGGAAGAAAGGACACAGGAGAGAAGGAAGCAAAGAAGGAAGGAGCACAGGAGCGAAGGAAGGAAGTAGCTCAGATGGAAGGAAGGAAAGAAGGAAAAAGAGCACAGTAGAGAAAAGCAAAGGCAATCAAGCAAGCCAAAAGAAAGGAAGAAGGAAGGAGCACAGGAAGGAAGGAAAGAAAGAAAGAAAGAAAAAAGGATCACAGGAGAGAAGGAAGGAAAGGAAGGAGCACAGGAAGGAAGGAAAGAAAGAAAGTAGAAGCAAGCAAGCAAGCAAACAAAGAAGGAAGGAAGCACACAGGAAGAAATAGAACAAGCAGAACAAAGAAGGAAGGAAGGAGCACAAGCATAAAGAGAATGAAGGAACTAGCAAGCTAGAGAGAAGCAGCAAGCAAGCAAGGAAAGAAGCAAGCAAGGAGCACAGGAGAGAAGCAAGCAAAGAAAGCAAGCAAGCAAAGAAGGAAGGAAGGAGAAGTGAGCAGCAGCAGCAGTAGCAGCAGGAGGGCATCATGGGCTGTCTCTTCTCCTACCCCTGCCTAAAAAGATTTCGCAAGCGTGATGATGAGGAGGAGGAGGAGGACAATGCCTCGGCGCCTAAAGACCCCCCACCCTGCGATGGTGGCTTCACACATGCTGACCGATGATGAAGAAGCCATTCGTGAGTGGTGGTGGTGTGTTGTGTGTGAGTTGTGTGAGTGTGTGTGCGAGTGTGTGTGTGGTACGGGTTGTGAGGTGGGTCGGTGGGTGGTTGGCGTATGTGTGTGTGTGTTGTGTTGTGTGTGTGTGTGTGTGTGTGTTACTGTGTGCGTGTGTGTTTACGTGTGTAGGTGTGTGTGTGGTGTGTGTTGTGTGCGTGCGTGTGTGTGTTTGTGGTGTGTGGTGCGTGCGCGTGATGGTGTGTGTGTGGTTTGGTAGCGGACTGGCCGGCTGTATATCGCGTGGTGATTGTGTCGTGTGGGTGTGTGCTGATGTGTGTGGGTGTGTGGGGTTTGTTATGGGGGGTGGGTGTGTGTGTTGTATGGTGGGGTGTTGTGTGTGTGATGTGTGTATACGTCTGTGTTGGTCTGTGTGTGTGTACGTTTTGCGTTCTGGTGGTGTGTGTGTTAGGTGGTCGGTGCCTGTGTGTGTGGTGTGTGTTGGATGTGGGTTGTATTGTGTATGTTGTCTGTGGTATATGTGTGTGCATTCGTCGTGTGTGTGAATCTACCTTCTGTCTTATGTTGTATTTTTGACACGGGTGGTCAGTCTGTGTGTCAGTCCGGTTGTGGGGTGCTGGCGTTGATTTGTCTGTCCAAGTCTGTCTGTGTAGGGTGGTTTTGGTCCTGTCATTCAGCCTCCTGTGATTTTCGACGGTGTTTTTGTCAGTCTGTGTGTTCGGTATCTGGTGATAATCTGTGTGTCATTTGCAGTGTCTGTCTGTGGTGGGGTTGTTTTGGGTGGTGTGTTTGGGGTAATAAGGGGTTGTATGGAAAGGTGAGCTTGGTGTAAGGATAATTCTGATGTGTGTTTGAAGGTATGTGGGTGTGTTATGGGGTGGGTGTTAAGTAGGGTATTTTATATAACAGTTGTTTCGTAGTGTAGGGGGTTTTTGGGTCTGTATTGTGTAAAAAACAAAAACAAGGATGGACCATAAAAAAAAAAGAAACACATTCACAAAAAAAAAAAAGTCCAATCCAACACTCCCCCCCCCACCCGCATGGCCACCCATATGGGTGGTGGAAACACTCTAGATTAAACGGCCCCCCTGCCAGGTGGGAAAGGGGGGGGTGTGTAGTAGGTTGGCCCACTCACTTCCTCCTGTCCCCTCACCCCCCCCCCCCCATCCATCCCTACCCCCACCCCCCCCCCCCCCCCCCTCCCCTCCTCCCTCCCCCGCGACATCAGATCCCCCCGTCCTGCCGTCCCCCCCCTCCCCCCCCTGCTCCCCACCCCGCGCTGCGCCGCCCCCGGCCCAACCACACAGAAACACGCGCCCCGCATCTCCACCCAACCCTCCCCGACCCCCCCTACCCCCCCCCCCCCAGTCCACTCCGGCTTACCGCCGAGGTTAGGGGGGGGTTGCCGAACAGGAGGACAACACTCTCCCGCCACAACAAGCACCCACGCAGGGGGGGGGGGTACGTTATTTTCTCCTGTTATTCCCCCCCACCCCCCCCCCCCCGTTTTTGGTGGTCCCTCCCCCAACCTCACCCAACAACCCCAAATAAAATAGACAACCCCAAAAAAAAACAAAAACACCCAAACGAACAAAACCAACTAAAGCCGAAAGACCATAACTCGCATCACACCCACCTCCCCCCTTTTTTTTCCCCCCTCTCCCCCCCCCCTATTCCTCCCCCCTCCTCTCCTCCTCCCCTCCCACCCTCTCACTGCTCTCCCCCACAACCACCCCCTCCCCTTCCTCCCCTCCCTCCCCCTTTATCCCTC
>CM054146.1:67169790-67188281 GCA_028751875.1 Rapana venosa | reverse complement strand
TTTTCTGTCTCTCTCTCCTCTGTCTCTCTCTCTCCCTCAGGGGATGAATAAAAAAAAAACCAAAGTCCTGTACTTTTCTAAAACCCCTCAGAAAAAAAATTTTCGTGTCGTTTTATTCTCTCTCCTCTTCCCCTTCTCTCTTTATCTCTCTCTCTCCTCCCTCTCTCTCTCTCCCCTCTTCTCCCCTCTCTCTTCTTCTCCTCTCTCTCTCTTTTCCCCTCTTTTTCTCTCTCTCTTTTCTCTCTGTCTTCTCTCCTCCTGTCTCTCTCTCCCCTCAAGGACGAATGTAAAAAAAACCAAAGCCCGTACTTTTTCTATCCCCTCAAAAAAATAACATTTCTTTGTCGTTTTTATTTCTTCTCCCCCCCCCTCTCTCTCTTTATCTCTCCCCCTCTCTCTCTCTCTCCCCTCTCTCTCTCTTTCCCTCCCCTTTCTCCTCTCTCCCCTCTCTCTCCGTCCCCCCCAGAGGACTGGATGTAAACAAAAGTTTTTTGCTTTTTTAGACCCTCGAAAATAACATTCGTACTTTAAACGTTTCGTTCTTTTCCCTCCTCCCCCTCTCTTCTCTCTCTCTCTCTCTCCTCTCTCCTTTTCTTCTCCCCTCTCTCCCCCCTCCTCTTCTCTCTCTCTCTCTCTCTCTCTCTCTTTTCTCTCCCCCTCCCTCCCCCCTTTCCTTTTTTTCCCCCCCCCCTCAACATTTCACATTTCGCCGACACAAACGTAGAGAAAAAGTCGAGGGCAGGACAAAAAACTCCCATTTCGAAAGAAAGAAGATTTTTTCCCCTATCACCTTTCAGGAATATTTGGTGGAATTTATTTTTTGTAACAAAATACCATCCATTTATCTTCTTACTAAACTTTCGACGGTTTTTTTTTAAAAATCTGGCATAATTTTCGCTGCATGTGTAGAGACTAAGAAGCACAATAATATCAAAAAAATCACAAAAAAAAAGAAAGAAAAAAAACGGATCGAAAAAGAGAGAGAAAGACAAAGACAGACAGCACAGACAACAGACAGACAGAAACAGAGTCAGAATACACAGAGAGACAGGAAGACAAAAAGAGAGAAGACAGGGGGCTGAGACACAGAACTGACAAGAAGACAAAGACGAGATACAGAGAGAGAAACAGAGGTGACAAGACAGAGATACAAGAGAGAAAAAAAAGAGTGAAAGACAGAGATCAAAAGAGAGGACAAAAAGGACAGAACAGAGTCAGAATAGAAACAGAGAGACAGAGACAAATAAGAAGAAAGGGGAAGAGAAGACAGAAAACACAGAAGAGAAAACAGAGAGAACGAGAGAGAAGAAAGAGAGAGAAAAACAGACAGAAAGGAAGAGAGAGCACGAAGAGACAAAAGAAAGACAGCAGAGAAGACAGAAAGAAAGACAGAATAGACAGAAGAGACCAGCGAGAGACAGAGAGAGACATGGACCAGAGACGACAGACAGAAACAGACGACAGAAGACAAAAACCGAGTTGCTGAGGCTAGGGCTGCCTTGTTTTGTGTTTGTTTCACCAGAGCTGCCTACGGTAAATCAAGACGTCTTTTTTACTGTTGTAACCAGCGACTCCCCTGGACCCCCCAGTAGCATTTCCATAGATCCCCCAGGACTTGGCGCCAAAAAGGGCGCCTACTTCAGAGCCCAAAAAAATATCCATCTATCTACTAGCTACTGCTCACGGGGGGTAGGTAAGCACTGGCATTAATTAGGACGACGATCTTTCCCCCGCATTATTCTTTTGCTAAAGCTTACCCACACATTCCACTAAAGGGTTTTGGTCTTGTTTACAAGAAGCTTATTCTGTCTAGTTCAAGCCAAATTATGGTAGCAAGCTTTGTTTGTCATGCCCAAGCAGATAATCGTATTATTCCACTTACAGATAATCATTCATAATACCCATATTCCCCCATTTTGGGTACTGGGACATGTCGGGATAAATGCATCCCCCCTTTTCCAGGACAGAGTTTCGATTTGTAACCTTTTCAAATTTAGGCCATATAAATTTCCCTACATTATTTTTATAATACATTATTATTATTATTTTATTATTTTCACATCATCATCATTTTCATCATCATCATCATTTTTATTGTTGTTTTATTTTTTCGTTTAGGAATTCGCTTTTTTCTACTTCTTTTTTGTTTTGTTTGTTTTTTTGGGGTTTGTTTTCCGGGCCCCGAAATGAATTTTCATGTGGAGTTAACACCATCATTAATTTCATGCAACACAACAAAAATGTTTCTGCAAGCTAGAAAAAAACTCACAAAGTCAAAACGCTCTAAAACATCTTTAAAAAAAATCAGTGTAAAATTCAGAATCAACAACCCAAAAAACAAAGCATTAAATTAGAAAAATGTGGACGGGGCAGGATGGAAGTGAAATGACCCCCATCATTTCACAGGGGGTTTTCCCTTCAAAGCAAACGGCCGGGGTTGAGCTTCTGAAGCCTCATAAAAGCTCCCTGACACCCTTATTTCGCCACCCACTTTTCCCCCACGGGGTCGATTGATCGATTGATGTTTTTTGATTGTCCCCTCTCTCTCTCTCTCTCTCTCTCTTCTCTCTCTATCTCTCTCCCTCCCTCTCTCTCTCTCTCCTCGCTTCTCTCTCACTTTCTTACGCCAAGTTTTCTCAAACATTTTTGTTCTTTTTTGATTCATGTTGCGCAATAGATTTAAATGCTTTAACTTCATAAAAGGCTGAAAGTAAAGCTGCGTATGACATTTTGATTGTGTGTGCGTACAAAAATGAAGTTAAAAAAAGCAAAACTGCGGGGACTTTTTTTTTTGTTTTTTCCTTCGTTTTTCTTTTAGAATGCTTTTTCTTTTCCTCACTAAACGCTGAGATTTTGCGCTACGACCGTTTTTGCCCACCTTTTAAGGGAGCCCCATTTCCCCTTCTGGGGGTGTTTTCTATGCAGCCATTATTTTAAAAAAAAAATTAATTGTCTCCACTCCAGGGCCACAGGTCACGAATAAAGAAATATGGAGAATGTCAAAATTGATGTTGAAGTCTGTAGCTAGTACCAATAGCTGCTCTGGATAGGGAAAGTTTAAGAAAACGACCACCCCTCTAAAAAGAGCAAATGAATTCCAGTGGATTGGGGAAAAAGACCCAAAGGGAAGACCAAGCAAACCCGGGCTCCTTTTTGCGAGATCTTAGAGAAAGGGGGGGGCATAATAAGGGGGAAGCTCAAAAAAGAGAGATGAGAAGCTCATCAATGTCAAACCTCCCCCGGGGGAAAAAAAAGCAAAAAGGAAGAAGAAAAAAGATCCCTCACTGGGATTTTAAAAACCTAACCCCTTCCCAAAGTGAACAGGGTTTTTTGTGTGCGCAAAAAGGGTTTAGTGTCCCTTGTACGTGGTTTTTGCTTATGTCTCATCCGAAGAGTGGGAACAAAATGAAGTTTTAATCCAGGAGAGAAACCCCTCTGAAGGATTCTCGAGGGGGGGGGGCTTGACCCCGGGGGGTCAGACCTGAGCGGAATGCTCTAGCCCTAGGCTACCCTGCCTCCCTAAGGTTTTTTTTTTTTTAAATTCCCCGAAAATGTCTGGTCTCCCAAAAAAAAACAACCGCTAGGGGCTGCTTTGTCCCCACCCCTTTAAACCTTCCCCTCCCCTTTCCCCCTTTCCCCCTCCCCCTTAAAACCTCCACCTTCCCCTTTCCACCCCCACCTCCCCCTTTTCACCTCCACTTTCCCTCCCCCTTTCCCCTTTCCCCTTCACCTCCACTTTCCCCCTTCCACCCCCCACCTCCCCCTTCACCTTCACCTCCACCTCCCTTCACCCCCACCTTCACCTCCACCTTCCCCCCCAATTTCACCTCCCCCTTTCCACCCCCCCTTTCCACCTCCACCTTCACCTCCACCCACCCCCACCTTCACCTCAAACCTTCACCTTCCCCTTTTCACCCCCACCTCCCACCTTCACCTCCACCTTAAACCTCCCCCCTTAAACTCCACTTTCACCTTCACCTCCCCCTTTCCCCTCCCCCTTTCCCCTTTCCCACCTCCCCTCCACCTTCCCCTCCACTTTCACCTCCCCCTCCACCTCCAAACCTTCACCTCCACTTTCACCCCCACCTCCACCTCCACCTTCACCTCCACCTTCACTCCCCCTCCACCTTCACCTCCACCTTCACCTCCACCTTCACCCCCACTTTCACCTCCACCTCCCAACTCCACCTCACCTCCACCTTCACCTCCACCTTCACCTTCACCTCCCCCTTTCACCTCTCCTTCACCTCCACCTTCACCTCCCCTTCACCTCCACTTTCACCTCCACCTCCACCTCCACCTCCACCTCCACCTTCACCTCCACCTTCACCTTCACCTCCACCTTCACCTCTACCTTCACCTTCACCTTCACCTTCACCTGACCCGTGATCCCATGACCCGTGGCGGCATCAATGAAGAGTTTGCAACCAGCTTGTGCCTCACACCACCTCGCAAACAACCCCCATGTTGGGGTGTACCCACGTCTCTCCCAGTCTCCACCCTCTTTGACGATCTTCTGGAGATTGGAATGGTACGTCGATCTTATCTGGAGAGGGATGGCTCTGCCAGGTTCAACTTGCCCGTGACACCACACACACACACACCACACACACCCCCACACACACCCCCACACACAAAACACACAACACACACACACACACACCCACACACAACACACACACGCCACGAAACACCCACACACACACACACACACACACCCACACCCACACACTGCCTGAACAACTCGCTGCAGTGCCCCAACAACGCCTCGTCATCGAGTTAGGTGACAAGTCAAGTCATGTTTCCAGTTGGATTAGATGAGACATCAAGTCATATTTCCAGTTGGATAAGGTGAGACATCAAGTCATGTTTCCTGTTGGATTAGGTGAGACATCAAGTCATGTTTCCTGTTGGATTAGGTGAGAAGTCAAATCATTTCTCGTTGGATTATGTGAGAAGTCAAGACATTTCCAGTTGGAATAGGTGAGAAATCAAGTCATGTTTCCAGTTGGATTAGCTGAGAAGTCAAATTATATTTCCAGTTGAATCAGGTGAGAAGTCAGGTCATTTCAAAGTCATTTCTAGTTGGATTAGGTGAGAAGTCACGTCATTTCCAATAGGATTAGGTGAGAAGTCAAGTCATTTCCAGTTGGTATAAGTGAGAAGTCAAGTTATGTTTCCAGTTGGATTAGGCGAAAGGTCAATTTCTCTTTCCAGTTGGATTAGGCGAGAAGTCAAGTCACATTTCCAGTCGGAAAAAGTGAGGAGTCAAGTCATTTATAGTTGGATTATGTGAAAAGTCAAGTCATTTCCAGTTGGAATAATGTGAAAAGTCAAGTCATTTTTTCAGTTGGAATAGGTGATAAGTCAAGTCATTTCCAAGTCATTTCCAGTTGCTTTAGGTGAAAAGTCAAGTCATATTTCCAGTTGCGATAGGCGAAAAGTCAAGTCATTTCCACTTGGATTAGGTGAGAAGTCAAGTCATATTTCCAGTTGGATCAAAACAGTTTTTCACAGACACAGCAATTATTTCGCTCACGACCACCGCTTTCTCTCTCGTCTTCAGACCGCTTTCTCTCTTGTCTTCAGACGTCACGACCACCGCTTTCTCTCTCGTCTTCAGACCGCTTTCTCTCTTGTCTTCAGACGTCACGACCACCGCTTTCTCTCTCTCTCTTGTCTTCAGACGTCACGACCACCGCTTTCTCTCTCCGTCACGACCACCGCTTTCTCTCTTGTCTTCAGACGTCACGACTACCGCTTTCTCTCTTGTCTTCAGACGTCACGACCACCGCTTTCTCTCTTGTCTTCAGACGTCACGACTACCGCTTTCTCTCTTGGCTTCAGACGTCACGACCACCGCTTTCTCTCTCGTCTTCAGACGTCACGACCACCGCTTTCTCTCTCGTCTTCAGACGTCACGACCACCGCTTTCTCTCTCCGTCACGACCACCGCTTTCTCTCTTGTTGCTTTACAAGATTCAGCGCTATATAAATTCCATACATTATTATTATTATTATTATTATTGTCTTCAGACGTCACGACCACCGCTTTCTCTCTCGTCTTCAGATGTCACGACCACCGCTTTCTCTCTTGGCTTCAGACGTCACGACCACCGCTTTCTCTCTCGTCTTCAGATGTCACGACCACCGCTTTCTCACTTGTCTTCAGACGTCACGACCACCGCTTTCTCTCTCGTCTTCAGACGTCACGACCACCGCTTTCTCTCTTGTCTTCAGACGTCACGACCACCGCTTTCTCTCTTGTCTTCAGACGAGCATCCGCGCAAGTTTCATGTGATGATGGTCAGCGAGTGGAGACAGCTGGACTGCAATCCAATGGTCAAAGTTGTTTCTCTGCAAAATTGGCTTTCCCCCTCTGACTCTACGGAGCTTCAATTTTACCATATATTAATGCGATGAGGACAAAATGTGTCTGAAGTCAACGAAAAAGAGTGCTGATTATCGTTTCAGAAATCAGTTATTTTTTATATCGTTTTTATACTGCGGAATGCCGACAGCTGAAAATTCGTGCCAATCTGGTTCCAGGTCTTTGTTTTCCATAGAATTGCAAACGCTATATGAAGCTATGACAACACAAACGAGTTTAGATGTGTTCAATGTGTCTACTAGCAGGCATATAGTGTGTGTGGGGTTGTGTGTTTTGTGTGTGTGTTGTTGTGTGTGTGTGTGAGTGTGAGTGTGAGTGTGTGTGGTGTGTGTGGGGTGTGGTGTGTGTGTGTTTAGGTGTGGGGTGTGTGTGTTTGTTTTGTGTGTGTTGTTTGTGTGTGTGATTTTTTGTGGTGTTGTGTGTTTACGTGTGTGTGTGTTGTGTTGTTTGTTTCTTGTTGTGTTGTTTGTGTGTGTTTTTTTTGTGTGTTTGGTTGTGTGTGTGTGAATGTTGACATACTGCATGAGTTACAACGCTTACCTCATAACGAGACTCTCTCACCTGAATGAATTTATTGTTCTCTCTCTCTCCTAAACCCCCCCCCCCCCTTCTCCTCCCCCCCTCTCTCTCTCTCTCTCTCCTTCTTCCCCTACCCTTCTTCTCCTTCCCCCCCCCCCCCGCCCTCCTCTCTTGCTCTTTCTCCCCTTCCCCTGTTTCCCCCCACCCTCTTTCTTAAACTACACGCCCACGTCAGCGTTATGTCTTTATGCCTTTTGCATGGAAGTGTGTGTACACCGCAATCAGGAAAAAAACACAAGCGGCACTGTCTCACGCATGAATTTGTGTGCGTGCGCATTCGCTCTCTCTCTCCCCTCTCTCTCACACACAACCACACCACGCGCACACACACACTTCACACACACGCACACACACACTTCACACGCGCACACACACACGCGCGCGCGCGCGCACCTTCACACACACACACACACTTCACACACACTTCACACACACTCACACACACACACACACTTCACACACACACACACCACACTTCACACACACACACATACACACACACATACATACATACACACACACACACATACACACACACTTCACACACACATTTCACACATTTCACACACTTTCCTTCACACACACCACACACACACACACACAACACAAAACACAACACAAACACACACACACACCACACACCCACGAGGAGGGCTAAGACAATGCGGCAAACCTTGCTGTGGTTTATTACCCTTGTTCCAGACATTGTTAACAGTTGGCAACATCCTGCCTACCTCTCTCCCTCTCCTTCCTTCCCCCCCCCTTACCCTCCCCCCCCCCCCCCCCCCTCTCTCTCTCTCTCTCTCTTTCTCCCTCTCCCTCCCTCCCCTCCTTCCAACAAAATCATTTTTGGACACAAACATAGAGTAGATTGAAATATGAGACGACAGCTCCACCCCCCCCCCCCCCCCCACACACACACACCCCCAACACACACAACACACACACACATACACACAACACACACACACACACACACACACACACATACACACACACCACACACACACACACACACACATCACACACACACACACACACACACACAACACACACACACATACACACACACACACGTTGTCCTAGTACAATATGCAGACGACATATGCATGTGGATGAATGTTACCATGAAACAAAACACATTAAAGAGGTCTTTAAATCATATTAAAAAACTGTTACCAAAAAGACCTTGATAATTTAAATAAGTACATAATTGAAAATGGCCTAAAATTATCCACAGAAAAAAACGCATATGATCTTTTTAACAACGGTAGTAATCCAGACAACTTACTGTGTTTAAAATTGAAAACGAGATAATGAAATAAAACACTTAGTAAAGTTTTTAGGTGTTTTTCTTTCCTCAAAGTTAACTTGGAATGCCCACATTGAATATGTCTTAACTAAAGGAAGAAAATGTTTAAATCTGCTTAAAATTGTTCGAAAGCAGTATTGGGGACAAGACATGACAATTCTGAAATCTGTCTACCTCTCTAATTAGATCTAAATTATCCTATGGACAAGAAGTTTATTTTAGTGCACCTAAATACTTATTAAAGAAGCTTCAAAGTGTAGATTGTAAGGCATATAGACTTGCTCTAGGTGTACCATTTCATACCTCGGCACTTGATACATATAAAGAAACTGGAATGTTACCACTTGATGAGTACCGACAACTTGTATGTGCCAAATATATTCTGAGAAGCTCAACACCTGATAACTTTGCTTCAGAAGAAATAAAAATGAGGTCTGAAACAGATTTTCCCAAAAAGAGCCCGACACATAAACTCTTTAATGACAATAAGTACATACACATCAGATCTTTACGAGCGTTCTGAATTTTTTAAATCTGATGTAGACTAAACCAAAGAGCAGTTTCAATCTGTCCTATTTGGGAAATGAAGCAAGCACACTTTGATGTAGATTATATCAACATGAAAAAGAATGAGAATCCAAATATCATGGCAGTTAACGTTCATTCACATATAGAACATAATTACTCTCATTGTCTTAAAATTTATACAGATGGCTCACTTTTAGACAATCATCAAGCAGGTTCAGCATTCGTCATACCAGCACTAAAATAGAAAAGTCGTATTTTGTTGGTAAAAATCGTTCTGTTTTTACAGCTGAACTTATTCTATTCTTATGGCTTTGAATTTCATTTTAGATCATCCATTACTGTTCTTTCACATATTACTTTGTGTGGATTCAAAATCAGTTTTATATGCCTTAAAGTCTATAACTTATAAGCCATCTACTAAACTTATACTAAATATCAAATACTTCATAAATCTTCTGCGTTTAAGAGGAATTCATGTTTCCTTTTGCTGGATTCCTTCACATATAGGATTATTTTCTAATGAGTGGCTGATCGGGCTGCGAAGAAAGGTGCACGTAATATAAAGGGGTCTATAGTACTGCATGTCCCTCTATCCATTGCAGAGGGTTATCAGTTGTTAGAAAAAGCTTCCTTAAACAAATTTATAGAAAAGCATCGGCAAATCAAGCAGCTTTCACATTCAACTCATATTTGGGAAGAGCGTAATTGAATACATTGATCACTTTACAGATTCATAACAAATGCTGTCAAAGAAAGACAACTCAAGGCATTATTTTTCAGGATAAGATTAAATGCATTCACAACAAATTCATCAAGGATATTAAATGCTTATGTGGTGAGATATATTTCAAATACCCATATCATACTTGAATGTGAGAATTTAAAACCTTATCTCCCTGCCTTTTCTGAGAATACCATTGACGAAGTTTTGAACAATGTAAAGCTAACATTTGACATTGCTAAAGGTTTATTGTTAAGTCCTATAGGGCACTTATTGTAGTTGTAGTTCTCTTTGAATTTCATTTTTTAAATGTTCTTGATCTGTTTATGTTAAGAATACTATTTGTGTATTTCCTTGTTATTACTCTTAATTACACACACAGACAGACAAACACACACACACACACACACACACACACACACACACACACACACACACACATACTTTATACACACCCATGCGCCACCACACAGTGTAGATCTATCTATTTATCTCTCTCTCTCTCTCTCTCTCTCTCTCTCTTCTCTCTTCTCCCCTCTCTCTCTCTCTCTCTCTCTCCCCTCCTATTTTAGGGGCCGTCGGTATCACTTAAAGTGGAAAGACGTTAAAATTGAAGACTTACTTACTTACACACACACACACACACACACACACACACACATACACCAAACCTCTTATGTCAAAACAATGAACGATTTTCCATGTAACCTCACAGTGAACTATTCGGTGGAACTTTACTTAGCAGTAAATATCAGTCCTATTATCTTACCTAGTAAACTTCGACCAAACGTTCGACTTTTTCTTTTTTGCTGCTAGATACAACTGGCATGTTGTGTGCGACATTGATCAATAATGTCGCCCCCAAAAGAGAGAAAGCATTAGAAGTAAACACACAGAAAAACAGACAGAAAGACAGACACAGTACGTCTGCCAGGTTTTGTTTTGGGTTTAGCTTCGTTGTGTCTCGCTCACAAAAGACAGTCAAAAGCCGATGTCAATGACACGGGTCACACAAGGATGGAGGCAGCATCGTCAAATACTGTCTGGACTCAACACAAAAAGTCAGGCATCTTTCAGAACCAAAAGCTACGTACGCACTGGCACAGAAACGTGGTATTTGTAAAGATACTTTAATTATAATAATAATAATAAAAAAATAGTAATATTAAAATAATAATGTAATAATGTATGGGAATTTTTTATAGCGCTGAATTTTGGGTAAAAGCAACAAATCAAAGCGCTCAGATGACTTTTTTTTTCATATCGAGGATTTAACCGGAATAAGCACTCATGTGCTTTTGTTTACATCCAGTCCCGGTGTATGCGGTTTTGTAAATTCTGTCACTGTTCCCACCGGCACACAATGGCCTACTCTTTCGAAAAAAAGCGGAACGGATTTAACGTGGGTGCAAGATGTTCTGCATGCGTTCGCACACGGGGCCTCGGTTTATAGTCTCATCCAAGGGCTTTGACATTCAGTTTCGATTTTTTTGGCAAACTGGGAAAAAAGGGCGAGGCTGGAATCGAACCCAGAACCTCACGGTTTACTTTTTGGAAGGTAAACGTCTTGACCGTCCTGCCACCTTCCTTCCAACATGTCTTCCACAAACCCCTCGTTTTCTATTCTACTAACCGCTCAGGCGGCATTCAAAAGCAGCCTATGCCATGCTCCTGCTCAGAGACAATGCTTGCTGCGTTGCCTGAATGAAAAATCTATTCCTGCATACTTCCAAACGAAGGGGAGACAACATCAGAGCCTGGACTGGCTTTGAGGGGACAGCTTGCTGCGGGAAAAAAAAAAAAGAGAGGACCGCGGGGGATTGGAGGAAAATATTTTCCACAATCTTCAGTGGTGCCCCCTACGGTCCACAACCTACGGAACAGGGAAGGGAGAGGACACGAAAACGCCAAAAAAACAGACTAAGGACATAGTTCACAACTCAAAGGTGCTGTCATTCAACTAACGTGCTCTGTCTCATTAATTTTTTCCTAAAGGAGGAATCTGCGTCACAGTCTCGTCTTGCCTCGCACACTACTCTCCGTGTAAAATCACTAATTTAATGTGAATAGACGTTAAACTGAAGATGTTACACTGACTTTCAGTTACGGTAGATTTGTCTACAGGACATTTCAGCTGCTCGTCCTGGAGAACAGAGCGCGTCGCCACAAAACAGCGCCACTCCCATCACCATTTAAAAAAAATTAATCAGTATGGGTTCATGTGAGAGTGGCTTTTCTTCTACAGAACTTTATTGGGACACCTGTTCTGGTTTCCATTTATTCGTTTATATATGTGCTTCACGTATGTTGAACACAGGATCTCGTTATCTTCTCAATCTCAAGACTAGCACCCAGACCACCACCCAAGGTCTAGGGGTTGTGGGGGGAAATTGGGGTTTTTCACAGGATGGAACCGCACTTTTCGCTGACCTACTCGAACGTGTCACCTCCAACCACATGACCAGAACTTCCTATGACATGGGCACTGGAAAAACACGTGTACATGCACTATGAAAGGGAACCGAGGCCTGAGCAGCGTATGTGCTATGCTTAGGTTAAGTAGAGCACGCTGAAAGGGTCTACGACGACTGTTCACGTACCACCCCCTGTTCTTGCTCTCCTTCCCCTTTTCTTCTTTAACTTCACATGTAGCGTATGTTGAATCTCCTGCACTGATGCAGAAATACTTTTCCCAAGGAAATGAAATCTGTGCCATAAAATCAACAAGTAAAAGCTACAATAAGTAATAAAGGCAGGATAGTCGATAAAAAAACAACAAGCCAAAAGAAGAAAACAACAACAAAGTAAAACAGAAAGTAAACGATTCTCATCCACGAATTGTAACCATGTTTGGTATTAAGGCAACACAACAAGAAATGTCACTAAGTACAAAATCGAACATGATCAAACGAACAAAACCAACAGTTGGTCAAATAAACCAGCATGAAATCAAAAAATAAGACAGGCCAAAACAAAAAAGACAGCAATCAAGCAGGCTGAAAGGATAGAGAGGAGGGAAGTGAAAATTACCCCCATCGATTTCCCATTGGTGTTCACTTCAGCTGAATGAAATGGCCAGCTTGAACATGTCTGACGCCTCGATGAAGCAGCCATCTTTGTTTTATTTCCGCTACACGCTTTTTTCCTGCTCTGATTTTTCAATCCTGCCCTCTGGCTCTCTTTCTTTGTCCCCCCCCCCCCCCCCCCCCCCCAACACACACACACACTCCAATCACTACGATTTTTTTTTAAGATTCTCAAACTTTTCATTTTGTCTTCAAGGTTGATGTTGCGCAACAGCCCGTTCAATGCTTTATCTTCGTGGAAGTTGTCAGTGATGGTATAAATAAAGGTGTTGTGCTCATCATTGCATTTGCATGCAGAATGAAAATCATGAAGACAGAATTCCAGAGATCTTTTGACTTGACCTTTGTCTTTTTCTTTTGTCGTTGTTCCTCAGCCAGAGCTACAGGGTTCTCTAAATCATGAAGACTTTTTCGTATGCGACCCCCCCCCCCCCCCCCCCCCCCCCCCACCACCCCACCTTCTATGTAGCCGCATTCCAACTTCTGGAATGGTGTCTAAACACGACACCGGGTGCATGCGTTTTGGGGAAATGTTGTCACCTGTTCCTACTGGCACTCAATGGCCTACTCTTCCGAAAGGCAGAGCGGGGGTTTTTTACGTGTGTGTATATAAGATGTTCTGCGGCATTCGCACACTGGGTCTTGTCCTATAGTCTATCCATCAGAAGGACTTTTGAAATTCAGTTTGATTTTTTCCCCCCGTCAAACTGGGAAGAAAGGGCGAGGCTGGGAATCGAACCCAGAACCTCAAGGTTTACTTGTTGGTAGGCAAACGTCTTACCCATCCTGCCACCGTCCTCCTTACCATTGCTTTTTAAAAATGATATGTTTGAAACTGTCCCATCGACTGGACTACAGAACATGCTGCTCCTTGTTTTTTGCCAAGGCCACCTCTAACAGATCTGCGATTTCTTTGGAACCACATGTCCGCCTTGTTTCGTGATTCTCTGTTTTTTAATCGTATTTTTTAAACTCCTTCGGGGTGAGACTATAAACCGAGGCCCCGTGTGCGAACGCACACAGCAGAACATCTTGCCCGCACGTTAAAAACCCATTCCGCGTTTTGGAAAAGTAGGCCATTCCGTACCGGTAGGAACGGGTAACAATTTTATTAAAAAATTTAAAATTAAAAAAACCGCATGCACACAGGTGTTGTGTTCAGACACCATTTTCTGAAATCGGCATAAGTAAGTCTTCAATTTTAACGTCTTTCCACTTAAAGTGATACCAGACGATCCTTAAATAGGAGACTGAATATGTGAGAATAGAGAAAGAGAGAGAGAGAGAGAGAGAGAGAGAGAGAGAGAGAAGGAGAGAGATCTACTCTTTGTGTGTGAGTGTGCGTGGGCGTCCCTACATGCATGCGCTCGTGTGTATAATAATGTAATAACAAAGGAAATAGTATTCTTAACATGAACAAATCAAGAACAGAAATTAAAATTAAAAAATTGAAATTAAAAAATAACTACAATAACTACAATAAATGCCCTATAGGACTTAACAATAAACCCTTAGCAATATCAATTGTTAACTTAACATTGTTCAAAATTTCTTCAATGGAATTCTCAGAAAAGCAGGAGATGAGGTTTTAGCTTCTCACATTCAAGTATGATATGAGTATTTGAAATATAATCACCACATAAGCATTTAACATCCTGCTGAATTTTGTTGTAAATGCATTTAATCTTATCCTAAAAAATAATGCCTTGAGTTGTCTTTCTTTTACAGCATTTGTATGAATCTCTAAGTCTTCAATGTATTCAACTACACTATTCACAATTCAGAGTTGAATGTGAAAGCCGATTGTTTTGCTGATACTTTTCTACAATTTTTTAAGGATGATTCTTCTAACAACCGATAACCCTCTGCAATGGATAGAGGACATGCAGTACTATAGACCCTTTTCATTACGTGCACCTTTCTTTGCAGCCCTATCAGCCCACTCATTAGAAAACAATCTATATGTGAAGGAATCCAGCAAAAGGAAACATGAATTCCTCTTAAAACGCAGAAGATTTATGAAGTATTTGACGTCAAGTATAAGTTTAGCTGATTGCTTATAAGTTATAGACTTTAAGGCATATAATACTGATTTTGAATCCACACAAAGTAATATATGAAAGAAAGAGTATGGATGATCTAAATGAAATTCAAAGCCATGAGAATAGCGATCAGTTCAGCTGTAAAAACAGATCGATTTTTACCAACATGATATGACTTTTCTATTTTTAGTGCCGGTATGACGAATGCTGAACCTGCTTGATGTTATCTAAAAGTGAGCCATCTGTATAACTTTAAGACAATGACAGTAATTTTGTTGTAAATGTGCATGAACATTAACTGCCATTATATTTGGATTTTCATTCTTTTTCATGTTGATATAGTCAACATCAAGTGAGCTTGCTTCATTCCCAAACAGGACAAACTGGAATTGCCCTTTGTGGGTCCACATCATATTTTAAAATGTTAGAACGCTCATAGAGATCTGATGTGTAGGTACTTATAGTCATCAAAGAGCTTATGTTTCGGGCTCTTTTGGGAAAATCTGTTTCAGACCTCATTTTATTTCTTCTGAAGCAAAGTTTTCAGATGTTGAACTTCTAAGAATATATTTGGCACATACAAGTTGTCGGTACTCATCAAGTGGTAACATTCCAATTTCTTTATATGTATCAAGTGCAGAGGCATGAAATGGTACACCTAGAGCGAGTCTATATGCCTTGCAGTCTACACTTTTGAAGCTTCTTTAGTAAGTATTTAGGTGCACTAAAATAAACTTCTTGTCCATACGATAATTTAGATCTAATTAGAGAGGTAGACAGATGTTTCAGAACTGTAATGTCTTGTCCCAATACTGCTTTCGTACAACTTTAAGCAGATTTAAACATTTTCTTCCTTTAGTTAAGATATATTCAATATGGGCATTCCAAGTTAACTTTGAGGAAAGAAAAACACCTAAAAACTTTACTAAGTGCTTATATTCATTATCTCATTTTCAATTTTGAAACCAGGCAAGTTTTCTGGATTACTACCATTATTAAAAAGCATCATATGCGTTTTTTCTGTAGATAACTTAAGGCCATTTTCAATTATGTACTTATTTAAATTATCAAGGTCTTTTTGGTATAGTTTTTTAATATAGTTTAAAGACCTTTTCGTTGTGTTTTGTTTCATGGTAACATTCATCCACATGCATATGTCATTCTGCATATTGTAACTACGACAACGTTCTGAGACAAATGTTTGGGAAGATCATGTAACAGGATATTAAATAGAACTGGTGCAATAACGGAGCCTTGTGGTAAGCCCATGTCAAGATATCTGTGATCTGAGTATTTATTTTCTACCTTTACTTGAATAGATCTATTGCTAAGAAAGCTCTTGATGTAATAATAAATGTTTCCGGAAAGGCCAATTGTCTTCAAACTTTCTTAATAACTTGCATGCCAAACTTGATCATAGGCTTTATTTTATGTCAAAAAACGTTGCAAGGACATTTTTTTCTACGTGCAAATTGTGTGTTTTACACGTGTTGTAAGTTTTAACTAGGTTATCTATAGCAGATCTACCTTGCTGAAAGCCTGCTTGGTTGCTTGCAATAATGTTATTTTTCTGGCAATAGTATAATAACCTCCCAAGAACAACTCTCTCCATGAGCTTACATGTATTGAGGTCAATGCTATAGGCTGTAACTGGCCTTATCTGTCTTGGGCTTTCCTTGCTTGTGGATTGGTACTACAATGGACTGTTTCCAATGTACTGGAATGACACCCTGGACCCAGCATTTACAAAAAAGTTTATGAAGTACTATAATGAAGTTTTCTGGTAAGTTTTTGATCATATCATTGGAAATCGCATCAGCGCCAACAGATGTTTTCTTACTAGGAAGTGATAGAATTGCATCTTTTACTTCCTGGAGTGTAATTGGAGCATTAATATAAAGAGTGGTATCTGGCACTGGGTCTACATATTCATTTTTGACTTCTTCTTCACTTCTAAATGTTCTATGTTTAGCCGATAGACCCTCCTTACGCATGGTATTTGAAAACATCGTGGCAAATGCATCAGCCTTTTCTGAACTAGATGGAAACTCTTTGTTTTTTAGAATAATTGGACATGATGGTAAGTTAATACCTTTTGTCATTTCATTAAATTTTTTCCATACTTTCTTAATATCTTTATGATTTGAAATTTCACTTCTACAAAAAGATGACCAATACTGTTTTTTAGCTTGTGCTATGACCATGTTACAGTAGTTCTTGGCTTTTTTCTGCTCATCATGGTTACTAGAGGATTTATCTTTTAGAAAAGCTTTATGCATTAAATGTTTTTTATGTACAGCCGCTTCACATGCTTGTGTCCACCAGACATTTCCAAAATGTTTAATAGATTTTCCTGAGTGGCATTTAGGAATAGATATATTGGCAGCTTGTGTATATACTTGTTATGGCAGAATACATTTGATCTATGTCCTGCGTATCTATGCACTCTGTATTGTAAGAAGCAAGAATATGTTGAAACTTTTTCCAGTCAGCACGCTTATAATTATATTTTGGAACTTTTGTCCTTTGTAATATCACACTGGCATAAATTGGTTATTAAAAGTTATAATGATAGGTAAATGATCACTGCTAGAGTATCTTATGGGTTGACCAATCGCAATCAGAAACAAGTGTTGGTGACACTAAAGTTAGATCTATTGCCGAGGCTCTGTGACTTGAGACATCGGGAATTCTAGTGATGCTGCCGTCATTCAATAAACATAGACAAGAATCAACTACGTTTTCTACGAACCTGTTGCTGGTGACTGAAATGCAATCTTTATCCCAAAACGGTGCATGTGCGTTGAAATCTCCTCCAATAAACCATTTTTCATTATCTTGGAGATTATGAATCCAATCTGTGTTAAAGTTGTTAGGTCCTTTTGGTAAATACAAAGAAATAATATTTAAGATTAACTGATCATTAAATTTGACACGCGCTGCACATGAATGTAGATCTGGAATGTTACCAGGTATTGGTGGAGATTTCACACTGTACTCTATTCCTTCTTTGATGTAAATTGCTGCACTAATCTTTGTTAGACCCTCTACTTTTTGATGTATAGGTGGGTAATAGTACCCTGGTAATCTGGGCATCTTATTTTTGTTCACATTTAGGGACTGTAAAACAAGGCCTGGTAATCATTTTTTAAATGGTGGTGGATCAAATACGCCAGGTTTGTGGAAATAGATCTTGCATTCCACTGCATGATTTTAAAGCCTGCTTTTTCTTTGAGACCATTGTTTAAGTAGGATAAAGGAAAAGAGGGTAGAAATTTAAAAAAAAAAAAAAAAAAAAAAAAAAAAACAAGCAATAACAATAATGAGTAAAGAAAAAACTCTACTAAGTCTTCTATGGGGATTTTAGACAGGATATGGAAAGGAGATGGGTGTGAATATAAGTGTTTGTTTGTTGAATGAATGATACAAGAAAAAATACAACCCAGATCTAACCTTGAAAAAACACTGGAAAAAAAACCATGTATATAAAATAAAACTAAGGAAAAATGAACAACTTGACTAGATCTCTAGAAATGAAAAGGCTGATTCTAACAGTATTAACAATATGAACCAAAACACACTCACACAGGGGAAAGGGGGAGGGAAAGAGTGTCCAGAATGATAAGATTAAAATGTGCGTCCTCAAATGAAACGGGTTAGCTCTGTTACACTGACAAGCTAATATGTTGAAAAACAGAGATTATGCAGTTTATACACAAACATGACTTCATTACTGATGAACTGGAACTGTTGGATATTCAAAAATAACTATTGTAGGCTTGATGACTGAAATAATGGAACATCTAAATAGTCAGCAATAGTTATACAACTG
>CM054146.1:67157290-67162290 GCA_028751875.1 Rapana venosa | reverse complement strand
GGGTTGGGTTGGTTGGTGTGGTTGGTTGTGTGGTCGGTTGGTTGGTCTGGTTGGTTGGCGGTTGGTTGGTTTGGTTGCTTGGTTGGTTTGGTTGGTCTGGTTGGTTGGGTTGGTTTGGTTGGTCGGTTGGTTGATCTGGTTGGTTGGGTTGGTTGGTTGGTTGGTTTGGTTGGTTGGTTGGTTGGTTGGTCTGGTTGGTTGGGTTGGTGTGGTTTGGTTGGTCTGGTTGGTTGGTTGGTGTTTTTGTTGGTCTGGTTGGTTGGATTGGGGTGGGTTGGTTGGTTGGTTGGTTGGTTAATGGTTGGTTGGTTGGGTTGGGTTGGGTTGCTTGGTTGGTGTGGTTGGTTGGTTGGTCTGGTTGGTTTGGCTGGTGGTTGGTCCTGGTTGGGTTGGGTTGAGTTGGTTGGTCTGGTTGGTTTGGGTTGGTTGGTTGTGGTTGGTTGGTTTGGTTGTTGGTGTGGTTGGTTGGTCTGGTTGGTTGGTTGAGTTGGTTGGTCTGTTGGTCCGGTTGGTCCGGTTGGTCTGGTTGGTTAGTTGGTCTGGTTGGGTTGGTGGTTGGTCTGGTAATTTGGTCTGGTTGGTTGGTCTGGTTGGTCTGGTTGGTTGGTTGGTTGTTTGGTTAGTTGATTCGTTGGTCGGTCTGGTCTGGTGAGGTCTAGTTGGCTGGTTGGTTGGTTGGCTAGTTGGCTGGCTGGTCTAAAAGACAAAATACTCTGCTTTTGTAAACGAGCAACCACCACCACCACCACCACCAGATAGCTGTGTTGGGAGTCCCTTGTGTAACTACTACTGGCAGCGGCGAAAGTACATGGCGGTTGATGACTCCGATGTGCGGGCACGTCCATGACTATGCGCGTGCAGTGCACTGCGCTAATGTAGCGTGGCATGCTAGCACCACGGCTTTGCCAACAGCCCGACCCTGATCCGGAATATAATCTCTTTTTGTGTGTGTTTTGTGTGTGTTGGGTGGGTGGTGTTGGTGTGTGTGTGTTGTGTGTGTGTGTGGTGTCTGTGTTTTGTGTGTTGTGTGTGTGTGTGTGTGTGTGTCTTGTGTGTGTGTGTAGGGGGGGGTGGTTGTGTGTGTGGTGTCTGTGTGTGTCTGTGTGTGTGTGTTGTTTGTGTGTTGTGTGTGTTGTGTGTGTGTGTCTGTGGTAGTGTGTGTGGGGTGGTGTGGTGTGTCTGTCTATGTTGTCTGTGTGTGTGTCTATGATTGTCTGTGTGTATGTGTGTGTTGTGTTGTCTTCTGTCTGTCTTCTCTCTCTTCTCTCTCTCTCTCTCTCTCTCTCTCTCATCTCTCTCTCTCTCCTCTCTCTCTCTCTCTCTCTCTCTCTCCCTCCCTCCGTCCGTCTTTCATTCGTGTACTCTCACAAGAACTTCCCCACCGCACCTCATACCTAAAAGGACAATTAAGCAAATAAGCAAAAAACAAAGAAAAGACAGACAGACAGACAGACAGAGAAAAAAGCCACTTCCACCATCACCCTCCCCCCCTCCCCCCCCCCAAAAAAAAACGAGTCCACAACCTTTGCAACAGTGTTTCAGCGCAATTTTACGCAAGTCTCTACACAACAAAATCAAATCTTTTATCTTTAAATAACAACAAACAACAACAAACAAAAACAACCATCTGTTTTGAGCGTATGGCGGGGGGGGGGGGGGGGGGGGGGGAAAAGAAAAAAAACGAAGAAAAAAACCCAACCACACTTTGTCAAGAATCAAAACAGATTGACAGGAAAAAGAGGAATCAGACAGAGAGACAAGACTAGAGGAGATTGAGAGGCAGGAGGAACGGTGTGAAGAAAAAGACAAGAAGAAGAAAAAAAGAGAGAGAGAGAAAGAAGAGAGAAGAAAGAGAGAGAAGAGAGAGAGGGAAGAGAGAGAGGAGAGAGAGAGAGAGAGAGAGAGAGAGGAGAGAGAAAAGGGGAGAGACAGACAGGACAGACAGACAGAGGGCAGACAGAGAGAGAGAGAGAGAGAGAGAGAGAGAGAGAGAGAGAGAGAGGAGAGAGAGGAGAGAGAGAGAGGGGGAGAGAGAGATAGGGAGAGAGGAGAAAGAGAGGGGAGAGAGAGAAAGAGAGAGAGAGAGAGAGAGAGGAGAGAAAGAGGGGGAGAGGAGGAGGAGAGAGAAGAGAGAGAGAGAGAGAGAGAGAGAGAGAGAGAGAGAGAGAGGAGAGAGAAGAGAGAGGAGAGAGAGAGAAAGAGAGAAAAAAGAAGAAGAAGAAGAAGAAATGTTACCACTTTATTTCTAAACCCTTGACAGCCAGGCCCCCTATACCCTAACGTTATGGCAACATCTTTCTGTCAAAAGCCTGTACAATTTTCCCGCCTAACAAGCGCGCCCACTGCGCCCCTACGGAGCCCGTGCGGTGTAAAACCTCAATTTTAGACCCCTACGAGAAATGTCTCCCCCCGGGCTGTTCTCTGAAGCAGAGTGGCTGTTTGCGGATGATTTAGTTACATTTCTTGTCCAAGCAGCGCACGCGTGAGTGGGTGGGTGCGCTAGCACGCGCACGCGCGAACGGCCACGCACACACGCATGTTCGTATAGACGCACACACACGCACAAAAAAAAAATAATAATAATAATGTATGGAATTTATATAGCGCTGATCTGGTAAATGCAACAAATAAGCGCTCAGATGAGGATAAAAATGTTTTATATACGGGTATGCGTATGTGATGTTGAATAACGCATTGCGGGCGTGTGTGGTGCGGTGCAAAAACACAAATATTCACACCACCGCGCGGGGGGGGGGGGGGGGGGTGGAGATTAGGGGGAATAGTGTGTGTGTGTGCGTGTGTGGTTGTGGTGTGATGAGAGAGAGAGAGAGAGAGAGAGAAGAGGAGAGAAGAGAGAGAGAGAGAGAGAGAAGAGACAGGCAGACAGCGACAATCAGGCAGGTAGACAGACAGCAGGCAGGCAGACAGACAATAGACACAAGAAAATCAAACATAAAACCCTTTTTCTGCCTTTTACCACTACCCCCCTCAAGCCCACCCCTTCGCATAGAAAAAAATAGAAATAATGATGCGTAATCACAATACAAATATTCAGTAAAAACAACAACAACAAAACAGAAAGAAAACATCCCCGCCCCCCAAACAAAACAAAGAAAGCTGTTTTAAAGAACCCTGAGACACTTAACGCTTCGAATTCATTTTTCGGTTTATCATTTGTTTTTGTTTTGGGGGTTGGTTTATTTTGAGGTTTTGTGTGTGTTTTTGTTGTTGTTTTTTGTTGCTGTTGTTTTACAACGGCATAAACCTAACGACAAAAGAATGCAAAAAGATTTCCTCACTGGCTAACAAGAAAATGAATATCTACAGCTAAAACCCCATTATTTCTCCACGTGTGTATTCCTCTGATGTAATCATCGCCTTTTCCTCCTCCTCCTCCTCCTCCTCCTCCTTTCCGCTTCGGATGCTAGAATTAGGAGGCATTTTCTGATGCTGGTCTCTCTCTTTGTTTGTTTGTTTGTTTGGTTGGTTGGTTGGTTGGTTGGTTTTCTTTATTTCTCTCCTGGCGAAATCACTGGACACTGGTTTGTTGTTGAAGTGTGTTTTCTGTTGATGGATGTAGGGTGAATTGTGTGTGTGGTGTGTGTGTGTGTGTGTGTGTGTGTATGTGTGTGTGTGTGTGTGTGTGTGTGAGTGTGTGTGTGTGTGTGTGTGTGTGTGTGTGTGTGTGTGTGTAGGCGAGATTGTGGGAGGAAAGAGAGTCAGGTATGTGTGTGTGTTTGTGTGTGTGTGTGTGTGAGAGACTAGGGGGAGGGGGAGGGGATCATGTAGTGTGTGTGTGTGTGTGTGTGTGCATGCATACATATACATGCCTGTATAATTATGTGTGTGAGAGAAAAAGCGGGCACTGCATGTATGTGCATGTGCAGGTACACGCATAGATACCCACAAGCGTTCATATAATTCTAATGCATGTGCAAAACTGTTGTTTGGTTGTTGTTTGTGTTGTTGGTAGTGGTTTGTTGTGGTGGGGTGTTTTTTTTTGGGGGAGGGCGTTGGGGAGGGATGAAAAATCTTTGGCAAGAGGGTTTCTCTCATATTTTGTTATTACGATGTTGACTTTTTGGGAAGCTTTCTTTTTTTTTCTTTATTGTATTGGTTAGTAAGATGGCATTTAAAGCTTTAATGTTTTTTCTTTTCATTTCAAATTTTTAGGCGTTTGGGGGGAGGCTGGAGGGTTTTATTGTCCCCTAAGCACTGCAATCATGTCATGTGGTCGTAGTCTTTCGGATGAGACGATAAACCGAGGTCCCGTGCGTTACACGTAATTATTTAGCGCACGTAAAAAAACCCACGGCAACAAGAAGTTGTCCCTGGCAAAATTCTTAGAAAAAAAGCCACTCTGATAGGGAAACAAATTCAGCTGCAGAAAAAAAAAAAGGGTGAAAGGGTGGGGCAGCGCTAAGTGGCGACGCGTTCTCCCGCTCTCCCCGGGGAGAGCAGCCCGAATTTCACGGAGAGAAATCTGCCGTGACTTAAAGTGGTATGAAATAAAATCTGAGCGCTTTGATTTGTTGCTTTACAAGATTCAGCGCTATATAAATTCCATACATTATTATTATTATTATTATTATTATTATGTGGTACGGAGATTTGTATGCCCTGTAGAAATCATTCATTCATTCAGTCAGTCAGTCAGTCAGTCTGTCAGTCAGTCAGTCAGTCAGCCAGTCAGTCTGTCAGTCTATCAGTCAGTCAGCCAGTCAGTCAGTCAGTCAGTCAGTCAGTCATCCACAGCGGTTCTCTGCTGTGTTAAGCTCTCACAGCGTACAGACAGATTGTCAATAACTGGCTAGACAGGCTACCGGCCAAGAATTCCTTTTTCTTTTCCAATAAAGAGAAAATTCCTTCTTTATCAATAATAAACCGTGAAAAGTGGGAGGGTGTGAGACAGAGAAGAAAGTGGGGGGGGGGGGGTTTCCCAAATTTTTCCTTTTCTAAAAACCATCCCTCTATAAAGATAGTAGAGAACTTTTGAGGGG
>CM054146.1:67140381-67147881 GCA_028751875.1 Rapana venosa | reverse complement strand
AAAGTGGTATGAAATGAAATCTGAGCACTTTGATTTGTTGCTTTACAAGATTCAGCGCTATATAAATTCCATACATTATTATTATTATTATTATTATTATTATTATTATTATTATTATTATTATTATTATTATTATTATTATTATTATTATGTGGCAGTGTGTGGTTTCTGTGTGCGTGTGTAGTGTGTATGATGTAATGCGTATTAGTATGTCTGTGTGTACGTGTGTTTGTGTGTGTATGTTTGTGTGTGTGGTTGTATATATGTGCGTGTGTGCACGTGTGTCTGCTTATCTGTGCATGTGTCTGTATGTGTATGTGTTGATGCATGCATGTACGCACACCGGCATGCGCAAATATGCATACACACACATACACACACACGAGCATGCACACTCACCAGCATATACTCTTGCACGCACACAAAGGAAGGAATTCAGACGACTAGAAAAAAACAACAACAAGCAAACAAGAACTAATCAGAGGAGACAGAGGGAGGAGTGTTAGCAGACACAGCACTGCAGACTGTCCTCAGTGTGAATCATGCAGGAGATGGTGATGGAAGAAGAGCAGCAGCACAAGCAGAGGGAGGGCAGGACATTGGTGTCCATCAAGAGCTGCTGTGCTATGTCCCAGTGACGTCATTATTTCACTGGGTTATCAGAGATTTGGAGTTCAATTCCCGGCATATGAAACTGAGTCATGCATTCATGGTGAAATATTTGACCTCGTGATTATTATCCTAGAAATTGAATAAGTTTTGTTGGTCAACTGTTTGAGGCACATGATAGCTTACACATGTTCTGTAGGATTTTGGGGGGTTATTGATTTATTTTTTTACACCATTTTAAGTCACGGCAGATTTATCTGCGTGAAATTTGGGCTGCTCTCCCCTGGGGGAGTGCGTCACCACAACAGCAGCGCCACCCATTATTTTGTTTCTGTCTGTAACTGTTTTTGTTTCCGTATCAGAGTGGCTTTCTCTACATGTGTTTTTTTTCCAGAGACAACTCTCATTTTGCCATGGGTTCTTTTACGTGCGCTAAATAATTTTGGATGAAATACAGGACTTCAGTTTATCGTCTGATCCGAAAGACTAGCACCCAGACTACCACTCATGGGCAAATGGATAGGGGAACAGTTTTGGGCCCAAACGGAAATCGAACCAGCGTACACTTCTGACCCGAACGTTTTGCTTTCTAGGCAGGTGTGTTACCACAAGACCACCGATCCACCAATCCAGGATTCACCAGCAAGCTGTGTTAGGTGGTTGACAGGAAAAACTCTTCACCTCATTTCGTGTCGAGGTAGTACAGCATCTGTGGGTTTGTGTCCACGTAGTAACATATCGGTGGAAAAGAAACCATCTGGATGCTTTTAACGTAGCTTTACTCTTGCTTGTCTCTTTTCACTCCTCACGATCTTTTCTGCCCTTCATCTCATTCCATCTGCCTCTGCATCCTAGCCTCTCCACTCTCAATTTGCCTCTCTGTCTGTGTCTCTGTCTCTGTCTCTCTCTGTCTCAGTCTCTTTCTCTCTCTTTCTGTCTCTCTTTCTCTCTCTTTCCCTCTCTCTCGCTCTCTCTCTCTCCCTACCTCTCTCTCTCTCTCCCTGCCTGCCTGTCTGTCAGTCTGTCTCTCTGTCTCTCTATCTCTCTATCTCTGTGCCTGCCTGCCTGCCTGTTAGCCTGTCTTTCTTTCTTTCTTTCTTTCTTCAATTCTCTTTAAAATGGCTATAACAGTGCAATATTTTTTCAATTCATTTTGTTTTATTACAAATTTGTTTGAAAGGGCAATAAAAGTAAGCCAGTTATATTACTGTAATTGCCCTTCATGGGATAATTAAAGTGTGTTTGGCTTTGACTTTGACTTTGATATCTGTTATAACCCATCTGCCTTCTGCTTTGTAAAATCACACAGCCTACTCATACTAGGCCACACGTTTTCAAGGCATTCCTTTCACAATGATCACCCAACAGCCGCAAGGACTATGGCACATTCAGAAATGATCAGCCAGACAGATGACAGACAGTTGTAGTGGCTGCTGCTACAGCCCGTGTATGTTTATGGCATGGTGTCTGGTTATCCTCAGCAACCAGGGACCCAGCACACAGCTTTCTGGGAGGCTGGAGAGGGAAGGAGAGACATGGGGAGGAGAGAAGATGGAGCAATAACGCTGAAAGTACTGTTGCTGAGATTCTTGGGGAGAGCATGGGTATGGTTGTCCCTGAAGTATTCCAGTGACACAGACCAGGAGCAATTCATACTGACACTTTTGTCAAAGAGAATAACGTCAATGTAGATATCAGAAAGATATAGTACACCAGAGGCCGAAGGGAGTGGGGTGGTAACGTGTAAGAGACTGGAGTGCTAGCCTGGATTCTGGTTAGTTTTATATCTCTGTATGATATGGCAAAGTGTAGTGTAGGGTAGTGTAGTGTAGTGAAGTGTAGTGTAGTGTAGTGTAGTGAATTGTAGTGTAGTGAAGTGTGTATGCGTGTCTGTGTCTACACATGTGTGTGTGAGTGCGTGTGCATGTGTGTTTACAAGTATGCACATGCATGGTTACTTGTTACAACTTCAGGGCTTGGCAAAAGTAAAGCATTTGGTTTGGAAATATTCTACATGCAACCCCCCCCCCCCCCCCCCCCCCCTTCTCCAAAAAAAGAAAAAAAGAAAGAAAAAAAAAACGTGAAAAAGCTGATGTCTCAATTTACTTTCCTGCTGCTGTGCACAAATCCCTGTACCTTCTACTGCAGGGCAGGCATCTTCAAGACACTAGATCTACAAGGACGCCAAGCTTCCAGAGAACATTTAGCGTTTAGAAATAACCAGCCAGACAAGGTGATCTCAGTTGTACTGCATGCATTCACCATGATCAGCTAAGTGCCAGTGACTATGGCACATTCACCATGATCAACTAAGTGCCAGAGGCTATGGCACATTCACCATGATCATTTAAGTGGCAATAACTATGGCACATTCACCATGATCAACTAAGTGCCAGAGACTATGGCACATTCAGAAATGGTCAGCCAGACAGATGATAGACAGGTGTAGTGGCTGCTGCTACAGCCCGTGTATGTTTATGACATGGTGTCTGGTTATCCTCAGCAACCAGGGACCCAGCACACAGCTTTCTGGGAGGCTGGAGAGGAAAGGAGAGATATAGAGAGGAAGAGAAAAACGTGATTATAACAGTCCAACCATTTTTTGGCCAAAGATGTAGTGGATAATATGGGTTCTGTCGAACACAGCCTCTTAGTGTTTACATACAGAAAATGATCACAACGGGTTGATGTTTCTATGAGAACACACTGAGGTGTGACTTCAGGAGAGTGTACTATAGCAAAGGCCAAAGTTAACATTGGTGTGCAAACAATTGGTGGAAAATGGAGTGCAATAATTGAGTTGCGTAGATTGTTTTTTGTCATTGTCGTATCAGTTAAAAACGGTATCGGAAGAGTGTGTATGTGTTTGTGTGTGTGTGTGTGTGTGTGTGTGTGTGTGTGTGTGTGTGTGTGTGTGTGTGTGTGAGTGTGTGTGTGTGTGTGTGTATGTGTGTGTGCACACGCGTGGGTGTGTGTTTGTGTGTCTTTGTGTTTGTTTCTGTCTTTCTGTATATTTATTTGATTAGTGTGTGTGTGTGTTTGGCTGTGTATGTATGTATGTGTCTCTTTGTATGACTGTGTTTTTAAGTCGGACATGCTAAAGTATCCAGAAAAAGAAGATGTACATGAATTATATCACAGAGAGAGAGAGAGAGGAAGAGACAGACAGACAGCGACAGAGACAGAGACAGACAGACAGACAGAGACAGACAGACAGAGAGACATATAGACAGAGACAGACACAGAGACCTACGTAGAGACGGAGAGACATAAAAAGACAGACAGAGAGACAGGAAGACAGACATGGAGATATACAGAGACAGAGAGACAGCTAGACAAAGAGAATGCACTTGTCAGCATTGACTTCCTCTGGCGATGGTGATGGTGTATAATTATGATGATGACGGTATTGTTGGTGGTGGGAAAGGTGAAATAGTAGTATAGGAGTAGCGGGGATCATGGTGATGGTGATGGTCACCGTGGTGATTGTGATAGTCACTTTCGTGGTGATGGTCATTGTAGTGGTGATAGTCGTTGTGATGGTGATAATTATTGTGGTGGTGATAGTCATTGTGATGGTGATGATCATTGTGGTGGTGATAGTCATTGTGATGGTGATGATCATAGGGGTGGTGATAGTCATTATGATGGTGATGACCGTTGTGGTGGTTATAGTCATTGTGATGGTGATGATCATTGTGGTGGTGATTGTCATGGCGATGGTGATGATCGTTGTGGTGGTGATAGTCTTTGTGGTGGTGATAGCCATTGTGGTGGTGATAGTCATTGTGGTGGTGATGGTCATTGTGGTGGTGATGGTCATTGTGGTGGTGATAGTCATTGTGGTGGTGATGGTCATGTAGTGGTGATAGTCACTGTGGTGGTGATGGTCATTGTGGTGGTGATAGTCATTGTGATGGTGATGGCCACTGTGGTGGTGATGATCATTGTGGTGGTGATGATCATCGTGGTGGTGATAGTCACTGTGATGGTGATGATCGTTGTGGTGGTGATAGTCATTGTGGTGGTGATAGTCATTGTGGTGGTGATAGTCATTGTGGTGGTGATGGTCACTGTGGTGATGGTCACTGTGGTGGTGATGGTCATTGTGGTGGTGATAGTCATTGTGGTGGTTATGGTCATTGTGGTGGTGATAGTCATTGCGGTGGTGATGGTCATTATGTTGGTGATGGTCACTGTGGTGGTGATGGTCACTGTGGTGGTGATGGTGATAATGGAATGAATGAAGAGAGTAATGCTAAATTCTACACAGTAACAGAAGACCAGCACTGGGTAAACATGCAGACTGGAGTACAAGAACTGCAATACTGATAACTGATAGGAAAAAAACGTGTATGTGAATACTGATACCTTCCATTGCTGTGGGACTGTGCCTTCACAACATGTTCAGCAGACTGAGGGAATCCACTACTGTATTGAAGTGACAGGCCTGTAGAGCAATGCTGTGTATTCCTCCTCTGCTGTGTTACTAGTTCAGTAAGGTATTGTAATGACAGGCCTGTACAGCAATGCTGTGTATTTCTCCTCTGCTGCTTTACTAGTCCAGTACTGTGGTGACAGGCCTGTAGAGCAATGCTGTGTATTCCTCCTCTGCTGTGTTACTTGATTCTACATATCTCATGAGAGCCATGTCTTGCTTTCTGACAGTGAAGGTTGGGGTGAAAGGAGTATGACTTATTTTCTTCTTTCCTTTTTCCTTCTTTATTTCTTTCTTTCTTTCTTTTTTTCTTTCTTTCTTTCTTTCTTTCTGTCTGTACTTAATCCGTATGAATGTATGTACTATGTATGTATGTATGTAAGTATGGATGTATGTATGTATGCATGTATGTATGTATGTTTGTATGTATATATGTATGCATGTATGTATGTATTCATGTATGTATGTATGTATGCATGCATGTTTGCATGTGTATATATATATATATATATATATATATATATATATATATATATATATATATGTTTTTATGTATTTATGTATGTAAGTATGCATGCATGCATGCATGTATGCATGTGTGTATATACATATGTATGTATGTATGTATGTTTGTATGTATGTATGTATGTATGTATGCATGTATGCATGTATGTATGCATGCATGTATGTATGTATGTATGTATGTATGTATATATATGTATGTATGTATGCATGTATGTCAGTATATATGTATGTATGTATGTATGTATGTTTGTATGTATGTATGTATGTATGTATGTATGCATGTATGTCAGTATATATGTATGTATGTATGTATGTATGCATGCATGTATGTATGTTTGTATGCATGTATGTATGTATTAACGTGTTTATGTATATTTCTATTTATTTATCTATTTATTTATTTGCTTTTTATCTATTTATCTATGTACTTAGCTATTTATACGCTTTTTATTTATTTATTTCAACAATGCTCGAATAATCACCCATTACCGTTTATTTTTAGTACGCATGCGGTTTGGTACATTTTTTATCCGTTCCCACCAGCACACAATCTCCTCACTTTTGAAAGACGGAGCAGGTTTTAACATATGAACAACATGTTCTGTGTGCGTTCATACCCAGGACCTAGGTTTACAGCCTCATCTGAAGGACTTTCGGGGGAGTGGGTTAAACACTGACGTTAACTCCAGGGGACAAATCCCCTTGAACGGCAGCTTAGGCGGTGGTGGCTCCAACCTGGGATCGAATCCGGGCTGTAAGATCCCGAGTGCAATGCTCTAACCCCCAGACTACCCCATCCCTCTCTCCTGCCTTCAAAGCAGTCCCTGCAGAAGGGGAGCAGAGGAGAGCCGTGCAGACACACCCATGGTCCAGTGTTGGGGCCAGTTCTCCAAAGCTCAGCTGCCTGCTGTTTTCCTTTCCTGTCCTTTCCTCTCCAGCCACTTGACAATGGCCGCCATGACATCCATTGACGCAGTCAGAGTTGAGAGGCCAGGCTTCTCTTCAGAAAGTAGACGGAGCGGTTATAACTCAGCCACACACGCTTGTGTCGTAACTGTCACCACACATACTTGTTCAACAGAGTTTAGGCAGACCAGCAAACTTGTCGTTCCATTTTCATAGCAAGTTGCAGATTTCACTGCATGGAATTCGGAATGCTCTCCACGGGGAGGGTGCGTTGCCACAAAGCAGCGCCACCCATTTTTCCTGTCTTCAATTGCAGTTGTTTCCCTATCAGGGTGGCTTTTTCTACATTTTTTTTCCAGGGGGGACTCTCTTGTTGCCGTGGATTATTTTACGTGCGCTAAATAATTTTGTGTAACACACGGAAATGGTTTATCGTCTCATCCGAAAGACTACCACTACGTGTAAAAGATAGAGGGAAAATAGGCCACTGAATCAGATTAAAATAAGTGTCCTGGGTGTGTTTTTTGTGGTAATACTCATATCAAGAGAGAGAGAGACAGAGAGAGACAGACACACAGACAGACAGACAGGCAGAGATAAGCCGACAATTTGGAACAGGACTATTATATATTATCTAACACATTTCAGTGCATCCTCAACATTACAAAAGCAGAGTTTTTCTTTAAGTCTTTCTTTCGGGTGTGTTTTTTCCTTCATAACAGCAGATTCTCCGCATTTGTAGTCTCCCTCTGATTCATACCTATAATTATTCCGCAAGCCACAAAAAGCAGAGGGGAGACCGTCCACAGTTGATGAGCAGCATCTATGTAAATGAAGGAAAGCCATCCCCCTCAAGAGGCTTCCTCAGAGGATTCCCACAGGAGCCATGCTGTGCCAGTTGTATGGTGACCCATTCAGGTCAAATAGCCGGGAAGCAGTTTATGACCGGGGCCTCTGAGAGTTACTGGACCCTGCCTCAGCAGTTTTGGCACTGCTGTGTAAGACAGGGGGGTGGTGGAGGT
>CM054146.1:67122881-67130381 GCA_028751875.1 Rapana venosa | reverse complement strand
TCGATGTCTCTTTTTCTGGTGTGTGCGGTCGTTGTGTTGTGTGTGTGTTGAAAGTCAAAGTCGAGTCAAGTCAACTTTTATTTCAGATGGTACATTGATAAGCAGTGTGTGTTGTGTTGGTGTGTGTTGTGTGTTTATTGCCTTTGTCTTATCCTCGCCCCGCCCCCCCCCCTTCTCCTCATACTCTCCTCCTTTTATGTTCTACCATGTTTACCCACCCCCTTCTCTCTCTCACTCTCTCTCTCTCTCTCTCCCTCTCTCTCTTCTCTCTTTCTCTCTCTTCCTCTCTCCTCTTTCGTTCCCCTCTGATCCTGTCATCTGTCTTTTGCTTTTTTTCTTCTGAACTCCCTTTTCTCTTACTGCATCTGTCTTTTCTGTTCGTTATTGGCTCTCTCTCTTTCTCTTCTCCTCTTGCCTGTCTCTTCTGTTTTGTCTCCCCTCCTCCCTTCTCTTCTCCCTCTCTCTTCTTCCCTTTAGTCTTTCTCTTTTCTGTATTGGCCTGTCTCTCTCTCTACTCTCTCTCTATCTCTCTTTCTCCATCTCTGTCTCTGCCTGTCTTCTCTGTCTCTCTCCTTTATCCCCTCTCTCCTCTCTCTGTGAATTTCTCCTAATGTCTCTGTTTTGCTGCCAATGTTCTGCGTGTCACTCCCCAGCCCCCCCCCCCCTCTTATTTTACCATATCCTTTTCTGTCCTGCTCCTACTCTCTCTCTCCCTCACTCTCTCTCTTTCTCTCTGTAGATTTTCGCCCTATCTCTCTGTCCCTTACTGCAATGTCGTCTGCGTGATTTCTTCCCCCTCTCTTTCCTTCTCCTTCCTTCCCCTATCTCTCTCTACTGTCTCCTGAACTGTGTCTCTCTCTATGTTCTCTACATTTCTCTGTCACTATCTCTCATCTCTCTGTATATCCTTTTTCTCTCTATGTTTCTCTACCTCTGTCTTTCTGTCTGTCGTCTTATTAGTATGTCTCCTTTCTGTATCTCCTCCTCTCTCTCTCTCCTCTCTCTCCTCTCTCTCTTTCTCTCTCTCTCCTCTCCTCCCTCCTTCTCTCTCTCTTTCTCTCTCTCTACACATGGTATTCTCTGTTTGCAATTAGTGACAGAATGAAAATTTAATGACAGTGTTGTTGTCTGTCTTTTGGGTTTGTTTCAATTAGCTGTTGTGTGAACTTTGCATAAGGAAAGGAACAACCACGGCTAGACGTCTCTTTGATAATCAGAGGCTCACTACGAATGTTACCCATAGAATTCACAGTGAGATTACTACACCAGCTTCCTATCGACCAGTACTGATGGATTAAGGGACCTACAATAATGTTTGAATATCTTCACAGCAAAACTGGGTTCCTTTTAAAGAGGATAGTAAAGGACTGACATGGATTGTTGAAATGTATTGATGACAACATACTGTTTAAATTTTTATTGTTCTGCTGTTTTCTGCAACTTTGCATTGCTGAGTAAGATGGCGCATTGTTCAATATTGTAAAAAAATAAAAATATATATTTATAGATAGATAGATGGATAGATATAGTATATAGATATATACATACACACACACACACACACACATATATAAATATATATAATATATTATATATATATATATATAATATATTTATTTATTTATTTATTTATTTTCTGTTGTTGACTTCAATTTTACGTCTGTTCACTTCTAGTGATATTAGACTCTTTCTCTCTCTCTCTCTCTCTCTCTCTCTCTCTCTCTCTCTCTCTCTCTCTCTCTCTTCTCTCTCTCTCTCTCTCTCTCTCTCTCTCTCATCTCTCTCTCTCTAATAATATATATAATATATATATAATATATAATATATATATATATGTATATATATATATATATCTACACACAATTATATATATATATATATATATAATATATATATATATATAATATATATATATATATATATATATATATATATGTATGTGTGTGTGTGTGTGTGTGTGTGTGTGTTGTGTGTGTGTGTGTGTGTGGTGTGTGTGTGTGTGTGTGTGTTTAAAGGCAAAACTATGTGATTGTTATTGCTTTATGTTTGTTTTTTGTGAACTCTTACATTTTCATGACATAGCTTGTTTTTCTCCATTTTATAACTAACTTGCTTTATTTTGAAAAGAACTTGTCTCGATATGTTTGTTTATCCCCTATTTCATATATAACATAAACAGTAACATACCAATAATGAAAGCAGCAACATCAACGGCAATTATGGTAAGACAAACAAGTGAAGATGTGGTTTGCTGTACTGTTTTAAACGTTTCTTACATGCTACTTTCTCAAATCAACAGCAGATTTATTCCTGTCTTCTAGCACAATTGAGAGAGAGCGAGAGAGAGAGAGAGAGAGAGAGAGAGAGAGAGAGAGAGAGAGAGAGAGAGAGAGAGAGAGAGAGAGAGAGAGAGAGAGAGAGAGAGATTGGTAGATTAAAGTATGTGTGCTTTAAACTGTTTGGATCCATGCAAGTTATATTATCTCATGACAAATGCCATGACTCATGGGTGTGTTTCAGGGCATGTGCAAGGGCTTTTCGTCTGAAGAAAATGTGTTACTGATAGTCATTAAAGAAGCCAGGACTCTCCCTATCCATTTTCTGCGAAACGTTATCACAAAAGACCACTGCAGCCATGCTGCGTCTAATGAACGTCCTCATTTCTCTCCCTGAGCTGTGCTGGCATGCTGTGCTAACCCGATCTGCCACGAGGGAATCTCAACCTGCATAATTTACATTGACAGTTCCCTGCAGTGTATTTCATAACCAGTGCAAACAGTTCATCTTTCCACCAGCTCACTCCCCAACCCCTTACCCTGTTGATCTATGGGAGTAGACAGCCGTCTACATTTTTGTTGCCAGGACTGTCACTGTTGCTTATATAGCTTTTGAGGGAACTGTCTGACATATAGCACTTAGAGCACCACGTGTGTAACACTGACTGATATTGTTTTCTGCAAAGTAGTCACAGTGCACGAAAATATGCATTGCAGAAACCCGTGTCTTTAAGACAAGTCATGGTACCCAGGAGAAACCAGAGACAAACCAAACCAAATTAAATTACAGCATATTTTTACTGATGCGTTAGTCCAGAATCTAGATACAGGACGTAAAACAAACATGTCTGTCAGTAAATAAACCACTGTGTGTGTATAGTTTAATAAATGAATAAATCAAAGGTAAGTAAACATCAAACAATTGGTGTATCTGGAAGCTCTAGCCATGGAACAAAACAACAACAACAACAACAGCAACAACAGCAGCAGCAGCAGCAACAAGAAAAGCAACAACAATGACACCAACAGCAGCAATTCAAACCAATCAGTTGTGGGACTTTTACAACAACAGGAATGGAACTTGTAACCCCCTCCACTCTCTCTCTCTCTCTCTCTCTCTCTCTCTCTTCTCTCTTCTCTCTCTCTCTCTCCTCTCTCTCTCTCTCTCTCTCTCTCTCTCTCTCTCTCTCTCTCTCTCTCTCTTTCTCCCTCTCTCCACACACACACACACACACACACACACAAACACACAAACAAACACACATACACACAAACACCCACGGGTATGCATACACAGTAAACGCGAGGGAGCACACACACACACACACATACACACACACAAACACGCATACTCACGCAACACACATGCAACATGCACACGCACGCACTCATACACACACACCTACAAACTACACACACTCAACAACTATGCACACACTACACCCAGACACACATACACAAACACACTCACACACACACACACACAAACACACACGAATACGCATACACAGTAAACGTGAGCGAGCGCACACACACACACACACACACACACACACACACACACACACACACACACACACACACATGCATACTAAAGCAATCCACATGCGACACGCACACGCACGCACTCTCTCTCACACACACACACACATACCTACAAACTACACACACACTCAAAAACTACACACACACACACACACACACACACACGCCCTCGCGAGCGCGCGCACACACAAACTCACAAATACACACACACGAGTACATATCAAAGTCAAAATTCAAAGTCAAACTTTTATTCAGATGGTACTTTAAATACGCAAAACATTTGCATTTTTGTCTGTGTGTCTCTGTATGCATGTCTGTAAGACATATGTCTGTCTATCTGACCCCCCCCCCCCTCTCGCTCTCGCTCTCTCTCTCTCTCCCTCTCTCTCTCTCTCTCCTCTCTCTCTCTCTCTCTCTCTCTCTCTCTCTCTCTCTCTCTCCCTCTCTCTCTCTCTCTCCCTTTCTTTTTTTTTCTTTCTTTCTTTCACTCTCTCTCTCGACAGTGACAGGACGGAGATCTAATAACAGAACGGTGTTTATCCTGCGAGCTTGTTCAATACGCACTTGTTTTTTTCTTGCATAATGGAGGAATAGAGTCACTACACACAGATCAAGCCTCGCATGTGCTAAAACACCACCATCACCCAAAAAAACCCACCCACAACAACAACAACAAAACAATTACCAAAAAAACCTCAAAACAAACAAAACAACCACTTCACATTACAGAGTTGTGCACAATATTCTACCTGAAATGACTGCCCCAAGCTTCTTATTTTCAAATGAAACCGCTGCCGATTATTTTCTTAGTTGTTTTCTTGAGTTGTTTTTATTATATGAACAAAGTGCGTGCATATAATTTCATTTTTGATTTGTGTTGGGTGGGTTTTTTATACATTTGTTTCAGATTCGTTTACTTGTTTGTTTGTTTTTAACTTTAAAATATGCTTGTTAAGTCATGTGTTATACATTCTGGTTTATCTACGGCATTTGGATATCTCAACCCGTTCTTGTTAAACAGAAAATTAAGCATTCAATGTCAGCTCCACTTTCTGTTCTCTGTAATGTCATCTCATATCCCCAGCTGTCTTCAGTCTGTTGTTGATAATGTCAAAGCCGACAAGGTTTTATGAGGTGTTTTTTTTAAAAATATTTCATCAGTCGCTTAAAGTTAGGATGAGGCTGAAGGCAAAGAGAAGGAAACCTAGAGAGGTAAGGGGGTGTGAACATACATAAGGAGAGAGAGAGAGAATAAGAGAGACAGCGAGAGCGATAGTGAGAGGGGAGAGAGGGGGGAAGAGAAAGAGAACCTGTCAGACTGCAAGACAGACAGACACATACATATCGTGATAGACAAGAGAGACAGACAAACAGACAGACAGAGACAGACAATGACAATGGCTATAATTTATTCAAGAAAAGGCCATGACCCCATTTGAAGAGGTATACCTCATTTATAATGGTTTGTACATTCTACACCTAAGTCCTGTACCTCCAACACATACATAACATTTTTTGCAATCTAGAGAGTTCTCTTCTTTTAAAAGACGTATGCAAATACATAGCAACATATATTGTAGTGTATAGTGTTTTCATTGGCGGAGGACAAAAGTAGACTAACCTAAATAGTGCAGGTCTTTTAAAAAATTTAGAAGGAATGTATTTTGTTCTTAAATCTTCCAGTGCTGGGCAACAGAAAACAAAGTGTACCTCATCTTCTCTATTCAGTTTACACATTGGGCACGTCATATTCCTATCATACTTCTTATATCTTAGATTCTGCACCATTACATTGGCGACTCCAAACCAAAACTTGGTCAATCACACCTTACAAACGTATTCATATTCATGGTAAGGTATGTTTCAACAAGGTGATTTGCTTTGAATAATTTATCTAAAGAAAATCTGTGGTTGCTCTGAATGTAGCTCTCCCGATTTTGCCATCTATAATCTATAATACGTTGTCTAAAGGAGGCCAGAAAACTTTTGACAAACCCAACACCCTGATTAAGCCTGGTAACTGCAAAACCATTTTCACACAAACACTTACGCACGCTAATCACTCATGTTATCTTCCCTCTGTCATCGAGTTCATACAAAAGCTTATGTGCTTGGAAGGCAGTCTGTTTCCACACATGTAATCAACATAATAATTTAACTACAAAGCATGACTTCTAACCTCACCATATACTAGATCGTTTGGTGTTCGCCTGTTAACAAGTAGGAATCGTTTCATTGCGAATAAATGGGTTTTTTTAAAAATAAATTCATGCCCTGCAAAGAAAGCCCATATTTCTGCACCATACTGAACAATTGGCTGCACCTGTGCATCAAACAACTTTTAAAAAGTTTTGCTGAGGTACTGTCAATTTTGTTTTAAAAAAATCATTAATATATTCATAACTGCTGCTTAACTCTGCTCACAAGATCTTGACAGGCAAAAGTAAAACTAAGCTTAGTAGAAAATTATATAGCTTGATATTTATAAGCGTTTACAACTTTGATTTGAGATTGTCCATAAAACTAGCTTTCACGAGAAGCCAGATATCCATCCTAACAAAATGATATAATATTACTTTTTCCCATGTTTACTTTAAGCTTAAGTCATTCAGCTGCAGCGTGCAAACTGTTCAGTTGCAATTGCAAACCAATACCAGTATCAGATAACAAAACAATATCGTCTGCAAACAACATAACGAATAATTCTACTAAATCGAAAGTAGCATCATGTCTTCCATTTTTGATTATATCAAGAGCTAGTTCATTCATGAATGACGAAAACCAGAACTGGACTGCATACGTCTCCTGTTTAACCCCTTCTATCTATCTATCTATCTATCTGTCCCGTAGTCTGACGACCGTGGGGGCACCCTCAAAGACTCAACAACCAGTTCTCTCCATTCCTCTCTCTGTTCTGCCTTTCTCAGGGTTTTGTTGAGTTCTAGGCCTGTCCATTCGCTGATGTTATCCTCCCAGCTCTTCCTTGGTCTGCCTCTTCTTCTTCCTCCTTGGACAGTGCCTTGAAAAACTGTCTTTGTAATTCCTTGGGATCTTGTGACATGCCCATACCATTTAAGTTTACGCTTTTTCACGATCGTTAGAAGGTTCTCATAGGGTCCAATGGTTTGCTGGATTCTGTTATGCACGCTTTCGTTGCTTATGTGGTCTTTGTAGGAGATGCCAAGGAGTCTCCGAAAGCATCTCATCTCCACTGCCTGTACTCTTCTCTCCAAATCTGCAGTCAGGGTCCATGATTCACAGGCATACAGAAATATGGATATGACAAGGGAGCGCATTAGTCTGATCTTGGAGATAAGTGAGATGAGTTTAACCCCTTACGTACATTTAATATAGTCACTAAACTTAGCCCCATTTTTATAAATGTTAGCCTTTGCATTGTTGTGCATACTATTTATACAATTGTAAAACTTTCCCTTATAACCACGTTTGCTTAAAATTGCCTTAAAAGTTGTCTTGAAATAGAATCAAAGGCTTTTTCGAAATCAATGAAGGCTATATAGAGTTTAATAATAATAATAATAATAATGTATGGAATTTATATAGCGCTGAATCTTGTAAAGCAACAAATCAAAGCGCTCAGATTTTATTTCATACCACTTTAAGTCATGGCAGATTTCTCTCTGTGAAATTAGGGCTGCTCTCCCCGGGGAGAGCGGGA
>CM054146.1:67109697-67114697 GCA_028751875.1 Rapana venosa | reverse complement strand
GCTACCACTTGGATAGGTGACCGTTTGCGCACCTTTGCTTCTGTACAGACCCCCAGTTCACCCAGCTGTCAATGGGTACCTGCCCTCTTTAGGGTCAGGGAAGGGAAAGCAGCGAGGGAGAGGAGATGGGCGCCGCCCTCAATATGCTGGCGCCTGGAAAAGTAAGGTATCTGACGCCTGGCTTCAGCTACGACCACATAGTTATGTTATGGGACACCTTAACCTTTACCTTTACTCTTTATGTGTTTTTGCTCTTTCATCAAGACTAAAATTTAAGTCTTCGCTGTTTTCGTCATCATGATCATCATGGGCGGTAATGTCGTCACGTTTGTTATTTTTATCATCATCATTGGTGTTATTATTATTATCATTATTTTTATTGCTGTTATTATTATTATTATTATTATTATTATTATTATTATTATTGTTATTATTTATATTATTATTATTATTATTATTATTATTATTATTATTATTATTATTAATTATTATTATTATTATTATTATTATTATTATTATTATTATATCATTATTATCATTATTATCATCATTATTATTATTATTATTATTATTATTATTATTATTATTATTATTATTATTATTATTATCAGCTGTAGCAGCGTCATCATTGTCGTCATGAATATGATGATAACTATGATGATGATATTCCTATTTAACACACATCGGTATTTTACATTTGTTTGCCAGTCGTAATCTTCGCCTGTAAGCATGCTGGACGAGTGTGTGTGTGTGTGTGTGCGTGTGTGTGTGTGTGTGTGTGTGTGTGTGTGTGTGTGTGTGTGTGTGCATGTGTGTGCGTGTGTGTGTGTGCGTGTGTGTGTGTGCGTGTGTGTGTGTGTGTGTGTGTGTGTGTGTGTGTGTGTGTGTGTGTGTGCGCGCGCAAGCAAGCAAGCAAGCAACAAATCAGGCTGGGGGGCCTAAAGGGAATTCCTGACATCGTTAGTTGGGGGGTGTCTGCCAACAAGTAGGCTGACTGGCTTTGTTGTTGTTTTTAGTCATTGGAGCTATTGCTTTTTACATTGTTTTTTCTTCTTTCTTGTCGAACGCTCAGACAACAACCATAGTCATCTTTTTATGAGGAAAACAGACATTGTGCTGCCGTAAAAGCACATGACAAAACTATTATAGCCTTCAGCCTTGGATGACTATCGAGTTGCACACTAGGTGTTGATTGTGGTACAGTTTGGGTTGTGGCTGACCAGTCTTTCAGCGTGGGAGATAATTATCATCTCTTAACTTTTTGTGGATAAAAGGTCAGATAATGGAATAAACATGCAAAATGTGGACAAAAGGGAGGTAAGAGGAATGAAGGGAACAAATCAGAAATAAAAATAGGGATAGAAAAGAAGGATTTTCTAGCAAGCATATTTCTTAATGTGGGGATGCTATTTATGCTGATAGACCCTTAGCATCCCAACGGGAAAAACATTTTTTAATGTAAAAAGGTTAGTACAGCAAGACAAGAGTTGTATTCGGTATTCACTGGCTGGTTGGACTATGAATCTATATATGGGTACTGGCTGAACTCTTTATTATGGTGCTCCTGAACTTCAGAATCCAGTCTGATAAAAGATCAGCAAGCCAAAGAACATCAGGCTAAGAAAGATTGAAGGACCCTACTATCGCAGAATCCTTCCAGGCAGAAAAAGGTTGGCATTCATGTTTTTTTAACTTTTCCTTTTTTTGCCAAAAAGAACAAAAAAGAATAAGAACAAATGTTTCTAAACAAAACAAAGTAAATGGAGAGAGAGAGTTGAAAGACAATTGTTGTTCATAAACAAGTGATACCAACTGTTTTTCAAGTCTTTAACCAACACACACACATACACACACGCGCGCGCGCGCGCGCACGCACACACTCACACACACACACACACACACACACACACACACACACACACACAAACACACGCACACACACACAACGTTTTTTAATGCTACAGCAGTTAACATAAGTGCGCTATGTCCAACATGGAAAAAATAATATTTGTAGGCCTCTGTCAATTCTATCAATCTGGTACACACATCCACTTTGCCGTGTAACTCACTGAGGCTGAAACATTCTTTTCAAAGAGTCATTACCAAAACAACCCCAACAACAGCGACAGGTATTAGGCTTCGAACGCAACGTCATACATCACATAATAATAGAAAACACATAGTTGCTATATTACTGTGAGGACAATAATTTTGTAGGGAAGGTCAGATTTTTAGGTTACTTATGAGGTTCCGATATCATGTAAAAGTTTAACACCATATTAATAATAATAATAATAATAATAATAATAATAATAATAATAATAATAATAATAATAATAATAATAATAATAATAATAATAATAATAATAATGTATGGAATTTATATAGCGCTGAATCTTGTAAAGCAACAATCAAAGCGCTCAAATATTTACATAAGGAAACCATTTTTCATAAAAAAAATTGTAAAATTTCATTTCCATACTATATTCATTTGTTTCCATTGTTTACCTGTACCTCAATTCGTTCATGAAAATATCAATATTTGGTGTCGTTTGGATAAGTCCACATTTAAATTCATAGAACTTGCCAGGCAATATTATTAAGTCTAAAACTTCATCTGTCTTGTTTTTGCATCCGCACTGAATAATACAATTTCAACATTGTAAAAAAATCACAACGAAAACAATTACGTTTTAAAGACAATTCAGGGTCTTTCCAGAAAGCCTAAAGAAATTGGCAGCTCCACAAAAAATGACTAATTCCATCTTTTTCTTGTTTGCAAAAGTTACACCTGTCATCATTTGTGACATTCATATGTTTTCAATATTGCGTTTGTAACAACAATTTTAAAGCATTTTCTAAGCAAGAACCATTTTAGTTTGATTTATTTGATTGTCTTTGGTTTATATAAGACCCCGTGCCAATCAATTGAAGCACCGAATTATTCTTCGTAATTCACCAAAGGTTTAATGTAATAAATCTCAATTTTATCTATCATTTCATCGTAAAAAAAATCATTGATCCTTTCATAACATTAGATGTTATTTCTAGAGGACTGGTTCTTTCGTTACTAATATTAACCTCTAATTTTTGTCTTGCATATTCACGAATTGCAATAATACAACTAATGTAGTTCAAAAAGTTAGTTTTAACTATATTTTTTAAGGGGTTCGTGACTTACAATCTCACCATTCTCAAGCAGGATGCGTTTAACCAATAATACATTAGTCTTGGCCCAGCTTTTGTCAACGAAATGATTATGGCTCGCTTTAAATTCACCATATAAAATATTGGTTCCGCTAATAATTCCTTAATATCATTTAACTCTACTTGTTTGAAAAAAATTCATCTCAATGAAAAACAGTTTTCCAGAACATGTTAACCTTACTTTGAAGGAATCATTTTGGAGCAATGACGTCTATAGAATATATTTCGGGGCACATCCATGAAATATAGGTCTCCATTTATGATTTTGTAAATATATCTTCTTAATCCAGGAATTTTGCTGTGATTGTACATATACTTTAAAATCTGGTATACCGATGCCCCAATTCTAAATGCTATGTGAGAGTTTCGCACACGCGCACACACACACACACACACACACGCACACGCACACACACACACACACATACACACACACACACACACACACACACACACACACACACACACACACACACACACACACACACACACACGAACACACACACACAAAAGCAGCTTTTCCCCACTCTACTCATACTCAAGTATTCCATTACATTCTCATCCTCGATCCATTTCCGAACGTTGTGAAACCCAATAACAGGCAGACGCCATCAAACCAAAAGAGTCTGAAGTGCTCAGACCCTGATGCATTAGGAATGTGGCCCCGAGCCCTATTCTTTCCCCTTCAAGTCATCAAGGCTGCGCAGACACAGACAGTAAAGAAGGAAGGGTTTAGCCAGCAAGAAAAGATGGATGCTACCCAAGAGAAATCATCGTGTGTCCTAAAAACAAAGAGAACAAACAAACGATAAAAGAAACAAAGACGCAAGCGCAAAAACAAAACAGCTTAAGAATCACCCCCCTCAACTCCCCACCCCCCCCCCCCCAAAAACAAACAAACAACAACCCACAAACAAACAAACAAACCAAACAACGACAACCAATCAAACCACCGAACAAACAAACAAAAAACCCAACAACAACAAAAAAAGAACAAAAATACAGAAAAAATATAGATAAACAGGAAAAAAACGAAGAAAAACATTGGGTATTTATGTTAGCAAATAAAAACAGGCTGGCATTGAGAGGCATTCTTGGAAATTATTATTTGAGATGGGGGATGGGATAGCCTGGCGGTTAGGGTGTTGCACGTGTGACCTGGTGTGGCGGGATCAATTCCAGGTTTGAGCTAACACCAATGCACTCAGTTGAGGAGGTTTGGTTTAAAGGTGGTTTGTTCAATATGCTTACATCATAAGCAAACTGTATCAATACAGCAGGGAAAGGCATCGAACTATTTTCTCCTGGAGTTAACAACAGTGCCATTCTCCGCCCCCCTCCCCCCTCCTGTGGGTGAGAATATATGCTATAAAGAAACAAAAAAAGAAACGAATGTGAGCAAACATGCACACGTATCTATAACTCGGAGGCTTCTTCATGAAGTCTGCATAATAATAATAATAGTAATAATAATAATAATAATAATAATAATAATAATAATAATAATAATAATAATACTAATAATAATAATAGTAATAATAATAACAATAATAATAGTAGTAGTAGTAGTAATAATAATAATAATAATAATAATAATAATAATAATAATAATAATAATAATAATAATAATAATAATAATAATAATAATAATAATAATAATGATGATGATGATGATGATGATGATGATGATGATGATGATGATGATGATGATGATGATGATAATAATACTAATACTAATAGTAATAATAATAATAATAATAATAATAATAATAATAATAATGATAATAACACTA
>CM054146.1:67102197-67104697 GCA_028751875.1 Rapana venosa | reverse complement strand
CTCTCATTTCTCTGTCACTATCTCTCATCTCTCTGTCACTACCTCTGTCTTTGTCTCTCTATGTTTCTCAACCTCTGTCTTTCTGTCTGTCTGTCTGTATGTATGTATGTCTGCCTGTCTGTATCTATCTCTCTCTCTCTCTCTCTCTCTCTCTCTCTCTCTCTCTCTCTCTCTCTCTCTCTCTCTCTCTTCTCTCTCTCTCTCTCCCTCCCTCCCTCTCTCTCTCTTTCTCTCTCTCTACACATTGGTATGTCTCTCTGTTTGCAATTAGTGACAGAATGAAAATTTAATGACAGTGTTGTTGTCTGTGTCTTTTGGGTTTGTTCAATTAGCTGTTGGTTGTGAACTTTGCATAATGGAAGAGGTAACACACCACAGACTAGACGTCTTTTTGGTAATCAGAGGCTCACTACCAATGTTACCCATGGAATTCACAGTGAGATTACTACCCCAGCTTCCTATTGACCTGTACTGATGGATTAAGGGACCTACATTAATGTTTGAATGTCATCACAGCAAACCTGGGTTCCTTTTAAAGAGGACAGTAAAGAATTGAAGTGGATTGTTGAAATGTATTGATGACAACATACTTTTTTTGATTGTTCTGCTGTTTTCTGCAACTTTGCATTGCTGAGTAAGATGGCGCATTTTTCAAAAATGTAGAAATTATATAAATAAGAACGTATTAAGAGATATTGTAGAAATGTGTTATATATATATATAATATATATATCTATATATATATATATCTATATAATATATATATATATATCTATATATCTATATATATATATCTATATATATATATATATATATTAAGAGAGAGAGAGAGAGAGAGAGAGAGAGAGAGAGAGAGAGAGAGAAGGAAAGAGAGAGAGAGGGGGGGAAAAGATATATATATATTTATGTGTGTGTGTGTGTGTGTGTGTGTGGTGTGTGTGTGTGTGTGTGTGTGTGTGTGTGTGTGTGTGTGTGTGTGTGTGTGTGTGTGTGTGTGTGTGTGTGTGTGTGTGTGTGTGTGTGTGTAGTGTGTGTGTGTGTGTGTGTGTGTGGCTTTACAGGCGAAACTATGTCATTGTTATCGCTTTATGTTTGTTTTTGTGAACTCTTAAATTTTCATGACATAACTCATTTTTTCATTTTATAATTAACCTGCTTTAATTTTGAAAGAACTTGTCTCGATATGTTGGTTTATGCCCTATGTCATATATAACATCAACAGTGACATATCAATAATGAAAACAGCAATAGCAACAGCAACCGAGGTAAGACAAACAAGTGAAGATGTGATTTGCTGTACTATGTTACACGTTTCTTACAAGCTACTTTCTCCAATCAACAGCAGATTTATTCCAATCTTCTAGCACAATTGAGAGAGAGAGAGATTGGTAGATTAAAGTATGTGTGCTTTAAACTGTTTGCATCCATGCAAGTTATATTATCTCATGACAAATGCCATGACTCATGGGTGAGTTCAAGGGCATGTGCGCGGGCTTTTCGTGTGAAGAAAATGTGTTACTGATAGTCATTAAAGAAGCCATGACTCTCCCTATCCATTTTCTGCGAAACCTTATCACAAAAGACCACTGCAATCATGCTGCGTCTAATGAACGTCCTCATTTCTCTCCCTGAGCTGTGCTGGCATGCTGTGATAACCCGATCTGCCACGAGGGAATCTCAACCTGCATAATTTACATTGACAGTTCCCTGCAGTGTATTTCATAACCAGTGCAAACAGTTCATCTTTCCACCAGCTCACTCCCCACCCCCTACCCTGTTGATCTATGGGAGTAGACAGCCGTCTACATTTTTTTTGCCAGGACTGTCATTGTTGCTTATATAGCTTTTGAGGGAACTGCCTGACATATAGCACTTTGAGCACGACGTGGGTAACGCTGAATGATATTGTTTTCTGCAAAGTAGTCACAGTGCACGAAAATAAGCATTGCAGGAAACCGTGCCTTTAAGACAAGTCATGGTACCCAGGAGTAATCAGCAGACGAAACATACCAAAATAAATTGCAGCATATTTTTACTGATGCGTTAATCCAGAATCTAGTTAAAGGTAAAGGTAAAGGAGTCCCATAACCTATAAGGTCGAAGGGGGGCGAGGCGTCAGAGACCTCACTTCTCTAGGGCCAGCATATTGAGGGCGCGCCAATCTCCTCTCCCTCGCTGCTTTACCTTCCCTGACCCTAAAGAGGGCAGGTACCCATTTACAGCTGGGTGAACTGGGGGATCTGTACTGAAGCCAAGGCGCGCAAACGGTCACCCATCCAACTGCTAACCACGCTCGACGCTGCTTAACTTGGCTGAGGGAAAGCGAGTGCTCCGACTACTGAGCTATCCCGTCCCCTAAATCTAGTTATATGACGTAAAACAAACATGTCTGTCAGTAAATAAACCATTGTGTTTGCATAGTTTGCAGTGTAATTAAACATACCACAAATCTCCTGCTCTATCACTACATGTGCAGTAACAGTTCATGTACAAGTTACAG
>CM054146.1:67094697-67099697 GCA_028751875.1 Rapana venosa | reverse complement strand
GAGATAAGTGAGATATTCTTATCTCTCCAGATGGTGTTTAGTTTTGACAAAGCTGTTATTGTCTGTGCAGTCCTGCATACTACTTCTGGCTTGGATCCCTGGTCTGATACAATGGCTCCCAGGTACTTGAAGCTTTGAACTGTTTCCAGCTTCTGGTCATTAACCCTGATATCAGTGCTAATGCCGTTGGTGTTATTAGTCATCAGTTTGGTCTTCTCTGCACTGATTTCCATGCCGTATGTTTTGGAGGCCTTATTCAAGTGTTCTGTTAGGCTGGCAAGCTCTTTTTCTGATCCTGCTATTCCATCAATGTCATCTGCGAAGCGGAGGTTTGTGATCGTTCTGCCACCAATGCTGACTGATCCTTCATGATGTTCCAGTGCATCAGCCATGATTCTCTCAAGGAAGATGTTGAAAAGAGTGGGTGAGAGTAGACAGCCCTGCCTTACTCCAACTGTTGTTCGGAACCATTCTCCAATGTTGTTGTTGTAGTACACTGCACTGGTGGCCTCGCTGTACAGCTGTTTGATGACTCTGATCAGGTTTGCATTGATGCTGTACAAATTCATGGTTGCCCACAAAGCTGCATGCCACACCCTGTCAAATGCCTTCTTAAAATCGATAAATACGTGGTAAAGGTCTTGTTGATGTTGAAGGTACCGCTCACATAGTATTCTGAGGTTGAATATCTGTTCTGTTGTGCTGCGCCCTGCTCTGAAACCTGCTTGTTCCTCAGCAATGATGGTCTCTGCTTGTGGCTTCAGTCTATTCAATATTATCTGCAGCATGACCTTGCTTGGGTGACATATGAGGCTGATTGTGCGGTAATTATGGCATTGTTGTAGATTTCCTTTCTTGGGGAGGGTGATGATGAGTGACTGTGTCCATGGTGTTGGCCATTTTCCTGTCTGCCAGATCTTGTTGCAGATTCTTAGTAGGGCGCTGATCATGGCTTCCCCTCCAGCTTGGACCAACTCAGCTGGAATGTTGTCAGCCCCTGCTGACTTCCCCTTTTTCAGCGATCTGACTGCTGTTTCCACTTCTTCTCGGAGGATAGGGTGACTGTCTGTGTCTTTGCTTTCGGGTACATTAAGGACTTCTGGATCTCCTGCGGTTCTATAGTTTATACAGGTCGGAGCAGTATTCTGTCCATCTGTTCAGAATATCCTGGTCGTCAGTGAGACACTTCCCATTTTTGTCTTGGATTGTTAAACCTTTTCTCTGTTTCGTGCTAGTCAGGTCTTTCACCAGTTGATATGCTTTCTTGCTATTGTTTTTCTTGATGTTCTCTTCAATGTCACTCAAAAACTATGCACACACTACACACACACAAACACACACGAGTACGCATACACAGTAAACGCAGGCAAGCACACACACACACACACACACACACACACACACACACACACACACACACACACACACACACACACACACACAAACACACACACGCATATTCACGCAACACACACGCAACATACAAACGCACGCACTCATACACACACACCTATAAACTACACACACTCAAAAACTGTGCACACACTACACACAGACACAGACAGACACACACACACACACACACACACACACACACACACACACACACACACGCACACACACACACACAACACACACAAGTACGCATACACAATAAACGCGAGCGATCACACACACACACACACACACACACACACACACACACACACACACACACACACACACACACACACACACGCATACTCACACAATAAACATGCAACACGCACACGCACGCACTCACACACACACGCACACACACGCACACACACTCACCTACAAACTGCATCACCATCATCATCATCAGTCATGACAAAACTCACCACCATATGGAAAAGTAAAGAGATCAGTTTCCCAATCAAACTAAAGCTCTACAAAGCCCTAATTCAGACTATCCTGCTGTACGGAAGTGAAACCTGGACATTGACTGCTAAAACAGCAAAGCAAATCCAGTCATTTGAAACAAAATGCCATAGAAAACTGCTGGGCATATCCTGGAGAGAACGAAAGACCAATGAATTTGTCAAGAGTCAAATAATACGGCTGGCAGGTCCACAGAAACCCCTTCTCACCATTGTCAAGAAGAAAAAGCTGACATGGTTCGGCCACGTCACCCGCCACAACACTCTGCCAAAAACAGTACTGCAGGGAACACTGGAAGGTGGCAGAAAAAGTAACATCATATCTCCCATTTTTGATTATATCAAGAGCTAGTTCATTCATGAATAACGAAAACAGAACTGAACTGCATACGTCTTCTGTTTAACCCCTTGCGTATATTTAATATAGTCACTAAACTTATCCCCATTTTTTTAATGTTTGCCTTTGCATTGTTGTGCATACTTTTTATACAATTGTAAAACTGTCCCTTATAACCACGTTTGTTTAAAATTGCCATTTAAGTTGTCTTGAAATAGAATCAAAGGCTGTTTCGAAATCAATGTAGGCTATATAGAGTTCATGATTGTTTACAAATTGTTTCTGAACGACAGCTAATAAAGTAAAGATATGATCAATTGTACTATAGTTTTTCTTGAAGCCTGCTTGATATTCACCTGTGATATTATTTGCTTCAATTCACGTAGATAATATTTGATTTACTATTGAGCTGTAAAGTCTACTTGCAATATTACTTAAATAAATCCCTCTATAGTTTTTTGGATCATTTTTATTACCCTTTTTGAATAGTTGAATTATAATTTATTCTGTCCAGCTCTCTGGATAGATACCCTTATCAAATAAAACATTAAACAACTCTACAAGAATATCTATATACACTATCTGTGAAAAACTCACCTAGCAATCCTTCTGGCGGTGCTTCTTTACCATTCTTCAACTTTCTTATCACTAAAACTACTTCCTGTTTAGTAATATCTTGATCTAAACAAGACATATTTCCATTCTCTTGTGACAATTCATTTGCTTCAATTTCAACCTCTACATTTGATTCTTTATCTAATACCTGCTTGCAATGTTTATGCCACTGATCTAATGTGATGCTGTTCTGAAAATATGTTCTTTTCTTTAATACTAATCTTACATTCCTTCAGAACTCTTCCTGATTTTTGCCTGAATCAATTACTTGCTTAAACAATGAGCCATGAAAAGACCTTTTCTTTCGATACAACATATTGCTTATATCCTCGTCTCTCCAAACAATGTGTATGACGACAACTATTATCCACAGTTTTTCTATAAATTATTTCCTCAATAACTTTCTGACCTTTTGCCTGGCAGCTCTACATTCTGAGTCGAACCATTCATTTTGTGACTTGTTCTTTTTAACATAAAATTAGAGACGAAGAGACACAGAGAGGAAGACAGACAGACAGAGACAGAGAGACACAGAGAGGAAGACAGACAGACAGAGACAGAGAGACACAGACAGGAAGACAGACAGACAGAGACAGAGAGGAGGACAGAAAGACAGGCAGAGACAGAGAGACACATAAATGAATACAGACAGACAGGCAGAGACAGAGTGACACAGACTGGAAGACAGACAGACAGGCAGAGACAGAGAGACACAGATAGGAAGCCAGACAGACAGAGACAGAGAGACACAGAGAGGAAGCCAGAAAGACAGAGACAGAGAGACACAGAGAGGAAGACAGACAGACAGAGACAGAGAAACACAGAGAGGAAGACAGACAGACAGAGACAGAGAAACACAGAGAGGAAGACACACAGACAGAGGCATAGAGACACAGAGAGGAAGACAGACAGGCAGAGACAGAGAGACACAGAGAGGAAGACAGACAGACAGGCAGAGACAGAGAGGAAGACAGACAGGCAGAGACAGAGAGACACAGAGAAGAAGACAGACAGACAGGCAGCTTCAGAGAGACACAGAGAGGAAGACAGACGGACAGACAGAGACAGACAGACAGGCAGAGACAGAGTGACACAGAGAGGAAGACAGACAGACAGGCAGAGACAGAGAGACACATATAGGAAGACAGACAGGCAGAGACAGAGAGACACAGATAGGAAGCCAGACAGACAGAGACAGAGAGACACAGAGAGGAAGACAGACAGACAGAGACAGAGAAACACAGAGAGGAAGACAGACAGGCAGAGACAGAGAGACACAGAGAGGAAGACAGACAGGCAGAGACAGAGAGACACAGAGAGGAAGACCGACAGACAGAGACAGAGAGACACAGACAGGATGACCGACAGACAGGCAGAGACAGAGAGACACAGAGAGGAAGGGAAAGAGACATAGACAAAAAGAGACAAAGAGAGAAATAGAGAAAGAAAGAAAGAGAGAGAGAGAGAGGAAGAGAGAGAGAGAGAGAGAGAGAGAGAGAGAGAGAGAGAGAGAGAGAGAGAGAGAGAGAGAGAGAGAGAGAGAGAGAGAGAGAGAGAGAGAGAGAGAGAGGGGGAGAGAGAGAGAGAGAGCAATACGATTGTCATTACTTTTGGAACAGAGCTGGTTCCATGTTTTGGCTGTGTAAGTCCTTGGGGGTAGATAACGAGAGATTTATGCTTCCTCTCCACCCCCCCTCCCCCCTCTCCTCCAGTCCTTTGTTTCACATGTTTTCTTTCTTTCTTCCTTTCTTTCGTTCTTTCTTCTTTGTTTCTTTCTTTTTTTCTTTCGTTCTTTCTTTTTTTCCTTCTTTCTTCCTTTCTGTCTTCTTTCTTTCTTTCTTTCTTTCTTTCTTTTCTTATCACTTACTTTTTTTCCTTCTTTCTTTCTTTCTTGCTTTATTTCTTTTTTTTTCTTGCTTTCTTTTTTTCATTCTTTCTTCCTTGCTCTCCCCCCCCCTCTCTCTCTCTCTCTGTCTCTCTCTCTCTCTCTCTCTCTCTCTTTTTCTTCTCTTTTATGCTTTCTTTTTGTTTCTTTTTTACCTTCTGTCTCTCTTACTTTGTTTCTTGTTTCGTTCTCTCTTTCTTTCTTTCTTTCTGTCTTCTTCTTTCGTTCGTTCTCTCTCTCTCTTCTCTCACTCTCTCTCTCT
>CM054146.1:67081821-67094197 GCA_028751875.1 Rapana venosa | reverse complement strand
TTGATGGCTCTCAACTATTTTGTCCACTTCCTCACAAAGATTTGAATATTGTACTATGTGTTGATTTCTAAATCTGTATTGTGCGCATTAAATTCCTTTAATCAAAATATTAGAGTAGAAATGATCACTGAAATCAAACATGCTGTTCATTTATTGTCGTTGAAAGGCATCAGTGTTACTTTTTGCTGGGTTCCTTCCCACTGTGGGATTATGCTAATGAATGGGTCGATAGAGCTGCGCGACGAGGAGCACGCAATGTTGAAGGATCACTTATAGTCAATATTTCGTTAGACTTGCGAGAGGGTTATGAACTTTTAAAGCATACTTCCTATAATAAGGCCATTAAAAAATTGCTAATTCTAATTGTTACTACACTCAAAATTGCCTAAATATGACGGATGTACAAAACACTAATCGTTTCTGTGCAAAGTCACCTATGTCTGCTTCCAGAAATATATCAAGCTTGGCTTATAGATTTCGTTTAAATGCTCTTCGCACAAAATACTGCAAGAACATAATATGCATGTGTGGAAAAACAAATTACGCCAGGCATCTACTTACTGGTTGTCCTAGAATTAAAGAAATCGTTTCTATAACATTGAAAAGATCCCTTACTTTTAGAATCATCTGTAACGCTTTAAAAGCATCCTAAACAATGATATACTTCTTTGCAAAATTTCTGAATATTTGCTACACAGCCCAGTCGGTATCTTCCTGTGATTGATCATCTTGTTTTAAAGCTTATCATTTAAATGAATGTTCTGTAAACCTCTCTTAATGCCCTGTGTTTTTACCCCATACTTTGTGCTAATACCCTACGTTCCCAAAGTCCAAACTTTTGGCTAGTTATAGTACCTATTGTTAGTTTTCAGAGTTTTTCTTGTTCTATTTGTTATCCAAGACTGGTTGAAGATTTAGAAACATGTTCTTGCTTATTCCCCTAAAGGTTGGGTTTTTTGTTGTTGTTGTTGTTGTTGTTGTTTTTTTTTTTGGGGGGGTACTTGGTTTTTTTTAGCAAGGCCCTAAGTTTTGTATAACTGTTTGTTGATTAGGCTATTTACTGGCACACACACATACACACACACACACACACACACACACACACACACACACACACGCAAGACCCTCACACATACTTGCATGTTCACACGGAAACAAGCGCGCGCGCGCACACACACACTCACACACACCTACAGAACACACATACATAACTCAATTTATGTGATATATTTACTTACACGTACACACGCGCGCGCACGCACGCACACACACACACACACACACACACACACACATACACACACACACACACACTCACACACGCCAACAATTTCACTCATATACTCACACTCATTCACTCACACACCACTTACACACACACACAAAACACACACTTACACACACAAACACATACACACACGCATGAACGCACGCACATACACACACGCACACACTCGTACATGCACACACATACATACACGACGTTTTACACACTCTCATACACACTCACACACACATGAAACGCACACGCACACACACACACACACACACAAACACACACTCACCACACACACACACACACACACACACACACACACACACACACACATACACACACACACAAAATCGTCTGATATCACTTTTTGGTGGAAGGACGTTAAACTGAAGAACTAACAACACACACACACACACAAACCCGCACACACAAAATGCAAACACGCACACAAACGCATACACACAAACACACACAAACACACTCACACACACTCACACACACACATTCATTTAAACATACATGTACACTTACACATACATAAGGCATACATTTATGCATACTTGTTTTCTGAATTGGAGTCGAGAGCATCACGAATTTCAGATTCAGTCAGGTACCATAAAAAAACAACCGAACACCCGTCCTACCCCCTCGCCCAAACCATTGGGCCTTTACTTCATTGTCTTCCTTCTCTCTGATGCTTTCTCACTTCTGTCTATCACCCATCTTGTTGTCGTCTGGTGTTTCAGAACCGCCCTGTCTTCTTTGCTGTCAGTCTCTGGAGGTAGGTATTTAGGTTGGGGAAAAATTGAAGGAGGAATGGGAGGGAAAGGGAGGGGTGTGGATGCGGTAACAGTCATAGTTTATGTGTGTGTGAGGGGGTTATTTATTTATTTATTTTAAATTCTTTTATATCGAGGATTATGGAGTAAGCACTTTGGTGCTTTTTAGCATCCAGTCCCCTTATGTATGCAGTTTTGTAAATGTTGACATCCTTTCCCACCGGCACACAATCGAAAAAGCGGAACGGGTTTAAACGTGTGCGCAAGATGTTCTGCGTGCGTTCGCACACGGTTCCTCGGTTTATAGTCTTATCCGAAGGACTTTTGGTGAGAGCGGAGTCGGCACTGATGTTAACTCCAGGGGAAAATATAATGGAACCCGGGTGGTCAGAGTGCGAGCGCAATGTTCTAACCACTAGGCTATCCCGTTCTCTTTAGGTTAGGAGGTGGTGTCGATAGAAAATCGCAGAGCTTGATAATGATCATCATTTCTCCTGCGTAGGTGCCAGAGGCCTGTCAGTAAAAAAAAACCCAGCTACATATCATTCCTACTTTCTGAACATTCTGTGCTAGGGATTCCTTCTTTTCTATCCTATTCTTTGTATCTGCCTTGTTCCTTTTTTTCTTTCTTTCTTTCTGTCGCCTCATTCGTGTCTAGTTTATGTTTTCTTGGTCCATTCTTTCTGTTGTTGTTTTCTTCTTTCAAAAAGGTTCAACAGATAACAATACTTTCTCCATGCCGCGTTTTGATGCCCGAAGGCAGAGCAATGCAGTTTTGCTTGTATTCTGAGAGACAACAATAGTGGCTGTCTGAGAAAATGACGAAACTTTATGCATGTATTTATCTATTTATTTATTTATTTATTTGTCTACTGATTTATTCATCTATTTATTTATGTATTTATTCATTCATTTATTTTGTGATTTTTTTTTATAGTGGATTAAGCACTCTTGTGGGTTTTTTTACACCCAGCCCGTGTGTATGCGGTTTTGTAAATGTTGTCACCTGTTCCCACAGACACACGATGACCTACGCTTTCAAAAAAGCGGAACAGATTATAACGTGTGCGCAAGATGTTCTGCGTGCGTTCGCACACGGGGCCTCGGTTTATAGTCTCATCCGAAGGACATTTGGAGAGAGTGGAGTCAGCACTGATGGTAACTCCAGTGGAAACTCCTATTTAATGATATTTGAACCCTGGTTGTCAGATTGCGAGCACAATATTCTGACCACTAGACTATTCCAACTCCATATCATCGCTTTCAGAACAGGGCCTGGTCCGTATTTGTTGTATGTCCCTCAGGTAAAGATTGAAATGTGACATTTTTTAAAACTCATTTTAACTTTGCTTTTATTTTTTTCCTGATTGTTTCCCTTGTTGTCAACTTAAGGGTTCACAGAAAAATTCTGCATTGTTTTAAAAAGATCGTTCAAACTCTATCGATCTTACAATGTCGTTTCTGCTTCTGTGTATCTATCTCTTTCGCTTATTCTCAACATAAATCATTGATTGTTATTTCTTATGGCACCAATACAAATATCGTTGCTACTCTCTTCTCTGTCTCTGTCTGTCTGTTTGTCTGTCTGTCTGTGTCTCTCTCTCTCTTTCTCTCTCTCTCACTCTCTCTCTCTCTCTTTCTTTTATTCAGGTTATTTTCTCTATGCAGCCTAGGGCCATATACACATTTACAGTTGTTTCCAGGTACTTTGCATACAACGCTTGATTTTTACTTTCATTTTTATTTTAGACTTTTTGACTTTTCTCAGTTTTTTCTTTCACCTGTATATCTCTCCCATCTTCCCTCTTTTCTCTGTACTTTTAAAGCCAGCCTGTTTTCTGTGCTGTCTGACTCTGGGGGCAAAATGAAAAGAGGATAGGGATCGAAAGAGGGGGGGGGGTGGAGGTTGAGTGATAGTCAGAAAGGAGAAACGCAAAGATGTAGAAGAGAGAGTAAGGGAGAGAGTGAGAGAGGGCGGGGGGGGGGGGATGACCACGACAAGTTCTTTTTATTTCGAGGATAATGAATAAGCACCCATATGTTTTACATCCAATCCCCGCCCGTAGTGATACATCTTTATGATAAACCCAATACTTCTACTCTCACACAGCAGAAACACAGGGGAGAAAACACCTTTTAAAAAATAATAAAAAAGCCCAAAACAACCCCTCCTCAAAGACACCCCAGAAACAAACAAACACAAGGAAAAAAGCAACAAAAAACCAACAACAAAAAAGAAAAAAAAAAGAAAAAGCCAAAAAGCCAAACTTATAAAAGCATAAAAATGAACATCTACACATTGTTAAGTGTTACATATAATTGTTACACATAACAATAAGATATTGAAATAAGACATTCACTTCAAGTACAGTCGAAGAAGGCAAATAAAACATTGAAAATATAAAGTATAAATACGTCCTTCATCAGGATACACAATAGCTTTAAGCAAGCGCTCTGATTTGTCTTTGGAAGATATAGCGCTATACAAATTCCATTTCTACTTCTTCTTCTTCTTCTTCTTCTTCTTCTTCTTCTTCTTCTTCTTCTTCTTCTTCTTCTTCTTCTTCTGTCAGCAAAACAATAAAAGGAGAGAGATAGAGATAATGAATGAATGAATGAATGGATGAATGAATGAATCTTAGAGAGAGAGAGAGAGATGAGAGAGAGAGAGAGAGAGAGAGAGAGGAGAGAGAGAGAGAGAGAGAGAGAGAGAGAGGAGGAGAGAGAGAAGAGAGAGAGAGAGAGAGAGAGAGAGAGAGAGAGAGAGAGAGAGAGAGAGAGTTTGTTTTGATACATAACAATTATCCTCACTTTTGGACTAAGGTCAGGTCCGTTTCTGTTGAATATTTCGTCAGGGAAGTGTTCATATCGATCTACCCTGGGTTTTATTTCATATTGTTCTTCACCTCGGGGTACATAGAGACAAAACTGTTTTGAAACTATATCCAAGCACTACATGTGCGCTGTCATGTCTTTTTCAATCCCTTCATCTCTCTGTTGCAGCCTCTACCCCTGTGTTTTGTCTCTGTTTCTATCTCTGTTTGCTTGGTCTGTTTTTCTCTGGTGAGTAATTGTCTCTCTGATAATTGTTATGTTTGTTTTCGCTGTTTTCTCTCTATCTGTCTGTTTGTCTGTCTGTGGTATATTGTGTCTCTTCTATGTTGTCTGAGGTTCTGGGAGCTTTGGATTGCCGTCATTTTTTATGGAAATGAGTAAATGAAGTAAATCATTTGTAATATGGAAGTTTCAGAAAAAAATGTTTTTTTGATATCGTCTTTTTCTTTCAAGTAGCTAAAAAATGCATCGTGTGTATATAGTCTACAATGATAAACAAAAACTCACTTAAGTTGATCAGTGGTCTAAAAGTGACGTGCCTGTCTGGAAAGCAAAAAGTCTGTGTCGGAAGTATGCGGTGGTTTGAATCCCGTTTGGACCCGAAACTGTTCCCACATCCATTAGATCATGAGTGGTGTTCTGGGCGCTAGTATTTCGGATGAGACGATAAACCGAGGTCCCGTGTGTTACACATATTTTTTTAGCGCACGTAAAAGAACCCACGGCAACAAGAGAGTTGTCCTTGGAAAAATTGTGTAGAAAAAACAACACTCTGATAGGGAAACAAATACAGTTGCAAACAGGAAAAAATAACAAAAAAATGGGTGGCGCTGCTCTTGTGGCGATGCACTCTCCCCGGGGAGAGCAGCTCGAAGTCCACGCAGATAAATCTGCCGTGATTTAAAGTGGTATAAATTAATAAATAAGTCTGGATTGATTAGCTATATTCTAGTTTGTTGGATCATATTAGTCGGATAAGTAATGTGGGTGCTGTGAAATTTTCAAACTCCGCCATGAATAATTAGTTTGATTTTGGTTGATGCAAATATTTTGCTATAGGTAAAGGTAAAGGAGTCCCATAACCTATAAGGTCGTAGGGGAGCGAGGCGTCAGAGACCTCACTTCTCTAGGGCCAGCATATTGAGGGCGGCGCCCATCTCCTCTCCCTCGCTGCTTTACCTTCCCTGACCCTAAAGAGGGCAGGTACCCATTTACAGCTGGGTGAACTGGGGGAACTGTACTGAAGGATATGTGTCTCTATGTACCCCTATAAGCCAACATTATTTTAGTAAAGAAAGAAGTTTGACCTGGACAGACTACCATAATGTATATACATGGAACACAACTTGTTCAGGAGGCTGTATTGTATAGGTATGAACATGTTGTTGTCTCACTTAATTGCATGACATTTACAATATTGCAATTTGTGTGTGTGTGTGTGTGTGTGTGTGTGTGTGTGTGTGTGTGTGTGTGTGTATGTGTGTGTGTGTGTGTGTGTGTGTGTGTGTGTGTGTGTGTGTGTGTGTGTGAGAGAGAGATCACCTCTTACCCTGTCTTCTGTCGGTAATTCTTTTAAATTGTGTCTCTTTGTTTTCTTCTCTATTTCATTTTTCTTTCGTTTGTTTTTGGACTTTCACTGTAGGGATTGTATTCTCACAAAACTGTCTTCATTAGCTCAATCTAGAATACCATGGCCATGTACTGGAAAAAGCAAGTATTTAATAAAACTCTAATATATTTTGAAAGGCAATTCGCAGTTGCTGGTGACATAGTATTTCTGTTGCATACCAATCTGGTTTGTAAAAGAGGGTTAACTTCACTGGTAGCAGTAACGATTTTTGTAAAATGATAGTCCGATTTCAACAGCACAACGGTGATCAGCTACAATGGTTTCCGTGTTGAAATTCAATCTGTTTTTAAGGTGTTTGCAGCCACTTCAGGCGATGATATACCTTTACGGCAAAACATACTTTAGTATCAAGCTTTCTAATGAAATTATTGCAAATGTTGCTGCTTTATATTAATTTAGATTGTCCAGGACGTTAAATGAAATTTCAATGACAAATGAAACCACAAAACGTTTTCTGTTTTGCGCTTTTTTTTCTCGAGTTTTCTTTGACAATGCCAAAGAATACAATAGCCAAGAAACAGTAAGCCCAGACAGAATTCTAGCCTGCAAAACGTAATACATTATTTACCAGTAATATTAGCTTCTTTTTCACAGGCTGTATTTAAAACACACAGTTATACACACATGCATATGAATAGAAGGCGTAGGGTGTCTAGGGAAGGGAGAGAAGTGTCCAGACTGTAGAGCTCAATGCACATAACAGCTTGGAAATAAAAGCGTCATCATGGCCACCCACGTCTGCTGTCAGCTCAGTCCCCTGACGTGTCACGCAACCACACCACTCAGCCCCACATCGTTTCTTCTCTAACAGAAATCCTGCAGAATGGACTATTCCCTCCTGGCTTTTTACAAGGCGCGTATATAAGCTTTGATTTCTCTTCAGCCAGACTGTGAAAAGCAAAAGCGTGTATGTAGAGCTATTCGTCATCACCTGGCAGTCAGAAAGCGGGTCTAATTCCTTTCCCTGCTGTTCCTTCTTTTCTCTGGCATTGAACAGCGCCTGCTAGACATGAGGAAAGTCTGTACTGTCAGTTTTCTTCTGGAATAATTTTGTTGGCATGAATATGGATCAGGAATGATCAAAGAGGCTGCTGATGCATGTTGAAGGGTGGGCATGGATACAAGCGTAAAGGGAAGGAGAAAAGATGAAGTGGAAGAAGGGAGTGGGTGAAAATCTGTGTCAATAGCCAGCTGCCTGTCATGGTGCAACGTCTAGCCTCTTATGAGCTTAGGAGAAATGGGCTGGAGGTTGGGAGTTCCAATCCCCTAAGAGTCCTTGGGCTTGGTTTGGACTCTGGCCATTCTACTCAGAGTGACTTTGCTGTGGGTTTGTTGAGGAGACTGGAACCACACAGTCCAGCATCGTCAGCTGCCATGGTGCAGGGGGTAGCACCTTAGGTTTTGTGCTAGAAAGTTGCAGGTTTGAATCCCATTACAGTCAGAAGAATTTCTCAAACCCAGCCAGCTCCTACGAACGAGAGAGTTGCTCACACTGCGTGACCAAGACTACAGGTGTCTGTATGTCTCAGGCCTGGCCAATGCTGGGATATATTATGACATGAGGCATTCAGTACGTCCCGGGCAAGTATTCCGAAAGAATAATCATTATGCGTGCCCATAGCATACTCATTGCATAATGCTAATCGCTATGCAATGCAAGAGCATTGTTTCTTACTCTGTCATTCTGGCTACCCTGATCAAACGGTGACCTCAGTTAGAGGTTTTCCTACACATCTGTGCCTATGGTAAGTTTGCATCAGAGCATACAAGGTAATCGCAGGGATGTGCTGGCGGTTACTATCCAGGACGGTTGTCTTTGCCAGTCTGGCTCTGCGACTAAGCTATTTATGTCATCAGTAGAAGACTGAGTAGAGGGTGCCATTTGTATCTAAGCTCAGAAAAGGCAACAATGAATACAACCATCGTGACCAAACAGCAGTGGAGAACCTCGTTGGCTAGTGGCATCATAGTGGTCTGACATCGATATCCTTCTTAAAAAAATATGGTTCTAGAGATGCAACACAAGAACGTAGGTATGAAAGTTAAGAGGGGCAGAATGATCGAGATGAGCAAGTGGATACAGCATAGCAGATTGTCACAGAGGAGGGGAAGTATGATATACTGCATATAACTTCAACAATAATAATAATAATAATAATAATAATGTATGGAATTTATATAGCGCTGAATCTTGTAAAGCAACAAATCAAAGCGCTCAGATTTTATTTCATACCACTTTAAGTCACGGCAGATTCTCTCCGTAAATTGGGTCTGCTCCCCGGGAGAGCGTGAGAACGCGTCGCCATTAGCGCTGCGCACCTTTCACCTTTTTTTTCTGCAGCTGTATTTGTTTCCCTATCATTTGGCTTTTTTCTAAGATTTTGCCAGGGACAACTCTTGTTGCCGTGGGTTTTTTTACGTGCGCAAAATAATTACGTGTAACACACGGGACCTCGGTTTATCGTCTCATCCGAAAGACTAGCGCCCAGACCACCACTCATGGTCTAATGGATGGGGGAAAAATTTCCGGTCCAAACGGGATACGAACCGCCGCACACTTCAGACCCGGACTTTTCGCTTTCTAGACAGGCGCGTTACCTCTAGACCACCGATCCACAGCCTTTTCTCTCTCCCTGCTTACTTGTATTCTATAGCATGTGTTATTATTTCTCTCTGTGCCCGGGTTCCTCCAATAACAATAACAATAACAATAACAATAATAGCGCTTCTGTTGAGTCATATGAGGATGGTTCTGGAGTGAGATATAGCAGAAGCAATAGAAGTTAGGTATGTTTTTTTTTATTGGCCTGACACATGCTTTACCTTTTGCCTGAAATCCAGATCAGTTGTTTTTAGTTGAAGACTGTACTGTTCTTATCATTTGTGTAGCTGTATGTATAAACATCTGTATATTGATATTTTCAGGAGTAAATGAACCGTGATCCAAGCCTTTCATTCTCACTCTTATGAAGTGACTAGCGAAGATAATGGGGAAGATAAGAGAAAGGACAGGGTAAAGAAGTGAAGAGAAAGAAAGACCGAACAGAGAAAGACAAATTAAGTAAAAGAAGCAACAACAATAACAGAAATAGAAAAAAAAAACATGAACAAAATGAATGTGGATTGTGAGAAAACATACCTTCTATAAACAAAAAGCAAGAACCGCATAATACTCTAATCTTATCACATCATTCGGACGAAAAAATAAACAACAATAAAACACAAAATGATGAGTTGAAATGGGAGAAAAAAAGAGAATATAAAAGAACATTAACAGCCACTGTCTTCAAAGACATAACATTGCAAACTATCCGAACAGGCTTTTACAGCCTTTTCTCTCTCCCTGCTTACTTGTATTCTATAGCATGTGTTATTATTTCTCTCTGTGCCCGGGTTCCTCCATGATATGTATTCCATTTCTTCAATTTAGTTTAATAGTTATTAGACCTCTCCACCCCCTCCACCCACCCTTTAAAGGTTATTGGAGTCCTCAGCCTTTGTGAACTTTTTCGCTGGGTTATCGGAAATCCTGCAGCACTTTTTTGGAATGACTGCTTTTACATTCTGGAAGATTGTTTTGTTTGTTTTTGTATTTGTTTGGTTTTGTTTGTTTTTTTCTTAGGAGCCTGGTGTAAATGTTTGTATCGTCCTTTCTTTCTCCTTCTCTTTTTCTGTTACTGTCTTCTTTTCCCGCTCCTTCGTTTCCACCATATTCGACTTTAGCTTTGTCCCTCTGTTTCTGCGTCTGTGTTTGCCTAACACGGTTCTCTCCCTGTCGAGGTCTTTGTCGCTCTTATTATCTCCCTTTTTTGTTTTGCCTCTCTATCTTCAGTTTTGAAGCCATTTATCATTCTCTAGTTCTAAGGTGGAATGACAGAAAGTACCTAGGGTATTTTGTAACCAGAAGTAAATTTTATGAAACGATTTAAAATAATAGCCTTTGCCTGGTTTAATTTCTAATAGTTAGAAATAGCTGCTATAAATCATTTAATTCACTTTAACATAAGCATTATATCTCTGTCTCTGTCTATGTCTCTGTCTCTGTCTGACTTTCTTTGTCTGGATATATCTCCCTCTCCCCTCTCCCCCCTCTCTCTCTCCTCTCTCGTTCTCCCTCTCTCTCTCTCACTCTCTTTCTCTTTCTCTCTCCCACTTTCTCTCTCTCTCTCTCTCTCTCTGTCTCTGTCTCTATCTCTCTCTCTCTCTCTCTCTTCTCTCTCTCTCTCTCTCTCTCCTCTCTCTCTCTCTCTCTCTCTCTCTCTCTCTCTCCCATCCCTTTGTTTTTTGTAATTTCAAAGCCACCTCTCTTATGAGCTATCAGTCTCTGGAGGTCAGTATACTGTCAGGGACATACAGCATGAAAAAAACTTTACAAAAGTACGGGGAGGGAAAGGAGTGGGATGAAGTGACAGTCAGAGAGAGGGATAGCAGAGGGGGTGTCCAAAACGAATCCTGAGGCAGAGTATCATCTCTCTCAAGGCAGGGTTAGGTCCGTTGTCATTGCACTGTCCTCGGGGATACACACGGATGTATTTGTTTCTTCCTATTCAATTCAGCTCCAACAGTTTTTCGCTGAAGGGTTTCTTTTCGGGTTGATATCAAATGTCAACACTATTTTGGAAACTATATCCATAACATTCTATATCTATGAATTTTGGGTGCGGAGGTGGAGGTGGGAGTTAAGGTGTGTGTCTATTTCTGTCTTTGATCTGCTTGTCTGTTTATATTATTCTTTCAATCTCTCTCTCTCTCTCTCTCTCTCTCTCTCTCTCTCTCTCTCTCTCTCTCTCTCTCTCTCTCTCTCTCTCTCTCTCTCTCTCTCTCTCTCTCTCTCTCTCTCTCTCTCTCTCTCTCTCTCTCTCTCTCTGTCTCTCTCTCTGTGTTTGTGTGTGTGTGTGTTTGTATGTGTGTCTTTGTGTGTGTATTTTTCTATGTGTGTGTGTGTGTGTGTGTGTGTGTGTGTGTGTGTGTGTGTGTGTGTGTGTGTGTGTGTGTGTGTGTGTGTGTGTGTGGCTTTAATCTGCTATTCCCTGTCTTTTTGATATTCTGCCTGTATGACCATGTATTTCACCGTCTTTGTTTTTTCTTTCTTGTCTGTCTGTTTCTTTGTTCGTTTGTTCGTTTGTCTTTTTCTCTGTATTTTTGTATCTGTGCCTCTATCTCTTTCTCTCAGCTTGTCTGAGGTATCTGGCGATGGAGATATAAGGATGCATGGACTCCTTTGAGAAAAAGAAAGTACATCAAGTGAGACCATAATCACGGCATACGATTCTGATTGTTCTGTAGTTATTGTTGTTTTTCTTTCTTTTATGCGTTTTCTTTTGCTTTTTTTCGAGTTTTGCAACTCTTTGTTCCTGAAACAGTTTGTAATCAAAACAAATGTCATTTACGTCTGGATTATACAGTTGCTTGTTATTCTATTGGTCTGGTAAATGATGTGTGGGTTGATTCCATTTCGGAAACCTCCAGCTATAATACATCTATAACAGCTTGACCCAGACATGGTGCAATAAGTTTAAGTCATTGTTGTGAAAAACATTTTTGACGCAGACAGACTTCCATAAAACGAGATAAAGGTATTGCACATGTCATGCTGCGTAGGCATGGGCAGTTTACTGTCACTCATTTACAGGCTGATTTGAAACTGGAACTTGCATTTATGTGATATCCTTTCCTATTATTTTCCTTTGATTTCCTTACTTTGTTCTTGTTTTTCCCCCTCTTGTATGTCTTTATTCCCACTCTCTTCAAAGCTATGCTCCTATCAAATTGCTCCATTTTTTCCCCCAATAAAGTAGATAGGTCCAGTTTGAGTTGTTTGCACTTAATCCTCGGCTAGGGTTCTCATCTTTATCA
>CM054146.1:67069321-67074321 GCA_028751875.1 Rapana venosa | reverse complement strand
TGCAGTCTGATGTAGGGGCGTATGCCTGTACTATAGTTATGTTAAAGGGGGTTGCTCTCAGGCGGATGGTAATAAGTCTGCTGGACACAGGCTGACAGCTCATGACGGTGTTCACGGTGTCTTTGTGAACGAGAAACCCCACAGACACGAAGTTTTCCAGGAGCAGACATAGGGAGTGATCATGATCTTGTGATGATGACTTTCCGACTACGTCTAAAGAAAATCCACAAGCGGAACATCAGGATCAAATTTGACCTCGAGAAGCTGAAGGACCCAGAGATACTAGAAATTTTTCAAGCAAGGATAGGTGGAAAGTTTGCAGCACTCACTGTGATAGACTCAGACATAGATACACTGACGAATAGTTTCAATACAGCGGTGACTGAAACAGCAAACGAGCTTCTTGGCAAACGCCGACCAGTCAAAAAACCATGGGTCACACCTAACATCCTACAACTATGCGACAAGCGTAGAGAGTTGAAGAAAAAGAAAAATGAAACAAAAGAAAGAGCAGAACAATATAGGGCAGTCAACAAAAGAATCAGGAAGTCCATGACGGAGGCAAAAGAGAAATGGATCGGTGAACAGTGCCAAGACATTGAAGAGAACATCAAGAAAAACAATAGCAAGAAAGCATATCAGCTGGTGAAAGACCTGACTAGCACGAAACAGAGAAAAGGTTTAACAATCCAAGACAAAAATGGGAAGTGTCTCACTGACGACCAGGATATTCTGAACAGATGGACAGAATACTGCTCCGACCTGTATAACTATAGAACCGCAGGAGATCCAGAAGTCCTTAATGTACCCGAAAGCAAAGACACAGACAGTCACCCTATCCTCCGAGAAGAAGTGGAAACAGCAGTCAGATCGCTGAAAAAGGGGATATCAGCAGGGGCTGACAACATTCCAGCTGAGTTGGTCCAAGCTGGAGGGGAAGCCATGATCAGCGCCCTACTAAGAATCTGCAACAAGATCTGGCAGACAGGAAAATGGCCAACACCATGGACGCAGTCACTCATCATCACCCTCCCCAAGAAAGGAAATCTACAACAATGCCATAATTACCGCACAATCAGCCTCATATGTCACCCAAGCAAGGTCATGCTGCAGATAATATTGAATAGACTGAAGCCACAAGCAGAGACCATCATTGCTGAGGAACAAGCAGGTTTCAGAGCAGGGCGCAGCACAACAGAACAGATATTCAACCTCAGAATACTATGTGAGCGGTACCTTCAACATCAACAAGACCTTTACCACGTATTTATCGATTTTAAGAAGGCATTTGACAGGGTGTGGCATGCAGCTTTGTGGGCAACCATGAATTTGTACAGCATCAATGCAAACCTGATCAGAGTCATCAAACAGCTGTACAGCGAGGCCACCAGTGCAGTGTACTACAACAACAACATTGGAGAATGGTTTCGAACAACAGTTGGAGTAAGGCAGGGCTGTCTACTCTCACCCACTCTTTTCAACATCTTCCTTGAGAGAATCATGGCTGATGCACTGGAACATCATGAAGGATCAGTCAGCATTGGTGGCAGAACGATCACAAACCTCCGCTTCGCAGATGACATTGATGGAATAGCAGGATCAGAAAAAGAGCTTGCCAGCCTAACAGAACACTTGGATAAGGCCTCCAAAACATACGGCATGGAAATCAGTGCAGAGAAGACCAAACTGATGACTAATAACACCAACGGCATTAGCACTGATATCAGGGTAATGACCAGAAGCTGGAAACAGTTCAAAGCTTCAAGTACCTGGGAGCCATTGTATCCGACCAGGGATCCAAGCCAGAAGTAGTATGCAGGACTGCACAGACAATAACAGCTTTGTCAAACTAAACACCATCTGGAGAGATAAGAATATCTCACTTATCTCCAAGATCAGACTAATGCGCTCCCTTGTCATATCCAATTTTCTGTATGCCTGTGAATCATGGACCCTGACTGCAGATTTGGAGAGAAGAGTACAGGCAGTGGAGATGAGATGCTTTCGGAGACTCCTTGGCATCTCCTACAAAGACCACATAAGCAACGAAAGCGTGCATAACAGAATCCAGCAAACCATTGGACCCTATGAGAACCTTCTAACGATCGTGAAAAGCGTAAACTTAAGTGGTATGGGCATGTCACAAGATCCCAAGGAATTACAAAGACAGTTTTGCAAGGCACTGTCCAAGGAGGAAGAAGAAGAGGCAGACCAAGGAAGAGCTGGGAGGATAACATCAGTGAATGGACAGGCCTAGAACTCAACAAAACCCTGAGAAAGGCAGAACAGAGAGAGGAATGGAGGGAACTGGTTGCTGAGTCTTTGAGGGTGCCCCCACGGTCGTCAGACTACGGGACAGATAGATAGATAGACCACGCCATAAAGGCCTTATCATCTTCACTTCACTCTATCATGACAGCCAGCGCTTAAATTGTGATACTAGTTGTTTTAAATATACATTATAATTATTGAATGCAACAACAAAAATAGTGACAAAAAATATAGTAACTCTTAAGTCAAGTTAGGTCAAAGTTCTCTTTTTGAGGGTAAAAGATTAAGTTAGCACAACATGTTTTTTCATCCTGCCCTCACAAAATAACCCCAAACAGCAATAAAACTGACATATACAAGCATTACACATTTAAGAATGTGCTTGTTGATTTTGCTGTTGTTGGTGTTGCTGCTCTCTCTCTCTCTCTCTCTCTCTCTCTCTCTCTCTCTCTCTCTCTCTCTCTCTCTCTCTCTCTCTCTCTCTCTCTCTCTCTCTCTCTCTCTCTCTCTCTCTCTCTTTGTATTTAGTCATGACCTGTTACTGACATAGTCTTTTTGCATTATTTGGCTATGTATATGTTGGTGTTTTTCTTCTCTAATCAGTCATAAATCATTATTTGTTTGTGCATTTGCTTTGCCAATGATATGAATGAACCCATTGTTCTATCCCAAGCCCAACAAATGTATTGTGGTCCAAGGCCAATGTACATTAAATCATTTCAGTGTTCAGTGTTTTCAGTGTTCTCTCTCTCTCTCTCTCTCCTCTCTCTCTCCTCTTCTCTCTCTCTCTCTCTCTCTCTCTCTCTCTCGTAAGCGGACGGGATAGCCTAGTGGTTACAGGGATGTATTCTATGCTTTTTACTGACTCGGGTTCAGTTCTCCTTCAAGAGGATTTTCCCCCTGGAGTTAACATCAGTGCCGACACCACCCTCCCCAAAAGTCCTTCGGATGAGACTATAAACAGAGGTGCCGTGTGCAAATGCACGCAGAACATCTTGCGCACACGTCACAACCCGTTCCGCTTTTCGGAAGAGTAGGCCAGTGTGTGCCGGTGGGAACGGATGACAAAATTTACAAACTGCATACACACCGGGACTAGATGAAAAATGGATATGGGTTTTTATTCCATTATCCTCGAAATAAGAGAACCCCGAAAAAATCTCTTAGATTTAGAATGCTATAAATCTGCAACATTAACCTATAACCTAGCACAAAGAATATGTCCTTTACTTGGTGATTATTGTGATTATGATTTTGTTGTTTCGTTTGGTGTCCTACTATTATGGAAAAGTGAAGCGACTTCAGAGAGACTGTAATCTTGCCTGCCACGAAATCTCACGTGCCTAGCTGCACAAATCATTGCCTTAGGGGAGTCTTGAGTGTATGTTAATATATTAAAGTTTTAACCACACCATCAACACTGACAAATTAGACTACAGGATCTGTTGTTTATATTCCCAATCTTATGTGTGTGTTTTATACACGAAAGGAGTAAGAACGTGCGAAGTCTGTTAACATCTTCCTGGGATTTAAAACAAAATACAGAAAAGAACGAAGAAAAAAACAAGCAAAAAAAATCCTCCCTTGGTTTACTGGGCCCCCCTCAATATATATATCATCCCCGCCCACTGGAAATGATGTGCCAAGAATTCCCTCTTTTCTATTCATCTCTTTGTTTCTGCCTTGTTCCTTTTTATCTTTTCTGCCTTCTTGGTCTTTTTGCCTGCCTCTTCTGTAAAAATAAGACTTGAAAGATAATAATTATCTCCTGAACAGAGGACAGGTGTACTTAGCCTGACTTTTCAGGTGCTTGATGGCAGTGCAACATTTTTTTGCTTTCATGACATACATCAATACTTGTTGTCTGAGAGTTCAATGAAGTAGAAATAAATTAAAAACCAACCTCACAGTGTTAACAAAGTACAAGTAAAACTTAAACCTGTAAATCACAGCTTCAAGACATAAGGGTTACACGTTTACAGCCTCATCAAATCACCTACCATGCTCATCATAACATTTGAACAAGCCCACCCATGTCTGTATATTTCTTACAGAGAAGCAAGAAATGAGAACTGCTCGCATTTGTAAAGACTCAGACCTATTATAGTGTTGATTTTACACACATTGGCATTAGCAGTGTCTTTAGTGATAGGTTTTTCTCTGTTTTGATGCTTTTTCTTCGTTGTTTTTTTCTGAGCAACCTGTTGAGCTGGTTTTTGCTCTGCCTGAATAGTCTTTGTAAATGGCATCATCAATAGTGTGATAGCCCCATTTCTGGTGACTTAGCGGGATATTCAGGAGTCTTATGTGGTCTGGTAATCCTTGCTTTAAAGTTCCGGTAATGGCTACTTTGCCTGCAAACTCGTGAAGTACAGTCAGCAAGTACAGTCACAAACACAGACATGTATCCACGGTGAGTGCATGAGTGCAATGCACGCGCGCGCGCGCACACACACACACACACAACACACACACACATGCACACACACACACACATTAAGATCCAGTGTGTCAACACATGCGGATGATCTTGCACACGTGTTCAAACCTGTTTCGCTTTTTTTTTGAAGAGTAGGGCATTGTGTGTTTGGTGGAATGGATGACAACATTTACAAAACTGCATACACACGTGGACTGGATGGCAAAAAGCACACAGGACCTCATTCCATTGTCCTCAAAATAAACGAATGCATAAATGAAAACTAAACGAAATTAACACACACACACAC
>CM054146.1:67041821-67066821 GCA_028751875.1 Rapana venosa | reverse complement strand
GGCCACATAGAAAAGCCTGAGAACAAGAATATAGCCGGCCACTAATTTGCTGTTTTGGACGACCTGCCTGATGGCTTTAAAGGCGTTTCCTTTCACTGCTGGTTATCATTATCTACATTGTATTATTTAGTTTCTGTTTTGGCTGCTTTTGATGATTTACTTCTGTTTTAGAATGATGTACTCTGTGACAAGGTTAGGTTGGTTTTGATATGATATGATACAATATAATATGATATGATGTGGTAGGATATGACATGGATAAGATGATATGATATAATGTTATATGATATCATATGACATGATATCACATGACATGGATAAGATATAGCATGATACGATATGATATGATATCATATGACATGATATATGATATGATATAACATGATATGATATTATATGGTATGATATATCATTATTCAAGTTATATATTGTACATGTTCAAAGACTTTCATGTCACTGTTCTTAATGCCATCTCTAGCAACTCCTGTCACAGCTCAACAGATAATAGTGTAGCGTATATGGGACATTTTACATGCCATATCCTTCCTCATAGTAAATGAAAGCTATAAACATCTAAACACTACAACTCGTCCCCACTGTTCTCTGTCCTTTCCGTGGTTTATTTATTATTCTTTCTACTTATTTATGTTTGTATGTACGCATGCATTTATTTATTCACTTATTTATTTATTTATTTATTTGTGTATTCATTTTTTATTTGCTTCGTTTGAGTAAAATTGAATAAGCACTCGTGTGCGTTTTTACACTTAGTCCCCCTGTGTATGCAGGTTTTTTTTTCATTTTTGTATTCTTTTAAATCGAGGATAATGGAATTAGCACTTATTTGCTTTTTTACGTATACTGGAATAAACACTTGTGTGCTTTTCTACATCCATTCCCCCTGTGTATGCAGTTTTTGTCTATTTTTTCATCCGTTCCCACCAGCACACAATGACCTACTCTTACGAAAAGCGGAACAGGATTTAACGTGTGCGCAAGATGTTCTGCGTGCGTTCGCACATGGGGCCACGGTTTATAGTCCCATCCAAAGCACTTTTGTGGAGAGTGAAGTCGGTACTGATGTTAAGTCTAGTCGAGCATATCCTTTTGAACGGGGATTGAACACGGGTCGTCAAATGTTCTAACCACTAGGCTATCCCATCCCTCTAGAGGCACGGAATTGGGGAATTCGGCATGTTATATGCATTGTGGTTAGTTTGTTGTTTTTTTTCTTGTGTGCTTTCTTTCCTGGACTACAGCTCGGTGATTTACCAATGGTGAGATGTTGTGTATGCCACTGTTTTTGCCCACCATGAAGGGAGCCGAACACCGTCTTCAGAGATAATGTCTAAACACAACCCCAGTGCCAGGTGTATTTTATCTGTTAAAATAACCCTTCCATCCGTTCCTACCAGCACGGAATGACCTACCCTTTCAAAAAGTGAAGAAATTTTAACGTGTGCTCATGATGTTCTGCAATTGATTGCAAACATACCGTTGGATTATTGTCACATCTGAAGGACTTTCAGGGAAGTGGAGTTAATCCCATGTAACTGGTGACTCTATGGTAGCTCAAGCCTGGGATCGATCCCTAACCTCGCTGATCGTGAGTGCAAGGCTCAAATCAATTGGCTATCCATACCCCTCTGTGGTTAGTTTAAGATATTGTATACCTGACTTTTGCAGAAAAATATAATATTTTGCTGTATACGTTTGTTCTTGTGCATCTTTGTGGATCGCAAAATAAGTTGGTTAATGATAGGTAAAAAATAAAAAAGGAAGTAATAACACTTGTTCTATAATTAAAGTCTGCTAGAGAGATAGGTGTCCTATAACCTATGTGGTCGTAGGGGATTGTTTTGTTTGTTTTGTTTTGTTTAATGTCCATTCGATACATGATGATTTGGTTACACCCATAGTCATACCAAACAACCTTTTATTACAACCCCATCTCTAACTCTCTCTGTCTCTCTCTGTCTCTCCCTTACACACACACACACACACACACACACACACACACACACACATATATATATATATATATATATATATATATATATATATATATATATTATATATATATATATATATATATATATATATATATATATATATATATCTGTGTGTGTGTATGAATGTGTATATTTATATCCGACCACATATTTTTGTAATGTAATGTCCCTGGCAACATTGTGTAAAACAAACCACTCTGATAGGGAAACAAATACAGTTGCAGACAGGAAAAAGAGCCAAAAAAGGATGGCACTGCTCTTGTGACGACGCACTCTCCCCGGGGAGAGCAGTTCGAATTCCACGCAGAGAAATCTGCTGTCACTTAAAGTGGTATAAATTAATAAATAAGTCTGGATTTAATAGCTACATTCTAGTTTGTTGGATCATATTAGTCGGGTAAGTAATGTGGGTGTTGCGAAATTCTCAAACCCGCCATGGATAATGTTTGATATTGGTTGATGCAAATATTTTGCTATAATCCAACATTATTTTAGTAAAGAACAATTTTTGACCCAAACTGAACACCATAATTTACATAAATGGAACACAAATTATTCTGGACGCTGTATTGCATAGTAACGAATATGTTGTTGTCTCACTAAATTTTGTGTTCTTTATAAGATTGCAATTGTGTGTGTGTGTGTGTGCGTGCGTGCGTGCGTGCGTGCGTGCATGCGTGCGGGCGTGTGTGCGTGAGTGATCAATTCTTACCCTGTCTTCTGTCGTCAGTCTTTTACGTTATTTCTCTCTGTTTTCTTCTCTATTTCACTTTTCTTTCGTTTTGGTTTTGGACCTCCCCTATAGAGATTGTATTCTCACAAAACTGTCTACATTAGCTCAATCTATAATACCATTGCCAGGTGCTGGAAGAAGCAAGTATCTAATAAAACTCTAATATATTGTGAAAGGGCAAATCGCAGTTGCAGGTAACATAACATTTATGTTACATATCAATCTGGTTTCTAAAAGAGGGTTAACTTCACTGGTAGCAGTAACAATTTTGCAAAATGATGGTCCGAGTTCAACAGCATAGCAGTAATTAGAAACAATGGTTTTCGCGTTTAAACCCAATCTGGTTTTTTTGGTGTTTGCAGCCACTTGAGGCGATGATCTTCCTTTACAGCAAAATATACGTTTTGTTTCAATAGTAACAAATTTTCTAATATTGCAAATGTTGCTGCTTTATATTAGTTTGGATTATGGGGAACGTTGCAATGAAATTTAAATGACAAATGAAACAACAAAACGTTTTCTGTTTTGCGATTTTTTTTCTCGAGTTTTCTTTGGCAATGCCAAAGAATACAACAGCCAAGAGACAGTGAGGCCAGACAGAAATCTAGCTTGCAAAACGTAATACAGTATTTACCAGTAATACGAGCTTCTTTTTCACAGGCTGTATTTAAAACACACAGTTATACACATGCATATGAATAGAAGGCGTAGGGTGTCTAGGGAAGGGAGAGAAGTGTCCAGACTGTGGAGCTCAATGCACACAGCAGCTTGGAAATAGAAGCGTCATCATGGCCACCCACGTCTGCTGTCAGCTCAGTCCCCTGACGTGTCACGCAATCACACCGCTCAGCCCCACAGTGTTTCTCCTATAACAGAAATCCTGTAGAATGGACTATTCCCTCCTGGCTGTTTACAAGGCGCGTATATAAGCTTTGATTTCTCTTCAGCCAGACTGTGAAAAGCAAAAGCGTGTAGAGCTATTCGTCATCACCTGGCAGTCAGAAAGCGGGTCTAATTCCTTTCCCTCTGTTCCTTCTTTTCTCTGGCATTGAACAGCGCCTGCTAGACATGAGGAAGTCTGTACTGTCAGTTTTCTTCTGGGATAACTTGTTGTCATGAATATGGATCAGGAATGATCAAAGAGGCTGCTGATGCATGTTGAAGGGTGGCCATGAATACAAGCGTAAAGGGAGGGAGAAAAGATGAAGTGGAAGAAGGGAGTGGGTGATAATATGTGTCAATAGCCAGCTGTCATGTGCAACGTCTAGGCCCTTATGAACTTAGGGGTTAAGGGCTGAGGGGTTGGGAGTTCCAATCCCGTAAGAGTCCTAGGTGTTGGTTTGGACTCTGGCCAGTCTACTCAGAGTGATATCGCTGTGGGTTTATTGGGGAGACTGGAACCACACAGTCCAGCATCGTCAGATGCCATGGTGCAGGGGGTAGTACCATGGCTTTTGGGTCAGAAAGTTCCAGGTTTGAATTCCATTACAGTCAGAAGAATTTCTCAAACCCAGCCAGCTCCTACGAACGAGAGAGTTGCTCAAACTACGTGGCCAAGTCTACAGCTGTCTGTATGTCTCAGGATTGGCCAATTCTAAGATATATTATGACAGGAGGCATTCAGTACATCCCGGTCAAGTATCCCGAAAGAATAATCATTATGCTTGCTCATAGCATACTCATTGCATAATGTTCATCGCCATTTATCATTATGCAACACAAGAGCATTGTTTCTGACTCTGTAATTCGGGCTACTCTGATCAAACGGCGACCGTAGTTAGGGTTTTTTCCTACACATCTGTGCCTATGTTAAGTTTGCGTCAAAGCATACGTGGTAATCGGAGGGATGTGCTGGTGGTTACTATCCAGGACGGTTGTTTGTGCCAGTCTGGCTCTGCGACTAAGCTTTTGATGTCATCAGTAGAATACTAAGTAGATGGTGCTATGCGTATTTAAGCTCCAAAAAGCAACAATAATGCAACCAACGTGACCAAACAGCAGTGCAGAACCTCTTTGGCAAGTGGCATCACAGTGGTCTGGCATAGATATCCTTCCTGAACAGTTTTGGTTCTAAGGATGTAACACAAGAACCTAGGTATGAAAGTTATGAGGCACAGAATGATCGAGATGAGCAACGTGGGAACAGCAGATCAGAGCATCACAGTGGATGGGAAGTATGTATATGCAGCATATAAATTAAACAATAACGCATCTGTTGAATCATATGAGGATGGCTGTGGAGTTAGATAGAACAGAAGCAATGAGAACCAGTTTCGTTTTTATTGGCCTGACAAATGCTTCACCTTTCGCCTGAAATCCCTGTAAGTTTTTTTAAGTTGAAGAATGTACTGGCCTTATCAGTTGTATAGCTGTATCTATAACCATATTTATATTGATATTTTCAGGAGTAAATGAACCGTGATTCAAGCCTTTTATTCTCATTCTTATGAAGTGACTAGCGAAGAAAAAGGGGAAGATAGGAGAAAGGACAGGGTAAAGAAGTGAAGAGAAAGAAAGACCCAACAGAGAAAGACAAAAGAAGAAAATGGAAAACAGGAAATACAAATTAAAGTAAAATAAGCAACAACAATAACAGAAATAGAAAAAACATGAAAAAAATGAATGTGGATTGTGAGAAAACAAATCTTCTATAAACAAAAAGCAAGAACCGCATAATACTCTAATCTTATCACATCATTCGGACGAAAAAATAAACAACAATAAAACACAAAATGATGAGTTGAAATGGGAGAAAAAACGAGAATATAAAAGAACATTAACAGCCACTGTCTTCAAAGACATAACATTGCAAACTATCCAAACAGGCTTTTACAGCCTTTTCTCTCTCCCTGTTTACTTGTATTCTATAGCATGTGTTATTATTTCTCTCTGTGCCCGGGTTCCTCCATGATATGTATTCCATTTCTTCAATTTAGTTTAATAGTTATTAGCCCTCTCCACCCCCTCCACCCACCCTTTAAAGGTTATTGGAGTCCTCAGCCTTTGTGAACTTTTTCGCTGGGTTATCGGAAATACTGCAGCACTTTTTTTGGAATGACTGCTTTTACATTCTGGAAGATTGTTTTGTTTGTTTTTGTATTTGTTTTGTTTTGTTTGTTTTTTTCTTAGGAGCCTGGTATAAATGTTTGATTCATCCTTTCTTTCTCCTTCTGTTTTTTTGTTACGGTCTTCTTTTCTCGCTCTTTCTTTTCCACCATATTCAAATTTAGCTGTGTCACTTTGTTTCTGCGTCTGCGTTTGCCTGACACGGTTCTCTCCCTGTCTAGGTCTTTGTTGCTCTTATTCTCTCCCTGTTTTGTGTTTTACCTTTCTATCTTCAGTTTTGAAAGCCAGTTAGCGTTCTCTGGTGCTAAGGTGGAAGGAAAAAAGTACCTAGGGTATTTTGTAAACAGAAGTTACATTAATGAAACGGTTTAAAGAATAGCCTTTGACTGATTTAAATTCTAACAGTTAGAAATGGATGCTATAAATCTTTTACTTCACACTAATATCCACTCCTCTCTCTGTCTTTGTCTTTGTCTATGTCTCTATCTCTGTTTCTCTGTCTCTGTTTTCTTCCCTCTCTGTCTCTGTCTTTATGTCTTTCTCTCTCTCTCCCTCTCCCTCTCTCTTCCATCCCTTTGTTTTTTCTGTACTTTCAAAGCCACCCTATCTTCTATGCTATCAGTCTCTGGAGGTCACTATACTGTCAGGGATATACAAAATAAAAATAAAAAGCAATTTTACAAAAGAACGAGGAGGGAAAGGAGTGGGATGAAGTGACAGTCAGAGAGAGGGATAGCAGAGGCGGTGCCCAAAACGAATCCTGAGGCAGAGTATCATCTCTCTCAAGACAGGGTTAGGTCCGTTCTCATTGCACTGTCTTCAGGGATAGACACAGAGGTATTTGTTTCTTCCTATTCAATTCAGCTCCAACAGTTATTCGCTTTAGAGTTTCTTTTAGGGTTGATATCAAATGTCAGCACAATTTTTTGGAAACGCTTTTCATAACATTCTATATCTATGAATTTTGGGCGGCGGAGATGGGGGTTGGGAGTTAAGGTGTGTGTCTATTTCTGTCAAGTCAAGTCAAGTCAAGTCAAGTCAAAAACACTTTAATCATCCCATGAAGGGCAATTTACAATACTGACAGGCAGATTGATACTCATCAAATATATCAAAGACACAAAAGCTATATTTCATATTGGTTTTCAAATAAAATGTCACGAACACACACACACACACACACACACCGCACACACGCGCGCATGCGCACACACACGCAAACGCCCGCACGCACACACATCAATTGTGAACACAATTTTAAACCCATTGACTAGAAGACATAAAAACTTATTTTTACGCACGCATATACGCAGCACGTACACACGCACGTACGTGTGTGTGCGAACACGCCAACGCACACCCACACCATACACCAATATATGAATTCAATGTTTTAAGACAGTTGACTAGAACACAGACTTATTTCACACACCCACGCACCCACACACACACACACACAATTATGTATTGACTACACTCGTAACAATGACAATCAGGCAGATAATTCAGAGAAATGTAAACACTAGGTAGTCAACATCATTGTGAATTCAGAATTCGAATGCTTACTGGCACAAAAGAATTTCTTTTTCTGTTAGTTTTGCTGATGGGACACTGAAAACGGCGTTCCGAAGGCAACATTTGAAATTCTGGAAACAAAGCATGGGAAGGATCAGCCAAAATGGCTGTGGCTTTGCGTACAAGCTGCTGATTGCAGAACGACATGAGATCTCTTTGTTCTTTTCCAATTATTTTTGAGCAGATTCTTACAATTCTCTGCAGGCCATTCTTGTTTTTAACACTAAGGTTATTGTACCAACAAATGAAAGCAAAACTTAGAACACTCTCTATGTAAGACTTGTAAAACAAGAAAAGGATCTTTTTGTCTACAAAAAATGAGTTCAGTTTCCTCAGAAAATACAGACGTTGTTGTCCCTTTTTGACAATAGCGTCAGTGTTAACGTCCCAGTTTAACTTGTGGTCAAAAACAGTTCCCAGATACTTATAGTTCAAAACGTTTTCAACCTCTTGATTATGGATAATAATATTCTTAGGAGTATGCCCTGATCTTCTGAAGTCGATAGGCAGGTCTTTAGTTTTAGAAACATTTAGCTCCAGATAGGCCTCGTCACACCAGTGTACGAACTCGGTGAGGGCTGGACCGTGGTCTAAAACTGATCCGGATAAGAGGGATAACAGAGCACTATCGTCTGCGAACTTTACCAGAAAGGAATTTCCATAGTTGCTTCTGCAATCATCTGTGTACAGAATGTACAGAAGTGGTGAGAGGACGCAACCCTGCGGAGAACCAGTGCAGGTAAATCTAACCGAAGAAGATATTTTGTTGGCCAAAACACGCTGTGGTCTGTTGGTTAAAAATTCAATCAGCCAACGAACAAGTTGATTGTCTACGTCAAATTTTGAAATTATTTTGTTAACCAGAACGTGAGGCTGCATTGTATTGAAAGCTGAACTAAAGTCAGCGAACAATATTCTGCCATGAGAGTCAGGTGTTTCCAAGTGGCTATACAACTTGTTCAAAATGAATAGTTTGGCATCTTCGACACCCCTTCGAGACCTGTCTTTGATCTGCTTGTCTGTTTTTTTTATACTCTCTCTCTCTCTCTCTCTCTCTCTCCTCTCTCTCTCTCTCTCTCTCTCTCTCTCTCTCTCTCTCTCTCTCTCTCTCTCTCTCTTCTCTCTCTCTCTCTCTCTCTCTCTCTCTCTCTCTCTTCTCTGTGTGTGGTGTGTGTGTGTGTGTGTGTGTGTGTGTGTGTGTGTGTGGTGTTTGTGTGTGTGTGTCTGTGTGTGTGTCTGTGTTTCTTTAGTCTGCTTTTCCGTCTTTGTGCTATTCTGCCTGTATGACCATGTATTCCACCGTCTTTGTGTTTTTTTCTTGTCTGTCTGTTTCTTTGTTCGTCTATGTTGTTCTCTGTCTCTCTGTATCTGTGCCTCTATCTCATTCTCTCAGCTTATCTGGGGTGTCTTATAGGAGTGGCAATGAGGATAGAAGGATGCATTAACTCCTTTGAGAAAATATAAAATAAATCAAGTCAGAACATAATCAGGGCATACGATTCTGCTTCTTCTGTAGTTATTGCTGTTTTTCTTTCTTTCATATGTTTTCTTTTCCTTTTTTATATCTTTGCAACTCTTTATTTCTGAAACAGTTTGTAATCAAAACAAATGTCATTTACGTCTGGATTATACAGTCGCTTGCTATTCTCTTAGTCTGGTAAGTGATGTGTGGGTTGATTCCATTTCGGAACCCCCAGCTATAATACATCTATAACAGCTTGACCCAGACACGATGCAATAAGTTTAAGTCATTGATGTGAAAAACATTTTTGACGCAGACAGACTCCCATAAAATGAGATAAAGGTATTGCACATGTCATGCTGCGTAGGCATCGGCAGTTTACTGTGTCACTCATCTACAGGCCATATTTGAAATTACAACTTGCATTTATAGGATATTCTTTTCTATTATTTTCTTTTGATTTTCTTACTTTGTTCTTGTTTTCCCCCCTCTTGCATGTCTTTATTCACACTCTCTTGAACGTTATGCTCCCATCAATTTGCTCAATTTTGTTTCCCAATAAAGTAGATAGGTCCAGTTTGAGTTGTTTGCACTTAATCCTCGGCTAGGGCTCTCAGCTTTATCAATGGTCAATTTTCGCATTCATGGCTATTTGATTGCCAGCTAAGGCAGCCCCTTTCCAGCTTCGGAACCTGTGTCTAAAAATGGAATTTGCATACATGCATATAACAAACATGTCGTTAGTTCATACTACTGCAAAATGGACACGCGGAATGGGTTGTAACATGGGAACAGGATGTTTTTTAGTACATTTGCAATGGGAGCTTGGCTAATTGTGTCATATGAAGCCATTTAGAAGATTCAGTGCTATATACATTCCATACATCATTATTATTATTATTATTATTATTATTATTATTATTATTTAGAAGGAGGGAAGCAGGTGTTAATCTGGACACCATGAGAAAACGCCCCTCAACTGAGTGCCCCGCTTATGTCTTGATCCAGAGCAGTCAGATCACCAGCGCAACACTCTAACCCACTAGGCTACCAACCCACAAAAGTTACTTAAAAAAACAAAAAATTGTTGTTTTTGCTACAGTTCTGAGGTTTACTTATGGGAGTCTGTCTGCGTATGGGACTATTCACCCCCACCATATAGGTAGCTGCATTCCGACTTTGGGGCTAGAATCACATTAATAAGGCAGATAATAAATACTGCTTAGAAAAAAAACCCGCGTCTGTTAGTGTGATTTCAACATTACATGAACGTAGTTAGTGACAGTAGCTGCTTTGTAAAATAGTGGTATGAGTCCAAAAGGTTAAAAAATATATTAGTAGAGTTTTAACAGCATATATATATATATATATATATATATATATATATATATATATATATATATATATATATATATATATATATATATATATATATATATATATGTGTGTGTGTGTGTGTGTGTGTGTGTGTGTATGTGTGTGTGTGTGTGTGTGTGTGGCGGGGGTATGATGTGGTGGGAGGGTGCGTGTCTGTGTGTGTGTTGGTGTGTTAATATAAACAAACCATGATCAATGAAATAACAAGTAATATATATATATATATATATATATATATATATATATATATATATATATATATATATATATATATATATATATATATATATATATGTGTGTGGGTGTGTGGGTGTATGTGTTTTCATACGAAAAGCAGAAGGAATGCAAAATCGCATCACAAAGAACCTTCGCTCTCCTGGTGTTTGTGATTGCATGAACAGGGAAGGATTCGTCCGTAAAAGGAAGGAAGACTCCCGAGACATCTACAACTCAGTGTACATGATTGTCAGGGGGAGCAATCTCATCATGGTCATCCATGCCTGCTGTAGGCCAATTCCGCAGAGATGCCATGCGATCACACCAATCAGGCATACACCCTCTCTGCCATCACACAGACACTGCACAACACGGCCCCCCGGCCCTCTCCCTCCTTCTTCTGCTGTCTGGCACAATGCGTGTGCAAGCCCTGATGTTTTCCTCAGCCAGGCTGTGAAAAGCAAAAGCTTGTGGAGCCGTCTGTTAACACCTGTCAGCCAGAACACTTCTCCTTCCCTTCTCCTGTCCAAACCTTCTCTGGCAGTGAATAGTGTCTGCTACGGTTAGAAAATGTGCAGTGTTCAGTGTTTAAAAAAAACACTTTTGGAATGATTTTTCATGAATATTGATCAGGAAAGGTCAGAGTGAGTTGCTGATGCATGTTAAAGGATAGTCTGGCACGGGATAGCCTGGTGGTTGGAGTGTTGTGCCCTCCCGATCTGTTGACCCGGGTTCGCATCTCATTCAAGAGGATTTCTTTTTCTCTGGAGTGAGCATCAGTGGAGATTCGGCTCCCCCTGAAAGTTCTTTTGAAAGAGATTATAAAGCTAGGTCTCGTGTGCAAACGAACGCAAAACATTTTGCGCACACGGTAAACCCGTTCTGCTTTTCGGAAGAGTAGGCCATTGTGTACCGATGGGAAAGGATGACAAAATTGACAAAACATGACAATTGACAAGGGAGACGGGATAGCCTAGTGGTCAGAACATTGCGCTCTCAATCTGACGACCCGGGTTCGATTCCCGTTCAAGGGGATATTTTCTCCTGGAGTTAACCTTAGTGCAGACTTCCCTCTCCCTAAAAGACCCTTGATATAAAAGATTTTTTTTTAAAGAAGCCACAAACATACGATAAACAGATGCGTCCATGATACTGTGGACATGGCCTAAATTGCAGTATCTAACAGGCCATAAAGGCCTAATCATCTTCACTTCACTCTACTATGACACCCAGTGCTTATTGTGTGATACTCGTTGTTTGAAATCTACATTATAACTGTTTGATGCAACAAAAAAGCAACAACAAAAATACTGAACAAAAAACTGTTACGCTTAGATCAAGTCAAAAGTATCTTTAGTGAGGATAAAAGATTAAGTTAACACAACTTTTTTTTTTTCTTCCTGCCCTCACCCCCCAAAAAACAACAAAAAAACCAAAACAAACAAACAACAAAACAACAAGCAAACAAAAAACCCAAAAAAACATTTTTTTTAAACTGGCATATCAAAGCGTTACAAATGTTAGAAAGTGCTTGTTGATTTTGCTGTTGTTGGTGATTGCTGCTGCTACTGCTGCTGCTGATGTTTCTTTGGTTTAGTTTAGATTTCGGTTGAATCTCTCTCTCTCTCTCTCTCTCTCTCTCTCTCTCTCTCTCCTCTCTCTCTCTCTCTCTCTCTCGCGCGCGCGCGCGCGCGCGCGCTCGCGCGCAGACGGATAGCCTAGTGGTTACAGGGATGTATTTCATGATTTTTGCTGATCCTGGTTCAATTCTCCTTCAAGAGGATTTTTCCTCTGGAGTTAACATTAGTGCCTACTCCACTCTCCCCAAAAGTCCTTTGGATGAGACCATAACATGAGGTGCCGTGTGCTTACGCACTCAGAACATCTTGAGCACACGTCAAAATCCGTTCCGCTTTTCAAAAGAGTAGGCCATTGTGTACCGGTTGGAACGGATGTCAACATTAACAAACTGCATACACACTGGGACTAGAATGGTTTAGAATGGTTTAAATCTGCAACATTAACCTATAACCTAGCACACAGAATCTGTTCTGAATTTGGTGATTATTGTGATTATGGTTTTGTTGTTTTGTTTGGTGTCCTTTTATTATGGAAAAGGGGAGCGACTTCAGAGAGACTGTAATCTTGCCTGCCACGAAATCTCACGAGCCTAGCTGCATAATTCATTGCCTCAGGGGAGTCTTGACAGTATGCTAATATATTCAAGTTTTAACCACACCATCGACACTAGCAATCATGGAATACAGGATCTGTTGTTCGTAATTGTAATCTTATTTGGGTGCTTTATACATGAAAGGAGTAAGAACATGTGAAGTCTGTTAACATCTTCCTGGGATTTAAAACAGCATTTGAAAAAAGCAACAAAATCGTCAATTGGTTTACTGGGCGCCCCTCTCTCTCTCTCTCTCTCTCTCTCTCTCTCTCTCTCTTCTCTCTCTCTCTCTCTCTCTCTCTCTCTCTCTCTCTCTCTATATATAATATATATATATATATATATATATATATATATATATATATATATATAACACATCCCCGCCTACAGCAAATTATGTGCCAAGAATTCTCTCTTGTCTATTCATCTCTTTGTTTCTGCCTTGTTCCTTTTCTGCCTGCTCTCACGTTCTTATCTTTTCTGCCTTCTTGGTCTTTTTCCCGCCTTTTGCATAAAAATAAGACTTAAAAGATAATAAATATCTCCTGCACAGAGGTCAGATGTACTTGGCCTGACTTTTCAGGTGCTTTATGGCAGTGCAACATTTTTTTGCTTACACGACAGATATCAATACGTTTTTGTCTGAGAGCTCAATGAAGTAGAAATAAATAAAAAACCAACCTCACAGTGTTAACAAAGTACAAGTAAAGCTTAGACCTGTAAATCGCAGCTTCAAGACATAAGGGTTACACGTTTACAGCCTCATCAACTCACCTACCATGCTCATCATAACATTATGAACAAGCCCACCCATGTCTGTATTTGTCTTACAGAGAAGCCAGAAATGGGAACTGTTCCCATTTGTAAAGGCTTAGACCTATTATAGTGTTGATTTTACACACATTGGCATTAGCAGTGTCTTTAGTGATAGTTTTTTCTATGTTTTGATGCTTTTGTTTCGCTGCTTTTTTTTCTGAGCAACCTGTTGAGCTGGTTTTTGCTCTGCCTGAATAGTCTTTGTAAATGGCATCATCAATAGTGTGATAGCCCCATTTCTGGTGACTTAGCGGGATATTCAGGAGTCTTATGTGGTCTTGTAATCCTTGCTTTAAAGTTCGGGTAATGGCTACTTCGCCTGCAAACTCGTGAAGTACAGTCAGCAAGTACAGTCACAAACACAGACACATGTATCCACGGTGAGTGCATGAGTGCAATGCACGCGCGGCACACACACACACACACACACACATACATATACTTACACACACATCAAGGTCCAGTGTGTGAACGCATGCAGACGATCTTGCCCACACGTTAAAACCAGTTTCGTTGGAAGAGTAGGGCAATGTTTGGGGGCGGAATGTATGACCAAATTTACACAGCTGCATACACACGTGGATTGGATGTCAAGACACAAGATCTCATTCCATTGTCCTCGAAATAAACAAATGAATAAATGAAAAATAAGCCAATTTAACACACATACACACAGACACAGACACACACACACGCACACACACACACACACATACACTCTTCTCTCCTCTCTCTCTCTCTCTCTCTTCTTCTTCTCTCTATCTCTCTCTCTCTCTCTTTCTCTTTCTCTCTCTCTGTGCATCTCTATGTATCTGTCTCTCTCTGTCTCTCTCTCTCCACAGATTTTTTTGTTGCAAATACTATTGAGTGATTATCACACTCTAATCATATGGGAATCTGAGGGGTAAAGAGAAAAAGAGACAAACAAACAAACAAACAAACATACATAATTGATGAGAAACAGAGACAAACACAGCCAGAAGGACAAACATGAGAAGAGAAACACAGAGAGAGAGAAACAGAGAGAGAGAGAGAGAAAGAGAGAGAGAGAGAGAAAGAGAAAAGAGAGAGAGAGAGACAGAGAAAGGGAGAGAGAGAGAGAGAGAGAGAGATACAGGCAGAGAGACAGACAGGCAGACGGTGAGACATACAGACAGGGGAGAGACAACTGCATAATTCAGCAAGCAGTCAGGCAGAAAAACACCCCTCTCCCACCACCTACCAAACTGTTGACAAAGGCTAAAGGCGATTATTCGTGAAGAATTTTTTGCCGCTTAATAGTTTTGAGGTAGATACAGAAGGGAGGTGTATGTAAAGAATATGGAGACAGTGGCTAGGAGACAGGATCAATACAAGCCTCATGAAAAAGCAGAAGGAAAGAAAAAAGAAAAGAAAGAACATAAAAAGTCATATTTGGATAACGCACATATACGTGCACGCGCGCGTGCTTGTGGGTGGTTGAACACGCATGCACATACACATATGCACGCACACATACAGACACACAAACGCACACACACAGATGCACACACACACACACACACACACACACACATGCTAGCTGTCTCTCAATCTGTCTCTGTCTCTCTGTCTCTCTCATTCTCTCTATGTCTTTCTTTGTGTGTCTCTCTCTGTCTCTCTCTGTATCTCTGTCTCTCGTTCTCTTTCTGTGTGTCTCTCTGTGTCTCTCTGTCTCTCTCTGTATCTCTCACTGTGTCTCTCTGTCTCTGCTTCTGTCGCTATCTCTGTCTCTCTCTATCTCTTCAGAGACACAGATAGACAGACAGACAGACAGACAGATGCATAATTCAGCAAGCAGTCAGGCAGACAAACAAACTGCCCTGTGGCTTCACACAGCCCAGCAAAACTGTTGACAAAGGCTGATTACGCCATCCAGGGTGGGTTGTTTTTTTAGGGGTGAATGGTTTTAACCTAGATACAGGGCAGGGGTGGAAGAGGCAAATGGAGGGAGTGGGTAAGATACAGGATCAATATAGGTGGTAGAGTGAAAGCACAGGGACGAAAAACAAACATCCCACAAACTTCTTTATTCATTGAGCTTTTTTGTGGGTTAATGGTTTTAGTCTGGATTATTTTGTTGTTGTTGTTTTTGTTATTGTTGGTAGTAGTAGTAGTAGTAGTAGAAGTAGTAGTAGTAGTAGAAGCGGTAGCAGTAGTAGTAGTAGTAGTAGCAATAGTAGTAGTAGCAGCAGCAGCAGAAGCAGCATTAGTAGTAGTAGTAGTAGTAGTAGTAGTAGTATATCCAGGATAATGGAATAAGCATGCATGTACTTATCAACATTCAGTCCCCATTTGTATGCAGTTGTGTTAATTTTGTCATCCGTTCCCACCAGCACACAATGGCCTATTTATCCCAAAAGAGGAAATGGTTTTAACATGTACGCAATATATTCTACGTGAGCTCGCACATGGGACATCGGTTTATAGTCTCATTCAAAGGACTTTTGAAGGATGAAAGTGATGGAGTGAGGCATATGTAGGGAGTAGGTAAGAGACAGGATTTTTATTTTGTACTTTTGTATATTGTTTATACAGTTTTAAGTCATGCAGATTTCTCTGCTTGAAATTCATACTGCTCTCCCGGGGAGAGTGCGTTGCCACAATAGCAGTGCCACCTATTTTCTTTTTTGAAATTTCCCGTCTGCATTTATATTGTTTTCCTTATCAGAGTGGCATTTTCTCCCCCATAATTTTGCCAGGCACAACTCTCTGGTTGCCATAGGTTCTTTTACATGTGCTAAATAATTTCGTGTAACACATGGGACATCAGTGTATAGTCTCATCTGAAAAACCACTACTCATGGTCTAATGGATGGGGGACAATTTCGGGGCCCACACGGGGGACCGAACCACCGCACACACTTTCGAAAGGACTTTTCGCTTTCTAGGCAGAGCGTTACCTCTAGACCACTGACCCACTGTCATTAAAGCCCTAGACAAAGAGCACGAGGGAATGATAAAAAGCTGGTCCATTTAGCGTTTTAGTGGGTTAATGTCTTTAGCCTAGATGAAAGTGTTGGTGTGACGCATATGTAGGGAGTAGGGGAAAATACAAGATCAGTACAGGCCACATAGAAAAGCATGAGAACAAGAATATAGCCGGCCACTAATGTCCTGTTTTGGACGACCTGCCTGATGGCTTTAAAGGCGTTTCCTTTCACTGCTGGTTTTCATTATCTACATTGTATTATTTAGTTTCTGTTTTGGCTGCTTTTGATGATTTACTTCTGTTTTAGAATGATGTACTCTGTGACAAGGTGGGGTTGGTTTTGATATGATATGATACAATATAATATGATATGATGTGGTAGGATATGACATGGATAAGATGATATGATATAATGTTATATGATATCATATGACATGATATCACATGACATGGATAAGATATAGCATGATACGATATGATATGATATCATATGACATGATATATGATATGATATAACATGATATGATATTATATGGTATGATATATCATTATTCAAGTTCTATATTGTACATGTTCAAAGACTTTCATGTCACTGTTCTTAATGCCATCTCTAGCAACTCCTGTCACAGCTCAACAGATAATAGTGTAGCGTATATGGGACATTTTACATGCCATATTCTTCCTCATAGTAAATGAAAGCTATAAACATCTAAACACTACAACTCGTCCCCACTGTTCTCTGTCCTTTCCGTGGTTTATTTATTATTCTTTCTACTTATTTATGTTTGTATGTACGCATGCATTTATTTATTCACTTGTTTATTTATTTATTTATTTGTGTATTCATTTTTTATTTGTTTCTTTTGAGTAAAATTGAATAAGCACTCGTGTGCGTTTTTACACTTAGTCCCCCTGTGTATGCAGGTTTTTTTTTCATTTTTGTATTCTTTTAAATCGAGGATAATGGAATTAGCACTTATTTGCTTTTTTACGTATACTGGAATAAACACTTGTGTGCTTTTCTACATCCATTCCCCCTGTGTATGCAGTTTTTGTCTATTTTTTCATCCGTTCCCACCAGCACACAATGACCTACTCTTACGAAAAGCGGAACAGGATTTAACGTGTGCGCAAGATGTTCTGCGTGCGTTCGCACATGGGGCCACGGTTTATAGTCCCATCCAAAGCACTTTTTGTGGAGAGTGGAGTCGGTACTGATGTTAAGTCTAGTGGAGCATATCCTTTTGAACGGGGATCGAACCCGGGTCATCAAATGTTCTAACCACTAGGCTATCCCATCCCTCTAGAGGCACGGAATTGGGGAATTGGGTATGTTGTATTCATTGTGGTTAGTTGTTGTTTTTCTTGTGTGCTTTCTGTCCTGAACTACAGCTCGGTGATTTACCAATGGTGAGATGTTGTGTATGCCACTGTTTTTGCCCACCATGAAGGGAGCCGAACACAGTCTTCAGAGATAATACCTAAACACAACCCCAGTGCGCTGGTGTATTTTATCTGTTAAAATAACCCTTCCATCCGTTCCTGCCAGCATGGAATGACCTACTCTTTCAAAATGTGAAAGAAATTCTAACGTGTTGCTCATGATGTTCTGCAATTGTTTCCAAACATAACGTTGGATTATTGTCACATCCGAAGAACTTTCAGGGAAGTGGAGTTAATCCCATGTAACTGGTGACTCTATGGTAGCTCAAGCCTGGGATCGATCCCTAACCTCGCTGATGGTGAGTGCAAGGCTCAAATCAATTGGCTATCCATACCCCTCTGTGGTTAGTTTAAGATATTGTATACCTGACTTTTGGAGAAAAATATAATCTTTTGCTTTATACGTTTGTTCCTGTGCACCTTTGTTGATCGCAAAATAAGTGGGTTAATGATAGGTAAAAATTAAAAAAAAGAATAGGAAAGTAATAATACTTGTTCTATAACTAAAGTCTGCTAGAGAGATAGATGTCTCATAACCTATGTGGTCGTAGGGGATAGTTTTGTTTGTTTTATTGTGTTTAATGTCCATTCATTACATGGTTATTTTGACACAACCACAGAATAGAACAACATCATGTTACATTTTTTGGAATAGTTTGTATTCCATGCATTTAATCTCAGCTTATTGTCGGAGGATAGTGAGGCATCAACGACTTCAACTTCTCAAGGGACCAGCATATTGAAGGCAGCCCCCATCTCCTCTCCTTTACTGCTTTATCTTCCCTGACCCTAAATAGGGCAGGTACAGCTGGGGTAACTGGGGAACTGTACTCAAGTCAAGGTGCGCAAACGGTCACCCATCCAAATGGTAACCACGCTCGATGCTGCTTAACCTTAGCTGAAGGAAAGTGAGTGCTCTGACTGCTGAGCTATCCTGCCCTCACTATACATAATTATACACACATAACATAAATAAAGTCTACCAGCTATAGCATGACTGAAAGTCCAAGGCGTCTACTACTGCAAGCATGAAGACACATTTTCATTGTCACTTTCATTCTGTAGTGCCTGGTTTATGTGCTGACAACCTGATTAGGTAAAGGGAAGAGATAGCAATTGTTTAAGCAGTCATTACCATGACCTTCACCATGTCCCACTGTGACCATGTTTCTGAAATGAATACTTTAGGTAAAAGACCCCTGGGCTGTTGTGCTCCATCAAGTGTTAGCAATGTCCTGTGTGTTCCCCCTAGTGGAATCAGTTCATTGTATGTACTGTAATGGCTGACTTTGTGTGTGTGTGTGTGTGCGTGCGTGTGTGTGCGCGCGCGCGCGTGTGTGTGTGTGTGTGATGTTGTGTGTGTGTGGTTTATAAGTGTCACTTTCCTCAACAAAATGACTTAAGGGCGATACGTCAAGTGCAAAGGATATAGTCATGTATGTGGGTTTAAGTGTTTACGTGCATGTATGTGAGTGTGTACGATAGTGTGTGGGATGATTTCTACCAGTGTATGTGTGTGTACATATACTTGTGCCTCTGTGTTTGTGTGTGTGTGTGTGTGCATGTTTGTATGTGTATGTGTGTATATGCATATATGTGAGTATATGTGTGTGCCTGTGTGTGTTGGTTTGTGTGTGTATGTATTTATAAGTAGGTGAGTGAGTGAGTGAGTGTGTGTGTGTGTGTGTGGGTTTGAGTGTGCGCAACATATGTGTATGTGTCTGAAAGCTTGCTGGCGAGTCCATGCATATGGGCTGCCATGCACGCAAGTGTGTGAGTATGTGTGAGTGTGTAGAAGAAAAAAATGTGTGTGTGTACATTTACTAAACAAATACAATAGAAAAGCACATTATCTGTTAAGAATATCATATCATAGTTATAGTCACAGCGCACTAAATGTGTCACACAATGTAACTTGGCTGAAAATCCAACAAGTTTACTACTCAAATATACGGACGCATTTTCAACGTCCATGTCATTCTGTACTTTCTGTTGTATGTCTTGATAATTGGGTTAGGAAACAATGGGAGCAGGCAGACGCCACAGTGGTGAGGGAGGAAGTAGGTAGACTCAATGTGGTATACATGACCTTTTCCACATCCCAGGGTGACCATGTATCTGAAATCCTGGCTGTAGGTAACAGACCCCTGGGCTGTTGTGGTCCATTTAGTCTTGACTGTGTCCTGTGTATGTCTCCCTTGTGGATTCAATTTATTGTCTGAATGATTTGGAGTGACTTGTGGTCTGTGTGTGTGTGTGTGTGTGGGTGTGTGGTGTGTGAGTGTGGGTGTGTGTGGGTGTGTGTGTGTGTGTGGGTATTTAATAATGTCTTCTCAAAATCCGATATTAGATACTAAGAAAAAAAAGGAAATTGTTGAGTGCATGGGCACATGGCTGCATATGTGAGATAAAATAGTAATGTGCATGTAAAAGAAAGTGTACACCACTTTGTGTACTCTTGTGTGTGTGTGTGCATGTGCGTGCACATGTGCATGTATAAGAATGTGTAGGATAGTATGTGTACTTACGCACGGATTTGTACCAGTGTCTATGTAGGTTAGTAGGCCTCTACCATGGTGTGTGTAATCTTCAGTTTAACGTCTATTCACATTTAGTGATTTTAGACGGGTAATGTGTGTGTGCATGTGCCTGCGTGCGTGTGTGCACGTGCGTGAGTGCGTGCGTGCGTGTGTGTGCTTGTGTGTGAGTGTGTGTTTGTTTTGGAGCATATGTGACACTGAATGTGTGTCTGTGTGTGTCAATGTTATAATTTATGTGTGTGCATGCATGCATATGCACAATATGTATATATATTTCTTTGAACGTCCTTGTATAGGCTTGCATATGTGCTTGAATGCCCAAACGTGAATGAGTAAATGGGAAAAAAATGTGTCTGAGTGTGCATGTGTGTGTGTGTGTGTGTGTGTGTGTGTGTGTGTGTGTGTGTGTGTGTGTGTGTGTGTGTTGGCATTTTCAAGATACAAATCTGAAGCAGAGGAAGAATGGTGGTGAGGGTGGGATCTGCTCCATGCAGTATTCATGGCCTGTTCCATGTCCCAAAGCAACCATCCATCTGAAACTCAGACAGAAGGTCAAAACGCTCCTCTACCCCCTCCATCCCATCCCTGGCTGTTGTGGGGTAAATCAGAGTTCACTCCGTTGGTGTGCATCCATTCGTGTGCAATAAGTTTTATAAGAACAATGCATTTAGATGCAGTTTATTTTGCGCTCGCGAGCATGTGTGTGTGTATGTGTGTGTGCGCACATGCATGTGTGTGTGTTTGTGCGAGCGAGTGTGGTGTGTTGTTTTGTGTGTGCTTGTGTGTATGTGTGTCTGTCTGTATTTTTAATCAACAAATGCAATTGTAAAGTACGTCATTTTGAAGAATAACATATACAGTCACAGTGCAATATATATATATCTCCCAAAACATGATTTTCAATACAAATCCAGCAAGTCTACAACTAGAAAATAAAGACACATTTGTTCAACATCAAAGTCATTCAGTAGTTTCTGTTTTAGGTCTTGATAACTTTATTAGGAAATTTAAAAGGGGGAGGATATATATGGTAGTGGTGATGGAGGAAGGAGGTAGACTTAATGTGGTATTCATGACCTTTTCCACGTCCCAGGGTGACCATGTATCTGAAATCCTGGCTGTAGGTAACAGACCCCTGGGCTGTTGTGGTCCATTTAGTCTTGACTGTGTCCTGTGTATGTCTCCCTTGTGGATTTGGTTTGATGATTGTGATGTACTGGAGTGACTTCTGGTGTGTAGGTCTGTGTGTATGTGGGGGGGGGGGGATGTGGTAGGATGAGCACGAGTGTGTGTGCGTGTCTTCAATTTAACGTCTGTTCACTCTTAGTGATATTAGGCGTGTGTGCGTGTGTGTGTGTGTGTGTGTGTGTGTGTGTGTGTGTGTGGTGTGTGTGTGTGTGTGTGTGTGTGTGTGTGTGTGTATGTGTGTGGTGTGTGTGTGTGTTAATGTGTTAGTGTGTGTGAGTTGTGTGTGTGTGTGTGTGGTGTGGTGTGTGTGTGGGTGTGTGTGTGTGTGTGTGTGGTCTTTAAGAACATCTTCTAACGAAAGAATGATACTAAGTTATGTTCATGGGTGTATGTATAATTAAGATAAAGTAATTATTTACACGTATTAGAAAGTGTAGAATAGTAGTGTAATGTGTACGTTATGTGTGTGCCTGTGTTTGCGTGCGTGCATGCATGTATATGTATGTGTGTTTGTTTATGTGTGTCTTCGTGCGTGGGTGCGTGTGTGTGTTAAACCGTATGCGAGTCTGAATGTGTGTGTGTGTGTCAATGTTATCAATTGTGTGTGCGAAATCGTACACACACACACACACATACACACACACATTATGTATATATGTGTCTGTGAAGGTGACTGGATAGGCTTGCATGTGTGTTTGATGACACATACATGAGTGAGTAAAAAAAAATCAGAGGTGTGTGTGTGTGTGTGAGTGTGTGTGTGTGTGTGCATACGTGCTTGTGTGTTGTGTGTGCGTGTGTGGTGTGTGTGTGGTGTGTGTGTGTGTGTGTGTGTGTGTGTGTGTGTGTGTGTGTGTGTGTGTATGTTAGCATTGTCAAGATACAAATCTGAAGCAGAGCAAGAACGGTGGTGAGGGCGGGATCTGCTCCATGCAGTATTCATGGCCTGTTCCATGTCCCAGAGCAACCCTGCATCTGAAACTCAGACTGAAGGTAAAACCACTCCCCTCCCCCTCCCCTCCCCATCCCTGGCTGTTGTGGGCAAATCTGTGTTCACACTGTTGCTGTGCATCTATTCGTGTGCAATCAGTTTTATAAGAACAGTGAACCTAGGTGCAGTTTATTGCACGCGCGCGCGCGCGCGCGCGTGTGTGTCTGTGTGTGTGTTATTTTATTTATTTATTCTTTTATATCGAGGATATTGGAATAAGCACTTATGTGCTTTTTTACATTCAGTCCCCATGTGTATAATTTTGTCATCTGTTTCCCCGGGCACACAATGGCCTACTCTTCCGAAAAGCGGACAAAGATTTAACGTGTGCGCAAGATGTTCTGCATGCATTCAAACATGGGGCCTCAGTTTTTAGTCTCATCCGAAAGACTTTGATGTTCAGTTAGATTGTTTGGTCAAACTTGGAAGGAAGGGCGAGGCTGGGAATCGAACCCACAACCTCATGGTTTACTTGTTGGCAGGTGATCATCTTAACCATCCTGCCACCTTCTTGTGTGTGTGTGTGTGTGCACGCGCGCTTGAGTATTTTCTGTGTGCGCATGCGTGTGCGTGTGTTTGTGCGAGAGAGTGTGCGTGAGTAGTTGTGTGTGTGTGCTTGTGTGTATGTGTGTCTGTCTGTACTTTTAATCAACAAATGGAATTGTAAAGCACATCATTTTTAAGAATAATATATATACAGTCACAATGCACTATATATCTCCCAAAATGTAATTTTGAATGAAAATCCAGCAAATCTACTACTAGAAAATAAAGAAACATTTTCACAACATCAAATACATTCAGTAGTTTCTGTTTTAGGTCTTGATAACTTGATTAGGAAATTCAAAAGGGGGGAGGATAAATATGGTAGTGGTGATGGAGGAAGGAGGTAGACTTAATGTGGTATTCATGACCTTTTCCACGTCCCAGGGTGACCATGTCTCTGAAATCCTGGCTGTAGGTAACAGACCCCTGGGCTGTTGTGGTCCATTTAGTCTTGACTGTGTCCTGTGTATGTCTCCCTTGTGGATTTGGTTTGATGATTGTGATGTACTGGAGTGACGCCTGGTGTTGTGTGTGTGTGTGGTGTTTGTGTGTGCGTGTGTGTGTGTATGTGTTTGTGTGTGTGTGTGTGTGTGTGTGTGTGTTGTGTGGTCTTTAAGAACATCTTCTAACAACAGAATGATACTAAGAAAAATGTTGTGTGCATGGGTACATTTATAACTAAGATAAAGTGTTTATGTACATGTATAAGAAAGTGTAGAATAGTAATGTAATGTGTGTGCATTATGTGAGGGGGGCGTGAGTGCATGTATGGTGTGCGTGCGCATATATGTAATTGTGTCTTTGTGTGTGTGTGTGTGTGTTCGTGTGTGCGTGTGTGTGTGTTTGATCGTATGTGAGTCTGAATGTGTGTCTGTGTGTGTCAATGTTATCAATTGTGTGTGTGCAGTCGTACACACACACACACACACACACACACACACACACACACACACACATATTATGTATATATGTATCTGTGAACGTGATTGAATAGGCTTGCGTGTGTGGTTGATAACACATGCATGTGTGAGTAAAAAAAAAATAATCAGAGGTGTGTGTGTGTGTGTGTTAGCAATGTCAAGATACAAATCGGAAGCAGAGCAAGAACAGTGGTGAGGGCGGGATCTGCTCCATGCAGTATTCATGGCCTGTTCCATGTCCCAGAGCAGCCATGCATCTGAAACTCATACTGGAGGTAGAAACACTCCCCTCCCCCTCTCCCCCCCAATCCCTGGCAGTTGTGGGTAAATCAGTGTTTACACTGTTGGTGTGCATCCATTCGTATGCAATTAGTTTTATAAGATTAATGCGTTTAGGTGCTGTTTATTGCGCACGCGCATGCGTGCGAGTGTGTGTATGTATGCGTGTGCGCGCACGAATATGTGTGTTTGTGCGAGCGAGTGTGCGTGCGTAGTTGTGTGTGTGCTTGTGTGTATGTGTGTCTGTCTGTACTTTTAATCAACAAATGCAGTTGTAAAGTACATCATTTTGAAGAATAACATATACAGTCACAGTGCAATAAATATCTCCCAAAACATGATTTTCAATAAAAATCCAGTAAGTCTACAACTAGAAAATAAAGACACATGTTTTCAACATCAAAGTCATTCAGTAGTTCCTGTTTTAGGTCTTGATAACTTTATTAGGAGATTAAAAGGGGGAGGATATATATGGTAGTGGTGAGGGAGGAAGGAGGTAGACTTAATGTGGTATTCATGACCTTTTCCACGTCCCAGAGTGACCATGTCTCTGAAATCCTGGCTGTAGGTAACAGACCCCTGGGCTGTTGTGGTCCATTTAGTCTTGACTGTGTCCTGTGTATGTCTCCCTTGTGGATTTGGTTTAATGACTGTGATGTACTGGAGTGACGCCTGGTGTGTGTGTGTGTTTGTGTGTGCGTGTGTGTGTGTAT
>CM054146.1:67031730-67038821 GCA_028751875.1 Rapana venosa | reverse complement strand
GACTGGATTGGACTGGACTGGAACAGAATGGAATGGAATGGAATAGAATGAAATGGAATGGAATAGAATGAAAAGGAATAAAATAGAATGGAATGGAATGGAATAGAATGGAATGGAATAGAATGGAATGGAGTGGAATGGAATAGAATGGACTGGAATGGAGTGGAATGGAATAGAATGGACTGGAATGGAGCGAAACTGAGCTAAGTCGAGCTGAATTGAACTACACTTTCAGGAAGTCACGATGCATGTAGTATGTTCAATCATAAGTTAAACTGTTGTTGTTGTTTTTATTTGCTGCTGTTGTTGTAGCTGTTGTTGGTGGTGGTGGTGTTGGTGTTGTTTGTGTTGTTGTTGTCCTTTCTTTCGTTTTGGTTTGATGGTCCCTAATAAGGGCGTGTGCCTAATGAAAAAAGCATATGTATGCTTATCTGAACCCGTTGAAAAATAAACATTGTTTATTGATTCATAGGTTCATTTTTTAATCGTCACACGCCCTCTCTCTCTCTCTCTCTCTCTCTCTCTCTCTCTCTCTCTCTCTCTCTCTCTCTCTCTCTCTCTCTCTCTCTTTTTACATGTCTCTTTCTTTCTCACACATTCATACTCTGCTTACGTGTCTGCGTATTCAATGTACCACGTGGGATTTAAAAAAAAGACCTTGACATTGTCGTAGCCGCGCATGTGTGCGCTTGTGCGTGTGTAGGCGCGCGCGTGCGTGCGCGTTTGCGTGCGTACGTGCGTACGTGCGTGTGTGTGTGTGACAAGTGTTTGCTAAAATTTGTAGTCATCATAGAACGATGCATTATAAGAGAAAAATGAAAAAAGTAAACTTGGGGATGTTATATGGATAATGTAGACATAGCCATGAGCGTGTCCTGACCTCATGCGCTTTTTAGTTCCCTTTTTTTTCTCATTATGTAATAGCTTAACACAATAGATACACTATATGATTAGGTTGGATTGGACGAACAAATGATGACAGAACCATCGTCATCATCGTTACCGTTGTTGTCATCATCGTCAGGGGAGAAAACTGATACGTTGACAGAAGACTGTATCATTCATGTCAGGGTTGGTAAATAGAAGCAGCTTTGACAGAACTTACAACAGAGCGACATTCGCGCGTGCTGAATGTAGATCTACATAATGTTTATATGTTGATGCAGTTCTGTTAAGTCTAACTCTGCTAGATGGAGACTGGACACACGGAACATGGTCATGGGATAATTATCGACACAGACAATAAATGGCACATTTGTAAGCTCAATCTTGAAATGAGTCACTTCAAACCTGACCTACTTTTTCACTAGGAGCCATTTTAGGCAGGTGGGGGTCAGGCTGTCGATTCTGAGAGTGTGATTGATTATAAAACTATAGCCATTATTCTACCTTGTACTGAAGTATCAGGGCATAATTGTGCTTCCTTTTGCTTTTAAACGTGTTTTAAAAACACCCAAGCAATCATTCTGACCACATATTACGATGCTTAACTTGTCTGTTTGTCACGTCTTGCAGTGTGTCATTTGAATATGTCATAATTGTTCATAGACGTGTTCAATTTTCAATCTTTTTTATATCGTATAGTCTTTTTTATTGCAAATTACTGACATGTTAATAACTGAAGATTGACGTCTGGTGCAAAGCGAATCCTCATGGGGGGGGGGGGGAGGAGCATTACAATTTTAGCCGCGCATATTCAAGGAGAGAATGACAGACAGACAGACAGATAGATAGGCAAACAAACAGACATACAAAGAAACAGACAGACAGATAAATAGACAAACAGACAGATATACAAACAGACAGACAGATGGAACTAGAGGGTAAACTGTGAGACTTGAGATTGAATAGTAGCAACACAACAGCATGAAATAACCCCAACTTTATTTTACAGTCATAAACTAGCATGTAGTTAAACAAAATCACTTTTTTTTCAAAGGTGGCCTTAACTACCTGAAATAAGTCGTGAGCACAGTGTTAGGACAGATCTTTGGTGGAATGAGCACAGAGGGGCCATAAAGGACCAATCACAAATACAACGAAAACATCAACATCCAAATGTCTCATGCCAATGATAGCCCCTATCTTTGCATACTTCTGGAAACTTGCTGTTCCCAAAAGATGCTTGCTAGAAGACAGAAAACGAAATAAGCGTGTTAAAGCAAGGGAGAGAGAAAGAGAGGGGGGGGGATAGAGAGAGAGCATTTTCAGTTGTATCAACATCAAAATAAACCAGATATCAAATTCTGACAAAGCATCCTCTTTAAAACCTTTTTTAAAACATACTATCAATAAACGTATCAAGTTGTTTACCAAAATGCCAAGGAGCCTTATAGAAAACAGTGTTAACAGGCCCACCAACACCAGCATCAATACAAAAATGGAAGTTAGGAAAATCAATTACAACTCACTCAATACCTTTCCAAGAGGCGTGGTATATTGATTAAAGAAGGAGAGCAACATTGTATGCATTCCAAGATTTACGTCTGCCATTAGACATGGACAACATGCACACCCATCGCATGCACAAATACTCTCAAACACGATTCTAAATCATACGTGCCCACATAATATGCAAGCAATGTGCACCAACACATACGTTCGCGCATACGTGCGCTAGAGCACATCCCCCCCCCCCCCCAACACACACACACAAATAAAACAATCATTTATACTCGCGATCATATTATTTATGAATAGACAATGCAATGAAAGCTTTAATATGATACAATAATGTTCATGTATTTTTCAAAATCAAAAGTTAGATTTTTGGCATATTAAATGCTTTTCTTATATAAAAGAAAACAAAACATGATGTTAGTATAACTTTCTAAACTGCATACGTTTGGAGATCTCTCTAAGAGAAAGTTGAAGATGAGCCGACTAGGTAACACCACTGTTGTGAAATTTTGTTCTAAATATCTCCATTTCGCAAAAGTCTGACACAATTCTTGTTAAAGGCATACCTACCTTTGGATGAGACTAAAAACCGAGGTCCCGTGTGCAAATGCACGCAGAACATGTTGCGCACCTGTTAAATCCCGTTCCGCTTTTCAGAAGAGTAGGCCAGTGTGTGCCGTTGTGAACGTATGACAAAGTGTACAAAACTGAATACACACGGGGATTGGATCGGGGGAAAACACTCCACACGAGCGCTCATTCCATTATACTCGAAATGAAAGAGTACGTAAACAAGAAGTGAACAATGCTATGTTATAGCAACACCTCTGTTGTTGTTGTCGTAAGTTTACAGTCTGTTCACACCGTAAAAGTTCCTGATTCTTTACACTCATTTAGTGTCAGTGAACCTTCTTTCCAAAAACACAAAAAATCCAAAGCTTATGCGTATAGTAGAATCAAAGTTGTTGTTTTTTTTAAAGAGAATTTGCACTCGCAGAACCCACATCTGTCAGATTCCCACATGTTCGGCTACTCCCAGCTGCTATCCAGGCCACCCCAGCTGGTGCTAAATAAACAGAAATAAGAAAGAAAAAGTATTATACGCTAAAACAATTTGCCTGTTCTTTCTATTTGCTATGCACATGCATGTTCATGCTGTTCGTATATACTCTGCATCTCGATTAGTCCCCAGAAAGAAAAAAAAATCTGAGCACATTCCCCTTCTCTTGCAATCTCTCCACTGGTTGCCTGTGCCACAAAGAGTAAACTATAAGATCAGTATCCTCTGTTACAAATGCCTCCATAAAACAGAACCTTGCTACCTGTGTGAATGTCTTCACCTGTACACTCCTTCTCGTTCCCTTCGCTCTGCTGCAGATACCTTGTGCTTAAGAATACCTAGATTCAACCAGTTCACCGTTGGCCGTCGCTCTTTCTCTGTTTCCGGCCAATTGATCTGGAATGACCTCCCTCTCTCCCTTCGCCAAAAGCCTTCTTATGATTCTTTTAAATCCGGCCCCAAGACACATTTCAATGCTAAGATTCTCCCCTGTTGTACCATTTCATTTGTGTCCCTGCCCTCAACAGCCCAAACCCCATCACCCTGCCGGAGTTTAAACCTTTATGTGTGTGTACGGGTGTGCGTGTGTGTGCGTGCGTGCGTGCGAGCGTGTGTGTATACATTTGGACTTGTAAAAACCCCAAAGTATTAATTGTAACTGGCTGCATGCGAATGGGTAGGATGAATAAAAGCGCCTTGATTTGTTTTGTTGCTAGAGATAGCGCTATATAAATTCAATGTATTATATAGACACATAAGGTTTAAGTTTCATTAGCTATATAAAGCCAGTGTCTTAATTTTTTTCGTGTATATACATATGCTAAAGATCAATACTGCCCATGGAGGATCTCATAAATCATGTCGGCGCTGGATGAGCTACGGACGAATGGCCACAATCAGCATGCATCCACGAAGTCGGAATGCGGCTACCTTCAAGGTGAAAAAGACACCGTTGCATACGCACATCATCATCAGTGCAAAATCTAGCTGGGGAACCAAATGAATACATAAAGAAATGAATGAAGAAATGAATAGATACATAAAAATGATACATACATACATACATACATACATACATACATAAATACACAATTATATGAACGTATGATAAATAAAGAGATGAAAACTACTTTATAAATGAACATTTTATTATCTACTTTATGAATGAACAAAAAAGGAAATTGATCCCGAACAATCTTATTATGTAAAAAAAGGTAAGGGGAGTGAGGCGTCAGAGACCTCACTTCTCCAAGGGCCAGCATATTGAGAGCGGCACCCATCTTCTCCCCCTCGCTGCTTTACCTTCCCTGACCCTAAAGAGGCAGGTACCCATTTACAGCTGGGCGAACTGAGGGAACTGTACTGAAGCCAAGGCGCGCAAACGGTCACCCATCCAACTGGTAACCACGCTCGATGCTGCTTAACCTTAGCTGGGGGAAAGCGAGTGCTCTGACCACTGAGCTTCACCATCCCCTTATTATAACAAGAGCTTAATCAAATTTATAAACATTCAAGCTTACAAATAATGTTTTCATGCATTCTAAAAAAACGGTAATAAAACACTGACAAGAAAAGAAAATCAGGCACCAGCATGTGAGATTGTAAGGGAAAAACAGCAACAACAGTAACACCAGCAACAACATGATTTATGCCAAACGACAATATACTAGAAATCAATTGTGTAACGCTGATGGGTATGGCCGGCATATTCCGAACATAAAATAACAAGAGCTTCATATTAAGAAATATATAATAAACACTGTTTTAATTGGTATCACTTCTAAGAGCCATAACATACATGCATACTAAATATATCATGACAATGATCATCACCATCCTCCTCCTCCTCCTCCTCCTCCTCATCATCATCATAATCATCATCATCATCCTCATCACCGCCACCATCATCATCATCATTATCATCAACAACAACAACAACAACAACGACAGCAACTTCTATATTTGAGAATATCAACACGACCAAGTGAAACAAAACCAACCTATTGCATGCACAAATGATGTGGGCACATTCATACGTACGTGTTGTACAAAACCGAAGGCCTATGCCTACAGTACAGATACCTTTACTCCCAGACCTATGCATTCACTCATGCACGTGTGTGTCCTTAAACACACACACGCACGCACACACACACACGCACACACACACACACACACACACACACACACACACACACACACACACACACACACACACACACACACACACACACACAAACACACAAACACACACACAAGTCCTTCGGATGAGACTATAACCGAGACCCCGTGTTCGAACGCATGCCGAACATCTTGCGCACACGTTAAATCATGTACCGCTTTTCGGAAGAGTAGGCAATTGTGTGCCGGTGGAAACAGATGACAAAATTTACAAAGCCGCATACATACGGGGACTAGATGTAAAAAAAGCACATGCGTGCTCATTCCATTATCCTCGATATGAAAGAATAAAAAAAAAAAATAAATAAATAGATAAGAATTAAAAATAATACCTAAATACATAGATAAACACACACGAACAACAAGTCTCAATGCTTATTTTTCATCCCCGCCTGATATTTACTGTAAACATGACACACTGAAGAAAGAACAATCAATGTCACTTGAAATGTTACGGTAACCAATTTCCAGCAAGAGTTTCGCCATTGTTAACGTTGATGGTGACATTTTTATTGTTAGATTATCATTTTCCTTTTTTGTTTGTTTTTCGCTTGTTGTTCTTCTATTTTACGAAAATAGTGATCATTTCAATGTGTTGATGATGCATTGTTATCATTGCCAATATTTGTGTGTAGAACGGTCCACGCAAAACTCAAAGTGTGTTCCGTAGTAAAATTAGCCACGAGTAGATCAGTGGTTTGTAGGTTTTGCGGTGCATTTTCGATACCTGTTTATATATTTGTTGTTGTTGTTGTTGTTTTACGGGGAAAGGTGTTGGATGAAGCAATAATCTGATCTATTTTGCGAAAAACGTATTATGGACACATTGAATACCTCATGACAATAGATATTTGTTACTGAGGAAACAACTATTTTCAAAAATAATTATAACATTAAAGGAAAACATATACACATGAAAAGTGGTTTAAAAAACAACGAGGAATAATGGGTGGCGCTGCTCTTGTGGCTACATGTTAAGGTAGTCGCATTATGACTTAGGAGGTGACGTCTTGACATCAGTGTGCATACATGTTTTAGATCCATCTTTTTAGCGCTTATTACCGACTACTCTTCCAAAGGGTACAACAGGTTTTAAAGTGTGCCTGAATGTTATCTGTGCGTGGGCACAAGGAATATTGGTTGTTGGTTAGTTTTTACATCTAGAGGACCTTTGAAGTCGGTGCTGGACAAATCTGCCATGGACCAGACGTCTCGCTCGGTGCTGAACCCCAGACTTGATCCCGAGTTGTCAAGTCAGTAGCGTGATGCTTTAACCACTAGGCTACTCCGTCTCCTCTATCAAACGAAAGACGTAATCCTGATATAAACATGAACATTTTTAGTAAATTTTTATTTATTTAATTCATGTTGATATCGATGATAATGGAATAAGTACTAATGTGTTGTTGTTATTTACATCCTGTCCATCACGCGTTGTTTTTTTTTCAAT
>CM054146.1:67021730-67026730 GCA_028751875.1 Rapana venosa | reverse complement strand
AAACAAACTGGAAAGAGGCAAACACAAACAGAAAACTGTTAACAGAAGGATAGATCAAACACACAGGCACATAATTATAGAGAGACTGTCAGCCAGAAAAAAAAAGAAGTTTAGATAAACAAACAGGCACACACACACACACACACACACACACGCGCGCGCGCGCGCGCGCGCACACACACACACAGACACACATACACACACACACACACACACACACACACCACACACACACAACACACACAAATGCCAGAAGAAGTTAGATTAAGCAAAAAAACACCACACAGACAGATTACTTCTTCAGGCAAATTCACAGAGAACTTCTGCCAAAAGAAGCTTATTTATTTTATTTTGTTTTATTCTTTTATTTCGAGAATAATGGTGGGCAGGGGGGGGGGGGGGGAGGTCGTCAACAAATCTCCGTGTATATGCAGTTTTGTAAATTTTATCCTCTGTTCCCATCGGCACATAATTGCCTACTCTTCCAAAAAGCGGAACAGGTTTAGCGTGTGCGGAAGATGTTCTGCGTGCGTTTGCACACGGGAACTGAGTTTATAGTCTCATTTGAAGGACATTTGGGGAGAGTGGAGTTGGCAATGATGTTAACTACAGAGGACAAAATCCCTTTGAACTAGATTTGAACACGCGTCAGCAGATCACAAATACATCACTCTAACCAACAGGCTATCCTGTCCCCACGGCATACAGACACAGACAGCTACTGTCAGAAGGTTGGATTAAACAAACAGTCAAACACACAGACACAGAAAACTACAGTAAGAATAAGATGAGATTAAACAAACAGACAAACAATGTAAAAACAACACAGACAGAAACAATACGGTCGTCACATAATCAGATAAACACACCACTTTGGGAACACACTGTTTTGTGCAGACCACCACACAGAATCATCTGAGACCCCATCAAGATCAAACAAACAAACAAATAAACAAACAACAAACAGACAGAAAAACGGACAGAGAAACACAGAAACATACAGACAGACCAACAAACAGACCAGTGTGGCTGTTTCATCCGTCACTTGTCTGACGTGTGCAGCATTGCTCTTCTTCCTTCAACTTTGTCCTGGGGGTATCATTTACTGAAACTGCTCGTCAAAATGCAATTATCTCTCTTTGTCTCTCTGTCTCTTTATCTGTCTCTCTCTCTGTCTCTCTCTGTCTCTCTCTGTCTCTCTCTCTCTCTCTCCCTCTCTCTCTCTCTCTCTCTCTCTCTCTCTCTCCCCTGTCTCTCTCTTTTAGGGATTATTTATGGTTAGGGATTATGTATTGTCAATATATAATTTATATAAAAAAATCATATTGTCTTCTCTCTCACTATGTCTCTCTGTCTGTCTGTCTGTCTGTCCCGTCTGTCTTTTCTGTCTGTCTGTCCTGTCTGTCCCCTCTCTCTCTCTCTCTCTCTCTCTCTCTCTTCTCTCTCTCTCCCCCTCTCTCTCCTCTCTCCCCTCTCTCTCTCTCTCTTTAGGGATTATTTATGGTTAGAGATTATGTATTGTTAAATTATCATTTAAAAAAAATCATATTGTCGTTGTTGTAGTAAGATTTTCACTTTTGTTTTGTTGACAGTCCCTAACCAGGGCAAGGGCCAGATGAAACAAAAGTATGCGCAGCTTATTCTGTTACCATTGAAAATAAAGGTTCATCTCATTCATTCGCCTCTCTCTATGTATGTGTGTGTGTGGGTCTGTGTGTGTGTGTGAGTGTGTGTCGTCCTGTCTGTCTGTCTGTTGTCCTGTCTGTTCCCGTCTATGTCTGTCTGTCTGTCGGTCCGTCTGCTCTCCCTCTTCTATTTCTCTCTGTAGTTTTATCTCTCTCTTTTTATCTCTCTCTCCTCTCTCTCTCCCCTCTCTCTCTCTCTCTTTCCTCTCTCTCTCTTCTCTCTCTCTCTCTTCTCTCTCTTCTCTCTCTCTCTCTCTTCCCGCTAATGTGGGTTTTTGTATTTACTGTTCATTTGTCGAATTTAATTTGTGCATGTCTTCTTTAAAATACCCCATCCTATTAAAGTTTGTTCCTCCTTTTCCTTGTTCGTTCGTGTGTGTGTGTGCGTGTGCCGCGCGTGCGTGCTGCGTGTATGGTATCTATGTCTGTGTGTGTCTGTGTGTCTGTCTGTCTATCTGTCTGAATCTCCTCTTCTCTCTTCTCACTTTCTCTTCTCTCGGTCTGTCTGTATGACTGTCTGTCTGTCCGTTGCCTGTCTGTCTGTCTGTTTGTCTGTCTGCCCCTCTCTCTCTCTCTGTCTCTCTTCTCCTCTGTTCCTCCCCTCGTCTCTCTCTCCTGTCTCTCTCTCTGTCATCTTCTCTCTCTCTCTCTCTTCTCTCTCTCTCTCTCTCTCCCCTCTCTCTCTCTCTCTCTGCCACACTATCTCTATCTCTCTCTTCCTGCTAATGGGGTTTTGATTACGTGTTCATTTGTCTTATTGCATTTGTACATGTCTTCTTTCTAATACCTCCATCCTATTATATTTTGTTCCTCCATTTTCCTTGTGTGTGTGTGTGTGCGTGTGCGCGCGTGCGTGCGTGTGTGTGTATCTATGTCTGTGTGTGTCTGTGTGTCTGTCTTTCTGTCTTAGTCTCCTCTATCTCTTTCTCACTTTTTCTGTCTCGGTCTGTCTGTACACTGTCTGTCTGTCCGTTGCCTCCCCTGTTTTCTTCTGTCTGTCTTTTTCTCTCTCGTTTTTTTTTTTTCTCTTTTCTATCTCTCTCCTTTCTTATTTTATTAGAAAATATTCCTCTTCTTTTTTCCACATAATTCATTTTCTGTATCTGTATTAGCGTTTTTTGCAAATTTATCTTTTGTCTAAGCCCTTGTTTTTTTGGGCTGCTGGGCTTTTTTTGTCGTCTTTCTCTCTCTATCACAGAGGCTGGGGGGGGTTTTGAGAGGGGTTTCCCTTTAGTGGAAAAAAAAATTTTGCGCTGGAAATCTGAGGGCCCGGGGTTCGATTCCCGTTAAAAGGGAATATTTTCCTCTGGATTTAAAACATCACTGCAGTCCTCCCTCCCCAAAAAGGCCCTTTCGGAGGAGACGATAAAACCGGGGCCCCCGTGTGCGCCCGAAACCCCGGGAATATCTTGCGCACACCTTAAATCCTGTTCCGCCTTTTTCGAAAGGTTTTTGGCCTTTGTGTGCGGGTTTGGGAAAGATGACATAATTCATAAATCCGCATCCCACAGGGGAACTGAATTTTTTTTAAAAAATCACAATAAATGCTTTTTCCCCATTATCCTCGATTTTAAAGGTCAAATATAAAAATAAAAACAAAAAAATTTTGTCTCTATCTCTCTCGCCCAAACCCTCCCTCTCCCCTGTCCTCTTTCCCCTTTCCCTCTCTCTTGCTCTCTTTTTCCTCTTTCTACCGTTCTCTTTTTTCTCCCGCTTTTTCTTTCTCTCTCTCGCCTTTCTTCTCTCTACCTCTCTCTTTCTCTCTCTCTCCCCGCTCTTCTCTCCCCTCTCTCTCGCGCTCTTCTCTCCCCCTCGCCTCTCTCTTCTCCCCTCTCTCCCCTCTCTCTCTCTTCTCTCTCTCTCTCTCTCTCTCTCCCCTCGTCCCCTCTTTTCTCTTTTACCGCCTCCTTTCTCTCCCCGTTTTTTTCTAAAAACTTTTAAAGGGTATTTTTAAATTACACCTTTTTTTGGGTTCTACCTCCATTTGTGCTTTTGCTCTTGTTTAATATGTCCATCCCCGTTATATTTTATCCTCCATTTTTCCTTTGTGCGTGAGAGAGAGAGAGAGGAGAGAAAGAGGGGAGAGAGAGAGAGAGAGAGGGGTGTGTGTGTGTTGGTTGTTTTTTGTGTGTGTTTGTCTGTGTGAAAGGGGCGTGTGTATGCGGGGGTTTGAGTGTATGCGTTTTGTAAGTTGGTTATGTGTGGGGTTTGTGTGATAAAGGAAAAAAGGTGTGTGTATTTGTGTGAATGTGTGATAAAATTTTCCCGATTTATTCCGGGGTTTTTTTTTTACTTTTATCTCGAGAAAATGGGAAAAAGCACTGACATGCTTAGTGCGTTTAGTGTGTTTTGTGTATGTGTGGGTTTTTGTTGTTTGGGTTTACTTTTAATTTTGGGGGGTCACTTTTAGTGATATTAGAAAATGTGTTTTGTGTGGGGTGTGTGTTTTGTGTTGTGGGTTGTGTGTGGGGTGTTGTGTGTGTGTGTGGGGTTGTTAATGTGAGAGAGAAGACCGAGAGAGAAAAAGGGGAGTGTGTGTATTTATGTTCCTACTTGTCCCTAATGTGGTGTGTATTTTTGGGGCTTTAAAATGTGTTTATTGTGCTTTATGTGTGTATTTAAAGGGGAGAGAGAGGAGAGAGAGAGAAGAGGGGAGAGGGGGAAGGGGAAGAAGAAGAGAGAGAAAAGAGGAGAGGAGGGGAGAGGAGAGGAAGGGGAGAGAAGATAGAGAGAGAGAGAAGTTTTGTGTCCAGGTTGTGTATGGGGGGGGTGGTGTGGTGCATTAGTCCCATCTTGTTTGGGTGTGTGTTTTGTGAGTGTGTGTGTGCTTTTGTGTGTGTGTGTGTTCTGGTTGTATGTATACGGGGTTTTGTTGTGTGTGTGGTGTGGGTGTGTTGTGGGTGTGTGTGGTGATGTGTGTGTGTGTCATTTTTTTTAAAGTTTGCTTCCTTGCTTAGTGCCCCTTTCTTTTTGTCTGGGGGCCTCTTTCTTCCTTTTTGTTATTTTTTACTTTCTGGGTTTTTTTTCGTTTTCCCTCTTTATTCTTTTTTGGTTTGTTTTTTATCAAATTTTTTTTGTCATTTGTTTTTTTTGTTCGGGTGTTTCTTTTTCCCAAAATTTCTCATTCTATGATTTTTTAAAGAAAAACAAAAGCCCCGAAGGCAAGAGCGAAAGGGGGAACGAGAGAGAAAAGGAGAGAGAGAAGGGGAAGGGGAGAGAGAGAGAGGGGGAGGGATAGGGTGAGAGGGGAGAGAGAAAGGGAAAAGGGTGAGAGAAAAGAGAAAAAAGAGAGAGAGAGAGAAGAGGGGAGAGAGA
>CM054146.1:66988967-67021230 GCA_028751875.1 Rapana venosa | reverse complement strand
TTAATTGTTTTGGTTGATGTATGGAGGGGTTAAATGTATGCGCTTTGTTTTGCTTTTTGCAAATCTTTCGCATATTAACTCCATTTCTTTTATTATATTATATATTATTATTATTATTATTTTTTTATCATCACATCATCATCGTCGTCGTCATCGTCATCATTATAGATGAGAGATGACATCATCACCTCACATCATAAATCTTTCTTCTTTCTTTTTCTTTTTCCCTTCTTTTCTTCTTCTTCTTTATTTTATTATTATTATTTTAAAATATAACCTCTCCCATCTTTTTTCTATCAGCTTTTTTTCCCCGCCTTGTTTTTTTTTTTCTTTTCCTTCTCTTCCTTTCATGTTCGCCTTTTTGGGGCCATCTCCGCTTTATTTCCAAAAGCTTATTTGAAAATTTTTCCCCCCCACGTCAAAGTCGGAGCACGGGGCCTAAATTTCCCGATCAACGCACTTTCCGATATGATTGGGTACAAAATTTTCAGTCTGAGAGTTTGAAAACTAAAATAATAAAAATTAAAATTATATTAAAATTAAAATTTTAATAATAATGTGTAAAAAATAGTAAAATAATCAAAACAAAACACAAATCTTCTCATAATGAATGGAATGAATACGCATGCTTTCAGAGAAAATCAAGCCATGATTCAAGTCATTCTTCACATCATACAACCAAAACCATTCAATAGTTCAAAAAGCCAAAAGTCACGAAAGCAGCAGCGACCCCTCCCCCCCCCCCCAAAAACCCCACACACACCCCACAACACACAAACCCCCAACACAGCACACACCTGGCAGGGCGAAGCAAAATTGGGTGTTTTAAGAGGAAAAAAATATGGATCAAGCAGGGGAAAAAAAAAACTAAGGGGTTTAAATAAGTGTGTCGAGACTGATTTAAAAGTATCTAAAAACTTTTTGCGGAAGAGAGAGGAGGTCATCCCAATTTGGGGCCTAAACAAGAAAAGCGACAGCCGACGTGGATTGGGGTTTTTCTATATTGAGGGTTAGATATCTCAGCAGACGGAGGGAACAAAAAGATGTACAAAAAGACTTCCAAAGGACGGGGCTGTTTTGGAACAATTTTTAAAAAGGGACGATCTATATTACCCTGTGGCAAAGGGACCATGGGGGATCGCAAAAAGGGTTATGGCTTGGTTTGGTGTTTTTTTTCTTTTGAGGACTAGCGAGGGGAAAGCTTTTTTTCGTTAAAGTGGATTATCATGCGGGAGACCAACATTAAAAATAAAAATTTCAATATTCCCTACTTAAAACAAAGAGAGACTAACGATTCGAAGGGCACTCTGTGGACGGGCCTTTTCGAATTGCTAATCCCCCAAATTGATATACAGACTGACGGGGTCGGGGTAATTTTTGCATCGAGAGTGTTTAATAATGCCCCATAATATTTTTACAGCAGTGGTAGAGGGGATGATCGAATTTGTACTAAAGCTTTTTTAAAAGGGGAAAAGTTATGTTTTGTCTTAACAAGCATGGTCTCTGTTTTATAAATTTAGCTGAAATTGGGTCTTATCACCCAAATTTTGGTTTCTTAAAGCGGGGGCCCATATTGTAAATTGAAAATAATTGCGACCAGCTTGAATATTTACACACAATTAAAATTTGCCTTTTCTCTTGACAAATAAGCCTACTGCTTTTAAATATCCAAAACTGGGTGATACAAAACAAGTTACAGTTAAATGCAGATAAAACCCAATCATGCTTTAGGGATCAAACAAAACCTCTTCCATTTCAACAAATTTAATAAACCGGTAATACCGGCCCTCTGTCCCGCTGGAATTCCCAGGAGTTTTTTTCGACAAAACCCTGTCTACAAAAAAACCCAAAACCCGACCTTGTCATGCTTTATCAAATTCGGGGTACATCCCCCCCCCCCCCCCCCCCCCCAACACAAACCCCCCCCCCCCCCCCCCCCCCAAACCCCCCCCCAAAAAGATCAAAACCCCTCACTGCCAATCCTCAAAAAAAAAAATCTGACAATTACTCCCTTTTGGACTCCCCCACTGGGTTTCCTGTGCCACAGAGAGTAAACTATAAGATCGACCCTTGTTACAAAGTTCCACCAAACACCCCCCTTCTCGGAAGTCTTCACCTTACAATCCTCTTCCCCCTCCGTCTGCTCAGTACCTTTGTTTACATCCCTTGTTCAACCATCCCCCGTTGTCGCGCCTTTCCTTTTTCTGTCCATCCATCTGGAACAACCTTCCCTCTCTCTCTTCGACAGGGCTTACTAGATACATTTAAATCCACCAAAAACATACTTGTTTAAAACCTAACTGTTTTCCCTCTTTTCATCTCAAAATCCCCCCTCCCTTCAAAAACCCCAAAAACCCATTCCCCCTCCCAAAGCCTACAACCGTTGTGTTGTGTGTGTTGTGTTGGGTGTGGTGTGTTTGGTGGGGTTGCGCGGCGCGGTTTAAAAAGGGTGCGTACTTTTTAATGTTTTAAAGCTTTTGATATTTTGGCTCATACTCTGTAAAAATATGTTAATGAAAGCGCTCGATTTGTCTTTGAAAGATACAGCGCTATAAAAAATTTTCCCATTTCTTCTTCTTCTTTTCTTTTTTTCTTCTTCTTCTTCTTTTTTTTATTATTTTGTTTATTTGCAAGATCGAAGGCAGTTTTTTCAGAGTGTCGCTGCTTAGAATATGGAATCACGCATAGAAATGAGGTTGTTGATGCATTTAATTATGGGGGCATGAAGCAGTGAAAAGAACGGGGCCAAAAGCCCCTGGGGAAAGCCACTTTTCAGGGGGAAGAAAGAAGAATTCACCAAGGTTTCCGGGCCTGGGGATATTGCAGGGTTTGTGTAGTAACAAAAATGGTTAAAAGAAAGGTCGGAGTTTGGGTTCCGTTTACAAGACGTGCCCCCTTTACTGTTTGCAATGATGGGGTCGGGTTGCGGGTTTGGTAACATATTACACCGAGATCCAGAGAACCCACCCCCCTAGTGTCGGGATTTCATTTGAGAAAGGAAATGGAAAAGAGATTTAAAATTTGGAAGGAAGGGAAAAAAAAAATTTGAGCTACACTTCTTCAATGTACACACCTAAATTTCTTCGCCTTTTCCCAACCTCGAAAATTACCACACTGGGTATGTGGGGCTGTACTGAACCAAGGCGCGCAAAGGGTAACCCATCCAATGTAACACGCCGAGCGCTTAACCTTAGTTTAAAGAAAATCTCTGACCACGACTACCCCAGTCCCCATAAGTACAAATCTAAATTTAATCCATCGTGAAAGCACAACTTTTAAAACCAACCCCTTGGTTTTGTTCACATGCCCAAATTTTTCGCTTGACTCAGGTATACAAGGTTCCATACAACCACACCATTTTGGGAAAGAAAAGTTGGAAGGGATCCACGGGGCAAAAATGATCTACGCGTGAAAGATTCGTGATCGATTTGAAAAGGGGAACGGACAGAGGGAACAAAAGCCTCCTCCATTTGCACTCAAGCAGTGGTCAGTTGAGAAAAACCAGGGTTTGTATGCTTCAAGATTTTAAAAAGTGGACACATATTTTGATTTGTATAATTATGTGTTTTGTTTTGCTGGTATGTGACTTTGGGAATTAATACTTCCATTTTAAAAAAACACAACAAACTTTTCTTTACAGCAGGGATTAACGGGGGTTTGGTGACTTTTTTTTTTGGGACCTCCCCCACGAAAGAGTCGCTTTGCACCGACCCATTTTCTCCAGGTGCCTTTTTGGGTAGGGGGGGTCAGGTTGTTGATTTGCTAATTTCATTGATTATAAAAAAAGCCTTTACCCCACCTTGACGAAATATAAAGGCGAAAGTTTTTTTCATTTTGTTTTTAAAACTTTTTTTAAAAAATCCCCAAAACCCCCTCATTTTGTTCACCTATCCGATCTCAATTTTTGTCAATTTCTTTGTTCACTCCCCCGTCCATTTAAATTTGTTTTTAAATTTTCATAGAATTTCCCGTTTTTAAAAAATTAAATATTTTTTATTGTGTGAATACTTACCAAAAAATTAACCTGTTTTCTGGTGAAGCATTCATAGGGTTAAAAAGTTACTGTGGATTAAATTTAACGTTATTTTCAAAACAAATACACCGAGCAATAGTAAAATTTTGTTTTTTTCGAATAAAGAAATTTTTTTTTCGCATTTCAGCGGGGAAGTTTTATTATTACAAAAAACAAAATCTACACGAACATTGAAGCAATATATTTTATGGACATTAGAGTGTTGTTTGTTTTTTGGGCAATGAAGCTACTTTGTTCAACAATAAAAATTTACGTTTCTTTGAGAGCAATGACTTTTCTGGATTCCCAAGCATTTTCGCACGTGTTAATTCCTCTTTTGGGCTAAACGAACTTCTATAGGCCCCCAAACGTGCACCAAAAATTAGCAAAAAAAAACGCGAACAACAAAACAAGAAAAAAAAAACCAAAACAAACCCCACATTTTAACAAATAGACCGTTTGGTTGTTGTTTTTTTCCCATTCAATGGCCGGGTTGCCTTACCCCTCAGAAAATCTTTTCCCACCTGGGGAAAAACCCGGCTTTTAAAAAGGTTTTTGGAAATGAATTCTCTCGCAACGTGATGTCTGGGGGCAGGATTTCTTGTTAAATTTTGAAAAAAAAAAAACAACAGTCTAATCATTTCCCAATTTCTCGACTTCTGTAAATTAACATTTCCAAAAAATGTTCCCTGCTGTTTCGTTGGGTGTTGTTGTTTGGTTTTTTTACTACTGTTGCTGCAAAATTTGCTTTTGCGCCGCTGTGCTGTTGCTTTTTTTGTAAGAGAAATAGTGATTTTATGTTTCTTGCTGTTTTTGGTTTTTATTTTACATTTTTTTTTTTTTTTGTTAAGGCTTATTACTTCCTCATCTGTAAAATTTTTCTATTCTCTGCTTTTTTCCCTTACTTTTTTTGCTCTGACTTATTTTCTCCTCTCCTTTTTCTCTCTTCTTTCATTTCTTTCTTTCGCCTTTCTCTTCTCTTCTAGCCAAAATAAATAATGAGTTGACAAACCACAATATGTAGTTGATCAAAAAATAACCCAGCCACAGTCCAAAAAAATAAACATAACAATTTAAAAACAAACCTAAAAGAAAAAAAAAAAACTATCATAAATACTAACAAATGCTGCAGATTGAGTCGCTAGAAAGTCCTTTCTTTTTTCTCATTGGGTTTAAAAACAAATAAATCCAATCCCAATCCAAATCCTGTTTTTATAGTCCCCGACCGCTCCCTACCCGGGCTCCACCCCGCACTTTTAGACCTAGATTAAAACTGTGCAATATTTTTAAAAGCAGGGGTAAAACACATCTATTTACATTTTTTTATTTATTTTTTCTTTTAATCGAGGGTAATAAAAACACCCATGTGTTTTTTTTACATCCATCCCTTTTGTATGGGGTTTTTTTAAATTTTCACCTGTTCCCACCCCCCAAAAATGGGCCACTCACGGCATAGGTACCTGCGCCGTCAAAGCTAGCCGAATTTGTACAAACACGGGTCAGCACTACTAAATTGGTTGGGGGGGGTTGGGTTATTTGTTTCTGTTGTTTTGGGGTTTTTAGGGGGGGGTGGGGGGGGGGATGGGAGGGGGGCGACCTCCTGCAGACCGATTTTCTAGCTGGGGTTTTTTTGCATGACCCTTGTTGCCTTTTTCAAGGGGCCGATTCACTTTAGGGAAAATTCACTGAAAAGAGGGAAAAAGGGCATCCAAAAAAAACCCCGTTTAAACGAACAGTCTTTCTTTTCCCGATCGCTGAAGGGGGATGCTGTTTATTCTGGCTGCACTGGCTTAGGCTGTTAAAACAGGCTATGGGGGCTGGTGAAATGCAGGTGTTTTAATTTTTAATGGGTTTTTAAAGGCGAGTTGAATTAAATTCTTTTTTTTTGTGTTCCTTGTTTTATCCTGTGTCTCTGCTTTTTGAAATTTTCTTGAAAATTGACAATCTTAATTTTTTGGGTTTTTTCACCTTCTTTCTGTTTTGTGTTCAAATTTTCTGTTTAGGGGTTGCAAGACAAAAAAAGGTTTCCTTCACAAAAGTAAACAACTTTAATTTTAGGGGTTTTTAGAAATTTGTTACAAAATACAATCAAAAAACGACACAATACAAGGGAAAACTGAACACACGCTGTTTGTTTAGTGTTTACTCAATCCAAAAACCCCGTAGCTACAAAAAACTAAATACGTTCATTAAACATTTTCGTTTGTAATTTTTTGTTTGTTTTTTTTCCTTTGAGATATGGGTTGTCAGCATCACGTTTATTTCAGAAAATACATACGGTAAAACAAAATTTTTTAGGGGAAACACAAAAACAATTATTAAAATGTATCATCACTTCCAAAAATAAATCTTTTTTACTGAGAACTGACATATCACACACACACACACCACACACACACACACACAACACACACACACACACCACACACACACACACAACACCCACAACGCACACCACAGCACACAACTGATTAGAAAAATTCAAAAATTAAGGCGCAATTTTTTCTCATCGCTTTTCAAACCCTGGTAAAATTGACACACCGATTATTTTGCCCCTTTGATATTTGTTATAAAACTAGAAAAGCAAAAAGAAGAAGAAGAAAAGAAGAAAAGAAAGAAGAAACAAAAAACAACAACAAAAAAAACAACAAAAACAGCAACAAAAACAAAGACAAAGACAAAAACAAAAAAACCCAAAAAAAAACCCAAATTTTAAAACCCAAAACAGCAAAAACAATAACTGCCACCCCATACCTCATGCCTTTCACTCTATTTAAAAACTTTTTTTTTTTAAAGCTTTAGACTTATTAAGGAAAACCTTAAAAAAACAGGGAGAATTTCAGCGCCTCAGCATTTCATCAGGGTTTAAGGTAAACGTATCTTAGCGCTTAATAAAGCCCCAAATTTACCTTTGGGCCCCTCAAACGCGAGTTTAAAAAATGGAAAGGATATTCCTATTTAACCCATTCTTTCCCCTACTTTTTGGGAGCTCCTTCGACTTCATCGATGGTGCTAAAAACGACACCGTCCCTCGGTTTTTTTTAATTTTTTCATCCAAACCCCCACAACATGAAATGACCTACTCAACGAAATTTTTAAACAGGGCCCTTTTAAAGGTGTGCAATTTGTTCTGCCTGCTTTTAACACGCGGTCTTTGGGTTTTTAATATCATCTTTGAAATTTTTTCTGTGTTTACAAATTGAAAAAAGGGAAAAGGCTGGGAAACAAACCAAGAGCTCACTTGACTGTTGGGGAAGCCATTTAACCCTCCTGCCACCTTCTGTTTTATTGTTCTGACAGAACGGGCTAGGGGATGGGGACGTTGGGCCAAAATTTAATCTCGGAAAAGGGGAAACACAAGGGGGAAAAAGGGGAACGGTATCGACAGCAATGGACTGAGACAGAAAAACCATTACATACTGCCGAAATCACAGAGAGGAGAGAGAGAGAGAAGAGAGAAGGAGAGAGAGAAGAGAGAGAGGGAGAGAAGGAGAGAGAGAGAAGAGGGCAGACAGACAGAATACATACAGACAGGCCCCAGCCCCGCTACCCCCAGCCCCCACCAAAAAGAAAGACAAAGACAGACACAACAACCGACGAGACAGAAACAGACAGACGGGGGACAGAACAGAGGGTGAAAGGTTGTAAACAAGGGCAGAGAGACAGACTAGACTGGGGTAGGAAACCAAAGGGGGGGAAAAAGAGAAAGAAGAGAGAGAGAAGGAAAAAGGAAGGGGAGAGAGAGAGAAGGAGAGAGATGAGATACAAACAAAAGAGAGACAGACCCGGACAAAACATAGAATGGGAAAAGTATTGACAACAATATACAACACAAACACACAGACAAAAGACAGAAAAAACAGACAAGACAGATAACAGAAAAAAAAAAAGATAAAAATGACAAGGCAAAAACAACACAGACAGCCCGAACGAAAAAACAGGGAACATACGACAAAAGGGGAAAGGAGAGAGGGCACACAGAAGGAAGACAGGGAAACAGACAGAGCAGGGGTTTACAGAAATCAAACTCATACAATTTTACTAATAGGAAGAACAACAAAAGACAGACAACAACAAAACAAAGGAACAGCCCAAAAAAAAAACAACATCAAACAAAAAACAAAAAGCATCAAGCAAGAGGGGAAGTAAGAGAAACATCAATGACAAAGGGGCCCAAAAAAGAGGGAGAGAAGAGAGAGAGAAGAGAGAGAGAAAGAAGAGAAGAGAGAAAGAAGAAGGAAGAATAACAGAGAAAGGAGACAGGGGACGAGATACGAGGACTAGAACAGAGAGAACAAGAAAAAACAGAACAGACAGACAGACAGACAGAAGACAGACAACAGAAAGACAAACAAAGACAGACAGAAAAGACAAGAAGAAAACAAGGAACAGAGAGAAGACAGAAAGAAGAAAAAATAGACAGAGAAGACAAACAAAACAACAACAGAAAGACAACAACGACAGAAAGGAAAAGGACAGAGAGAACCGAGAGAACAAGAGAAGAGACAGAGACAGGGACATAGAACAGAGAGACAAGACAACAGAGAAGAGACAAAAGACAGCAGACAAAAACAAAAACAGACAGACAACGACAAAAGAGCAGAGACAGAAGAAGAGAGACAGAACAAGAAACAAGGACAAAACAAAAAAGAAACAAAACAAGAACAGAAGACAAGAAACAAAAGCAGAACAGAGACAGACAACGAAAAAAAACAGACGGACAAAAAAAGACAAAGACGAGAGAAGAGAAAGTCGTCAAAACAGAAAAAACATAATATACCAACTAAAAACGGGAGAGGCACACAGCACTTAGCAACAAGACAACAGGGACAACAAAACAGCCAACAAAACCCGCAGACGGGGGGAAAAAAAGAAAAAAAATGACACATCTAAATAAATAATTAGTCATTAAGTCAGACTGGAACACAATCCGAACAAAAAAAAAAGAAAGAAATAAAATTCTAGACTCCTAAAGGGTCCTAACTAATATTTTTCGTTCTTGATCCTTTTCCGACCCTTGGGGGGGTTGGGGTGAGCCCCAATTTGCAATTTTCTCTCTCCTTTTCCCAAAATTCCCCTTTCTCTCCTCCCCCTTCTCTCTCCTCTCTCCCTCCTCTCTCCTCTCTCTCCTCTTCCCCTCTCTCTCTCTCTCTCTCTCCCCTCCCTCCCCCCTTTCCCCCACCCCAAAAAGTAGGAAACACAGTGAGACTATAATTCTACACTGAATGAAAGTTTCTTATTCTGTTTTTAGATCGCTGCCCACATAATGCCTTGGGTCCACTTAGAAAATTTTTTTTTTTTTTTTTTTTGTTTTTGTTTTATTTCCAAGAAATCAATTTTTGCTAAACTTCCCCGGGTGAAGGGAGAAAATCAATTACATTTCAAAGAAAAAGCATTGTTTAACTCGGCACCAAGCTACGAGCAATGGGAAAAAAAAAAACTTTTGACCCCAACCATTTTAATAATCATTTGTTTCCCCAAAAAGGGGGCCAAAAAAGGAAATCGCCTTAGTGTGCGGTTGTTTGGTCGTGTGTGGGTTGGTGGTGGGTGTTGTGGGTGTGTGTGTGTTTGTGTGGTTGGGTTGTGGTTTGTGCGGTGTGGTTGAATTGTGCAAATAACCAAAATGGGTGACCCAAGTCATGTACCCTGTGAGTTGGTGACTGCTTTGGGTAAAATATGTTTAATGATCATCAATTATCATCATCACCCTCACATCATCCATCACATCATCTCATCATCTCCACACCCCCAACCCCTCATCTTGAGTTTTATCATAGTAAAAATTACTCCACGATAACAATCCATCACCTTTTAAATCGTCATTTTTTATTTTTATAAAGTCCCCTTTTTTCAAGTTTTATATTTTGTTTAGTTTAACTTCCTTTTGATAATTTGGAACAAAATAAGCAAAAAATTTTCGTATTCTTTTCACCCTCTGAAAAATTTTTAACTTTTGAGGACTTTTTTTTTCTTTCAAACAATAAAAAAAAAAGTAAAAGTAAAACCCCTCTCGATCATCTCCGCCCAATTGTGCCATTCAAAACTCTATTTTCTTTTTCGCCAACGTCACTGAGTGTAAACGACGTTAAGTTTAAGACAGCAAACAACAACAACATCACACCAACAACAAACATGCACAGATACACAGAACAACGGACATACCGACACACACATACATTACAGCATTTGGTATCACAATTATAATGCAATCCACCACATACATAAACACATGTGCAGATATCACCATAGCTTCCCAAAGCACTTATGCGTGTGTTTGTATTGTGTTGTTTTTTTCATGCCATTATTCAATCAGCTGACTTATAATATGTTGTATTATTGCCTTTACGAATAGTTTATTCTGTGAGTCAAATAAGTCCATATGGGGTTTGTGAATACTAACTTATTTCTCTGATTCTGATATCTGATTCCACAACACACACACACACACACACTCGACACACACACACACACACACACTCACACATCACACAAACACACACACCACACACACACACACAACACACGCACACACATACAAACACACGACACACACACACATAAAACAAGTACCATCGGAAAAAAGCCTCTACTATCAACAACATCAGAAAATGGCGGAAGAAGCTAGCCAGGAGCTAGAACTTGCCCCAGACTGTTTCGTGCAGCATACGGGCATCAACGACATCAAAGGGAAGGATCCTGCGCATGTTGGCATAAGCCATGGCAGCGGCGTAAAGGCTGTTTCAGGAAACTTTCCCGAAGTCACATGTTGTATGCAGCAGGGCGAATCCCAGTCAAGCAACAAACCCTGGAAGCAAGACGGGTGCTCTACAACCCCATGGATTCTTCGGAAATCGAGAAAGAAAACATCAAAAACGTTCTCACTTGGCTCAGAGACATTCGTCCTTTAAAACACGCAAGATGACATTCATTTAAATTATCATTGTGCTTGGCAATGTTGCCAGAACTTGGGACGTCCACCTGATCAGCTGTTTTGGAACGCCACGAAGAAGACAGAGACGTGGAGGGTTTGGTGCCAGCAACACTGGCCCGTTCTTTTAAAAAACGGCAATCTTTGGCTATACAGACCTCATCACCTGCTGCCCACCTGAGCTGTTCCTCCACCACTCCATGGGCGTTCTCCATTTAATAACATTAATGCTTCCATCAACTGTCCACATGTACACTGCACGCCTGCACTCACATCACGCAACATTCATGGAAGTCCATGACTTTTCAAGCCGAGGGGTTGGTTTGTTTGGGGGTAATTATTTATTTATTTTTCCTTGTTTATCTACCAAGCATTCACTGTCTTAATCTAGACCGTTGACTTCCGATTCTTATGTTTCAGTACTCGACTTTATATCGTTTGTTTTTATATATTAAGTCACGATCTTTCAACGCTCTATGGTTTAATTGTTTTCTTATTATGTCTTCTAGATATTATTACCAAAATCATTGACAGCAACATTGTGTAGTACAAGTTCTATACCAAGGTAGAGAAAAAAAACCCACAAAAACTTGGTACATGTCTTACAACGTTCTAGAGGTGTAAAATCTTGCAGATGGAATGCTCGCAGCATATCCAACCAACTTGTTGGTTTAACACAGTTTTTAACTACTGATAAATACTCAATATTAGCACTTCAATCCTGAATGTCGGATAAAGCAAAATGCCTAAATTAACAAATGATTTATTACCCACACACAGTGTGAACGTGATACAAATTCTAAAGTAAAATCTGCCATATATGTCAGGCAGGCTTAGAAGTAATGATAAACTTGTGTTTTCTAACTACCCAAACCCACTCCTATTATGGCAACATACAGCAGAATATATATCATGTATGGTGACAGTCGAAATTTAACAAAGATGACATAATAAATATAGTTTCTGTAATATTACCTCAAGGTCCAAAAAATGACAACACTGACTGGTTAAAAAACACAGACTTCACAAAACATAAAGTGGATTATTCTGGGCGATTTCAATTCTCATGCCCCTTTTTGGGGATTATGGGTGGCTCTAACTATCACCAGCAACCGTATTGTAGAAAAAATTGTGGTTCAAAGCTTTAATTATTGAATGATGGAAGAGTAACCAGAATACTGATGTTTCTAGTCATAATACCAAGTGCTAATTTTTTGATTTTAAAAACATTAATATATCTCCAGGTTTAGCAATCAATTGCAATTGGAATGTTGAAAGAGATTGTTTTTGGAAAGTGATCATTGCCCTAACTAAACGTTGTCATTTGAGGACCTTGCAATATCAGTAAACCTAAACACATAAGGATAAAATTCCTAAATATCGATATAAATTGGCTGACTGGAGTTCTTCATCATTCCTTCAGCTACTGATATTGAAACGATCGAAGAGGATGATCTAGATCAGGTTATTCCAATTTTGTGCAAAGCCATACAATGCAGCTGATTTTCTATTCCCAAACACAAAACAGCACGCAGCAGAACACAAATTGGAAAGCATACGGGCAATAGATGGTGGACTAAAAACATGTGAGGATGCAGAAACAATTAAAAAAGAACGATCAAAATATGGTTTAAAAGATCATCAGAAAGAAAACTTTATTTCTAGTGAAGTATGCTAAAACTCAATGTAAAAGAATAATTGCTCAGGCAAAAACAAGTATTGGACAGAATCTGTATAAATGAAGTATCAGAATCCAAGGATATACATAAAAAGTTTGGAAGAAAGTTATTGAAATGAAAAATGGATTTCAGCTTCCACACATCCAATCAAATTGAAAATAAAAGATTTCCAAGCATAATTGAAAAAGCAGAAGCTTTTGTTTCAATGTTTTCAGATAATAGTTCATCAGTAAGAATACAATCAAATATCGAATAGAAAAGCAATAAATCAAACAAATTGTCATCTTATAATGCTATATTTAAATGCCCCCATTCAATATGATAATTAGTGAAACTTTAGATTCATTTACACATAACAATACGCTGTTGGTGTTGTCTGATGGTATATCTTATCAAAATGCTGGCTCATAAGCCTTTTAATGGAAAAGCTACTCTTTTCATTTTCCAGAACTGTTGGGATAAATGGCGCCTTCCTAAATCTTGGAGGCAGTCGATCGAGTCCCCAATCCTGAAGAAAGGTAACTGCGCATCGATAGATAGCTACAGGCCAATTGCTCTTACGTCTCATGTGGGTAAAGTAATGGAAAAAATTATACATAGCGTTTATTTCATTTTGTGAAAAGAATAATGTGATCCCAACTATCAGCTGGTTTTCGAAAGGGAAGATGTACTTTCTGACCACTTAGTTAAACTAACACATCAAATTAAAAAGCAATTTTTTCCAACGAAAAAGTGTGTTAGCCAACATTTTATGATGTAAAAAAGCCTAATGATAGAGTTTGTCATGATCAATTGCTACATAAATTAAAATACATTGGTAATAATGGCATATTATATAAATATCTTCAAAATTTCCTTGTCGGATAGACAATTTGCACTAAATTTAGGTTCAGTGTACTCGATCTTTTAAAGCTAATCGACTTGGGTATACAAGGGATCAGTATTCACCTATCTTGTTTTCTATTCTTGTACATGATCCTCCCTGATCTCTTTGGCACCTATACTCCAATTGTTTCAGTATGCAGATGATATTGCTATATGGATAAATACGTCACTTTAGAAAAACACGAAAAAGAGAGGATCAATTATGTTGTGAAAAAATATATCAGAAGAATTAGATAAATTCTGTATTATATAAGAAAACAGATTAGAATAATCAGCAGAAACAAACTGTGTCTGTGCTTTTTAATAACGGTGACACCGCATTAAAATTACCATTACCGAAATATAGAAGGATAGGTCTCACTCAAACAAGATGTCAAATGCTAGGTGTCTTTTTAGCTAGAAAGTTTGAATTGGAAGATGCCACACAACAAATGAATAACTGAAGCTAGGAAAAGAAACATACTTTCCTAAAGATAATAAGTTCTCAGGCATGGAGTCAAGACACGACACACCTGATACATCGGGTCTGTCCTTGGTACTTCAATTAACATATACGACAAGAAGTATTTTTCTGCTGCAGATTATCTACTTAATAAATTACAAAGTCTAGACATAAAGCAGTAAAGATAGCTCTTGGTGTTTCCGGCGCATGCAATATGCTAATACTTATACAGAAGGCTCATTTACTCATCTCTTTCTGATCAGCGAAAAACTGGCAGTATCAAAATATGTGGTTCGTATTATCTCTATTCCAAATTCATAAAAAGGAAATATTTTATTAATCAAGCACTGATTTTCCTAAACGGGACGGCACGCATTATTTCATTTCAGCAGCCAATTAAAAATTAGACAGTCACATTTATGAAAGAAAATGACATCGATATTATCAACCATTCGAATTTAACGATTGTTCCACAATTACCTCCTTGCAAACATATTTCCAGCTAAATTTGACTTGACTACATACACGGAAATAAAGAAAAATGAAGATCAAAATCTTCTCACCGTGATGTAAAAAGTCACTTAAAGAAAATATTATTCTAATCACTTAAAAAGTGTAATACTACGGATCTGTATTAGAAACAGCAAAGTCTCTGCATATGTGATTCACGACTTTAAAGTTATCAAAAATCTTTCATTTAGGGACAACATTTTTCTACTTTTTACTTCTGAATTATTTGCAATTCTTAATGCTTTTGAATTTTTTGTCTGATACTGCTATTGATGTTTCCAAATTCTGTTTTGCGTTGATCAAAGGCAGTGTTTAATGGCAATTAAAGTCTCATGGCATGGTAAAATAAGGAATGATATTGTATTTGAGATAAATTCCTGATACATTCTATTGCAAGCAGAGGCATCGCATAACTTTTTTGCATGGATCCCCTCTCATTGTGAATTATTCGAATGAGCTGGTTTGATTCATTGGCAAAACAAGGGTGCCTCTGAATACAGTACTGAAAGTGTTTGATTCTAATCTTGCATTGTCGTCTTTATGAAAATGTCATATCTAAGTTAATGAAATGCATACATTCAAAGATTATAGAAAAACATTATCAACAGTTTCCTTGCCCACGGAAATTAGAAAATTCTAATACAAAAACTGAGAGAAATCGCATGGAAAAACTAAATATTCAAAAAATGTAACAATGTGTTGTTTCTACTTCCACTTTCAGTCCACCAATTGTTGTTTGATTGCCACAATTTCTTCTTGACAAATATAAAGGAGAGGTTTAGATATCAGAAGAAATATGCCACCTAGTCAATGAAGTTTTATATGACTCTCCAGCAATTCATAGTGTCATTGCTGAAGTCATATATTCTTCACCTGTAAAACCTTTACTGTAATTACATATATATATATAATATATATATATATATATATATCTATATAATATATATGTATACTATATATATATTTTTATAATATGTATATACATATACAGCGCACATATTTATATATAGGTATATATAATAAATACTAATGTGTGGTGTGATGTGGGTGCGTGTAGGGGAAAGAAAAAGAGAGAGAGAGAGAGAGAGAGAGAGAGAGAGAGAGAGAGAGAGAGAGAGAGAGAGAGAGAGAAAGAGAGAGAGAGAGAGGAGAGAGAGAGAGAGATGCGGTGTGTAATAATAGGTTACTTTTGGTGTGAATGCGGGTGTGTCTAAATCACCATGTAGTGAATAGACATGTAAACAAAAACCAAACAAAACAACAAACACACACAACACACACACACACACACACACACTCACAACACTCACGCACCGACACACACACCCCTACGACCACAATACTTGCAAAGCATGACACACATACGGCAAATGTCAAATACTGTTATATCACGCAATCACCAAGTTTACCGTTCAGAACAAACTTCAACAACCCACACAGTTTTGTCTAGTCCATTTTGTTTTTTTGCATTCATTCCTTGTAAATCTGGCTAGGCATAAGCATGAAGTCCAAAAACGAAGCAATCGGCTTTTACAAAACCGGAAAGCGGTAAACGAAGGTTTATGCAGGGCGAGGTGAACAGATGCTCTTTTCGCGTGAGCTCTGGCTTGCCGGCGGATTGAATTAGGGATGGAGGAGGGGGTAGGGCTGACATTTTTATGCAGCTAATAGAACCAATCAGTTCACGTCTCAGAGAACTCTTGTTCTGCAGCAGTGAGTGACATAGGTACAGAGCAGGACACACTTGATCAGGTGTGGGATGTGGAGCGTTATTGTTTGTTGGAATACGGGTGGTCTGTGGAGTCACGTGTGGTGGGATTAGTGTGTGGTGGGGTGGGGTAGTGGGGTGTGGCTGGGAGTGGGTGGGGTGGTGGGTGGAGGGGATGGGGTGTGGGGTGGGGTGGTTGGGTGTGATGTGGTGTGGAGATTATTTTGTCGTGATGTGAAGTGTGGGAGGGTGTGTGTGGATTAGGGGTGGTGGGGTGGGGTATGGGGTGTGGTTGGGAGTGGGTGGGGTGGTGGGGTGGTGGTGATGGGGTGTCTGTGAGGTGGTGGGGTGTGAAGTGGTGTGGTGGATTATTTTTTCGTGTGTGAAGTGTGGTGTGGTGTGGTGTGGTTTCGGGTGTGTTTGTGTCTATGGTATTTTTGTGATAAAGTGCGGTGTGCTTTGAGATAGATAGTTACACACTGGTGGGGTGTTGTGGTTGGTGGTTGGTGTTGTAATGATATGGGTGCAGAAATCGTCTTCCATTTACCACGCTAATGTCTATGAGATCGTGAAATTTGCACTGATAAAGTTGTATTGTAATTGCATTGTCTTGAGTGATACTTTTTATATTTCACACTCCGATACACTACGTCCAGATCCAACACGCCATGTCCGAAATGTAGTTCTAATTGCAGGGTTATCGGAGGAATACAGCGGTCCTGGTATATCTCCAGGTAAAAACATCCCCTCGAACGGATAACTCTGTAAAGACATCAAACCCATCGCCCGTGAGAATGCGAGCACTTAGATCAAAAACAAATATAGCACAGGTAGAGAAGATAGTAGGAAGCAGAATCAAGCGTAAAGAATTAACACCTTTACGAAGAGGCAATAGCGTTCCAAGCGAAAGTGAGTGTTAATCTTGAATAAACGAATTCTCTCTCTCATCTGCTCTCTCTTCCGCTCTCTGTCTCGTCTGTCTGTCTGTTTGTCTGCCTGTCTGTCTGTCTGTCTACATGTCTGTCGTCTGTCTGTCTTGTCTGTCCTCTCCTCTCTCTCTCTCTCTCTCTCACCGTCATCTCGGTCTCTCCACTCTCCTCTCCCTGCTCTCTATCTCTCTTAATTGTAACTATTCATTTGCTTTAATTTTAATGTTCGAGCCCAGTTGGGTGTTTGTGTTTTTACTGACATCTGCTACTCTAACATATCTTTTAACAAAATAGTTATAATGGGTCTGTATCTGTTTGGCATTAATATTCAGATCAACTGGGGGAGTATTGTTTGGGAACACACATGTAGCTCCTTCTTTAATTCGTATGTTGAATTTTTGCTTTCGTTGTGTATTTTTGGTTTTGTTTTTGGTTCTGTTTTGGTTGTGCGTGTGTTGTGTGTGTGTGTGATGTGTGTGTGTGTGTGTGTGTGTGTGTGTGTGTGTGTGTTGAGTGTGTTTATTTTGGTTGATAGTCCCTAGTAAGGGCAGTACCGATGAAAATAAATTGACTACTTATTTTTGTAACCCTTTGAGAAATAAAGATTAATCTTCTCATCACTCTCACTTCTCTCTCTCATCTCAAACTCCTCTCTCTCCATCTCTCTCATCGTCTCCTCTCTCTCTCGCCTCTCTTTCCCTCACTCTCAGTCCTCTCTCTCTCCTCTCTTTATATATAATATATATATATATATATATATAATCTCACACACACACTACGCAAATTACAGCGCCACGCATACACACACACCAACGCGCACGCACACACACACACACACACACACAACACTTTTAATTCCCCGCTCTCTCTTTCTTGTGCTATCTTGCCGCAGAAATGTCCACGGTTTTCAGTCTTGGTCCACAGCTAGTGGAATACACGTTTTCCTCATTCTCCGTCTTTGCCACTTCAGATTCACACAGCTGTGGGCTGATCTGCCTGCTCTGTTCCTGGCCTGCACCACCCCGAACACCGGTTTTTTAACCCCAGCAGTCTTGGAACAATGCTGATTCTGTCATCCTTTTGTACCCAACCGACCATAGTCAGCCAGCTGACCGAACAAGAACAGTTTCGTTCTCATTAGCGATGCGGTGGAAGCTAGGCCGAGGGGTTAACACAACTTTTAATCGTCAATCCTATATCTGAGAAGCATCATTGGTTGAGTTTCTGTGGCAGCGGTCATCATGAATTTAATCATACGGATTTTTTTTTACAATATCTCAGTCAGATAAAGTGCAGACGCGCCAGTGCTTTAATTGCCGTTGGGTGTTACATACACTTGGGGGCGGGGACAGCTCAGTGGCAAGCACTCGCTTCTATCCCCCCATTAAGGTTAAGCAATAGAGTTGCGGTTTACCACGTGGATGGGTGACCGTTTGCGCGCTGGTTTCATCACCGATACACAGGCACTATCCATACCATACAAATCATACATACCATACATACATACATACATAACATACATGCATACATACATACATACATGCATACAACATACATACAATGCATACAAACATACCATACATACATACACACATTACATACATACTTGGAAAAACAGATGATGAAAATTAACAAAACCTACATACACAAACACGTGGACATGATGTAAAAAAGCACACGAGTGCTTATTCCATTATCCTCGATATATAGGAAAAAATAAAAAATAAATAAAATAAATAAACAGTCCCCGAGTTCACCCAGCCGTAAATGGCTACATGCCTCTGTAGTTTCAGGGACGGTAAAGCAGCGAGGGAGAAGAGATGGGCGCCGCCTTCAATATTCTGGCCCCTTGAGAAGTTGAAGTCTCTAATGCTTCACTCCCCTAATAATAATAATAATAATAATAATGTATGGAATTTATATAGCGCTGAATCTTGTAAAGCAACAAATCAAAGCGCTCAGATTTCATTTCATACCACTTTAAGTCACGGCAGATTTCTCCGTGAAATTCGGGCTGCTCTCCCCGGGGAGAGCGGGAGAGCGCGTCGCCACAAGCGCTGCGCCACCCTTTTTTATGTCTGCAACGTGTATTTTTGATTCCCTATCAGAGGTGGCTTTTTTCTAAGAATTTTGCCAGGGACAACTCTCTTGTTGCCCCGTGGGTATTTTTACCGGTGCGCAAATAATTACGGTAACACACGGACCCACTCGGTTTTCGTCTATCATCCGAAAGACTAGCGCCCAACCACCACTAATGGTCTAATGGATGGGGGAAAAGTTTTCCGGTCCCAAAACCAAACGTGGTAGAAACCGCGCACACCTCAGACCGGACTTTTTCGCTTCTAGACAGCGCGTTACCTCAACCACCGATCCACCGACCACACAGTTATGTGATGCTTTTACTCTTTACCTAGTATGGTTATGGAAACACAACTATACCTAGAATGTCTGCACCAAAACAGGAGAGTTTGCTGTTGCAATCAGAATATGCTGCCAGATGAGCAACAGGCAGACCTCCTCTACAGTCACCAGCAAAGTACTAACCTGCACGAGGAATTCCATCCGATAAAGAGACTTCAAAGACCAACGCAAAAGAACTTCCAGAAATGGCTGCAGAGCAAAGTATGTTCAGTAGTTCGCTTTTCCAGCAACTATGCTTAACGCTTTCCCTCTTGATTTATGGTATTTCTCCTTTCTTTTCAAAAGTCTTTGGATCAGACTATAAACCGAGGTTTCGTGTGTGGAAGCACGCAGACATCTTGCGAACTCGTTAGACCTGGTCAGCTTTTGGAAGAGAGGGCCAGTGTGTGCCCTTGGAACGGCTTACAAAATTGACAAACACGCATACAGAGGTGGAGTGGATGTTAAAAAAAAAAATGAGTATTGAGTCTATCTACCAACCCCCCCCCCTCTTCAAATAAAACCACAAAAACAGATGAACGCAAGATCAGATGAACTGTCGTGCACATACATCAGTGGATATATTTATTGATTTTGTTCATTTTGTTTAAATGATTTTGTGATTGTTCAATCATCTTCCTTCTCTCTCATATCTTTCTTTTGTCTGTTGTTCGCGTTTCTTTTCTTGTCTTTCTTTCTTCTTTCTTTCGTTCTGTTTTATCTTATCTTTCTTTATATTTATTTCTTTTGTGTGTTTTTCTTGCTTGCCTTTCTTACATTTTCATTTCTAGTTTTCTTTCTTTCTTGCTTGCTTGCTTTTCTTTTGTTTATCCAGTCATATCTCTTTCTTTCTTTCCTTGTGTGCATTAAATTTTGTTTTTTTTCTTTCCTTCCCTCTTTCCCTCCTTTCTTTCCTTCTTTTTTATTTTTTTATATTTCTGTATGCATTTTCCTTTTCTCTCTTTTCTTCTTCCTCCCTTGCTTATCCCTTCTAACACTTTTCTTACTTTCTTTCTTCTCTTTTTCATTCTTTTTTTTTCCCTTCTTTCTTTCTTTCTTTCTTACATTTCCCCTTATAAACAATATTGTAGCTTAACTCGGTTATATGTGATTCCTTCCCACTTTTGACAAATACAATTTCGTGTGAAGTACAAAAATCCTGATGCTTTTCAAAACCTGATTAAATCAAACGACAAACACACACACACATAATTAATCAAGTATCATCTCTCGGCAATAAACAGCTGTGTCCATTTCGTGAAGTGTTGCTATTAGCCTCCATTAAGACGATCAACTGTGAGTGCATGTGTGGATTATGACCTTTTCCCGTGCAGACAGATAAAGAGTGGCTTTCAGCAGACGTGCTGTTGTGAAGGATGAGCCATTTAAAACAAAAAATGTTACCGCTTGGTTTGGAAAACAATACTGAATGGTGTAACCTTTTCCTGGATAGCGATATTATACTAATGGACAAAGAAGAAGAAGTTGACGGATAGCGATAGTGAATAATTAATGACATTAATAAAAAAGTAATCAGTAAGTAATGATAATAAAAATATAAACAATAATTATAAATAAGCTCAACATCATCATCCATCATCATCATCATCATCATCATCTCATCATATTAATATAGTAATGGATGATGATATGATAAGATGAGAAGATGATAGATGATTGTGTGGTTGTGGTGGTGGTGGTGGTGTGGTGTGGAGTGGTGGTGGTGGTGGTATATTCGTCATAATAATAAAAATATAATAAATAATAATAATAAAATGATAATAAAACTAATAAAAATAATAATCAAATAATAGATTCTAAAAGATAATCATAATAATCAATGAATGGTAATAATAAGATACTACTACTGCTACTACTACTACTACTAACTAATAATAATAATAATAGTAATGCTGGTGTCTTTTCCCCTCCTCCATTCACTACACCTTACTTGGTGGTCTGGTTTCTAGTCTTCCGGGTGTGACGATAAAGCGAGGTCTACTTGAGATTACGCTAGCTTCCGTCGACATAAAAGAACCAACGGCAACAAGAGAGTTGTTCCCTAGCAAAAGTCAGAAGAACAGAGCCCACAGTGGACAGGAACACATCTACTTCAGATAGGTGGCATCATGGCAGGGGACGGATGGGCCTAATAGTTAAACATTGCGCTCAGCAAGCTGACACCCCGGTTCGATTCCCGTTCAATGGGATATTTTTCCCTCTGGAGTTAACATCATGCAAGACTTCACTCTCCCCAAAAGTTCTTCGGATGAGACGATAAAACCGAGGTCCCGTGTGCGAACGCACGCGGAACATCTTGCGCACACGTTAAATCCTGTTCCTATTTTCGTAAGAGTAGCCCATTGTGTGCCGGTGAGAACGGATGACAGAATTGACAAAACCGCATACACACGGGGACTAGATGTAAAAAAGCACAGAAGTGCTTATTCCATTATCCTCGATATAGAAGAATGGAATAGAATAGAATGTCAAACAGTGGGTGTCGTTGCTCTTGTGGTGACATACACTTCTCGAAAAGAGAGCCAGGGATTTGCCACAGGATACAATCTGGAGTTCTGATTTTTGTTGCTGAAAGCAATTACAAGCGAAACGCTGTAAACACCACCGCCTCTCCATCCCAGTTTGATTGGAACGGCTGACTGGCTGCTGGCTGACTGGCTGTTTTGGCTACTGGCTGTTTTGGCTGTTTGGCTGTTTCTTACTGCTTCTTACAAAAGCTCAGCAGCAATACTGGTATATCCCATATGGGCGAAAGTGGCTTAGCCCTGCCGTTAAAACGCTTGATAAATATTGCTGTACTGTTTGTTATTGTTTTGGTTTTTAATGGATGGCTGCTCTTATTAGTGCTTTTTTTTTGCCCCTGTTTCTAATCATATCTTGTAAAAGAAACATTAATTATATTCTCATGCTTTCCAGACCCAACGGAACTTTGATAATTCACGTGTATATCAATTTTGAGACCGCGAGATGGAGGGAGGAGGCTTACCACGGCCAACGTCTTTCGTTCTCCTCCACGGCCCGACAAGGGTCACGGTACTGATGATGATATCTATTTCACAGCCATTTGGTTAATCTGTACAAAACACATAATAAAAATAATAATAAGTAATAATAATAATATTTAATATAATATTAATAATTATACTAATAATGTTATGGTATTGATATAGCGCTGAATCTTGTAAAGCAAAAATACACCTCTTAGATTTTCTTTTAACACATAAAGACGCACACGCCGGAGAAAAAAAACAGAAAAAAAATTACACGCACACACACATTCTCTCACTCTCTCTCTCTCTCTCTCATCACTAAATCTCCTTCTCAACTCTCTCATCAATCTCTCTCTCTCTCTTCTTCTCTCTCTATCTCTCTCCTCCTCTCTTCCTCTCTCTCTCATCCTCACGTCTAATCTCTTCTCTCTCTTTTCCTCCCCCCCCCCCAATGGTCTTTCCTCTCTCTCCCTCTCTCTTTACTTTTATTTTGGTTTCTTTCTTGTCCTCTTTTTTGTTTTTTTATTTTGGAAATTTTGTTGTTTTTTTGTCCCATGTTTCTACGTATGAAGTAGGTACTGGGTGATTATTAAGATGAAATCCCTACGGACAGGGACTGGATGTAAAAAAGCATATGAGTGCTTATTCATTATCCTCATAATAAAAGAATTTGTCATTGTCATAGTCATCGTCATCTCTCTCACTCTCTCACTCTCTCTCTCCCTCCCTCCCCCACCCTCTCTCTCTCTCTCTAACACAATAAAACCCTGATCAACCACGGCATGCATGATTAATTTGCTGAAAAAATGGCTGTCTTCCATTCTGAAATAGAACATAAAGAGTTTTCTGTTACTGGTGAAGTTGTTTCCTGAGTCAACACACTGCTAGTCTTATTTGCATCCCGATAAAAAACAATAACAATGAAAAGCAATACATGTCTGTCTAACTGTCTGTTTGCCTGTCTGTCTGTCTATCTGTGTCTGCCTTTCTGTTACTATCTCTAAATAAAAATGAAAGGGGAAACAACTAAGCTTAGTCTATCTGAATATCTGCCTCTCTCTCTGTCTGTCTATCTGTCTGTCTCTGTGCCTGTCTGTCTATCTTTCTATTTATCTCTATCAGTGAACATAGAGAGCAGGTCACAATAAACACAGAAATGTTTCTGAGGCAGCGGCCATTAAACAGCAACCTTTAGCAGCTTGTGTAGTGTAGGACGCGGTGTTCTTAGTGGTCTCATAGTGTCCTGAGTATGAACACTGCAAATGGAACACCACACCCTATGGTACAACTGCGTGTAATAGTTTCAATAAAGAATATATTTCAACAGAAAGAAACTATCCAAAAAATAATCAATCCATATATATACGCTAACAGCAACAATAGCAGCAATAGCATTGACAAGAACAGCTATTTAAAAAGCCTTGGAAAGCAAATAGTGAAAACATTAAACATGGTAACGGATAATTATAACTTCTCTAGACCTTTAAATGTTTTGGAGACCAGACTATGTATGAAGAAAAGGACCACACTATTGCAACGTATGATCAGCTAGCTTTTCTCTCCTCATAGTCCTGTCCTATTTTTTCATTGGTAAACGGAAAACACGTTATGATTGTTTCTTTCCATTCCTCAGCTCCAGCTTTTTGAGGTTCACTAAGGGGATGCTCTGCGTATGCCCGCCACGAAAATAACCCGTTCCGACATTAGGGATGTATGCCAGCTATGTTCGTGTGTCTGTAAACCACCAAACACTGACATGGATGACGAGATCTTTAACGTGTACATTTTATCTTCGTCATGTGCCACAGAAAATGATTAAAGGTATTTGAAGGTCAGGACTTGGAGTAAACCTTAAAGATTGCAAAAAATCTCCAAAAGATGGAACTGGAATCCAAACCTATGACTTCATGGACTCATGAGATTTAAATCAAACAGTCTAAACCCTTCGTCAATAAGTATCACTAAAACTGTGACAAAAGCTAAAGTAAAATACTGAATTAAACCACCAACTGCTTCTTTGCACTTTAAAAACCCTACTCCCATCATTCATTTCATTTTAACCAATAAGCAGATAAAAGCAATTTTGCCCCACATTAAAACATTAATAAAACAAATAGACTTGGTAGAGTACCTTTCACTGCCAGTTTGCTGGTGATGCATACAGGAAAATAAAAGAATTGATTGTGCAGTACATGCATGATTGATTTTCTGAGATGGCTGTCAGCTATTATGAAATAGAGCGTAAGGAAAGCGTTTTCTGTTTCTGCAGAATTGTTTACTAGTCAACACACTGCTCTTTTATTTGCCATCACCAACAAAAACAACCGAATCCATTCTGCGTGCGTGTGTTATAGTTCTTCAGTTTAATTAACGTCCTTCCCTTTAAATAGTGATATCAGGCATGGGAAGTGTGTGGTGTATGAGTGTGATGTGTGTGTGTGTGTGTGTGTGTGTGTGTGTGTTGCGTGTTTGTGTGTTGTGTGTGCGTGCGTGTGCGTGTGTGTGTGTGGGTGTGTGTGTGTGCCAAAGTCAAAGTCAAAGTCAAACATTTATTTTCAGATGGTGTATTGAATAAGCAGTGCATTTGCTTTTTTCATCAAGCCATCTATCTGAAGAAAAAAGTCAGAACAAGATAATAAATATACAGACATAGAATAAACAACCTAATCACTGGTATACTAAACAAATCAAACAAGAAAAGACAATAACATATGCATATATGGAATTAAAAAACCCCAAAACCGTGAAAAATATTAAACATACAATTTAAATAATTCTAAAATCTTGAAAATCTATCCATCATAATATAAAAAAACAAGCAACAAAGAAAAACCAAACCAAAACAAAGAAAGAAGACACAACAAAATGTGTGTTTGTGTGTGTGTGTGCGTGTGTGTGTGTGTGCGCGCGTGATGTGTGATGTTGTTGATGTGTGTTGTGTGTGTGTGTGTGTGTGTGTGTGTGAGTGTGAGTGTGTGTGTGGGTAAGTCTGTGTGTAGGGGAGGGGGTATGCACATAACTAATGAATCGCATTAAACATCTATTATGAAAAAAGAAAAACAAGAAATCCGAAAAAGAAAAAAAAATGAACATTTAAAATATAAACTTTACAATTCATATAACCAGAAGTTATCCTTACTTTAAAGGAGTCTGAAAATAGGAGTATGACTTAATGACAATACAACTTTTTTCATTAATGGAATGTCTTTTAGAACTTGCTGTAAGCTACGGACTGGGAAGACAGGTAAACGTGTTTTTTTCAGGTCTCTGCATCATAAAAGAATGTGATCATTGGTCAGATTTTCGCCACAGATACATGCTACTTTTTTGGAAAATTAAGTTCTAATAGTATTGAGCTTAAACCTGTAGATAAGAGATACGACATTTACATCTCTGTGTAAATGTCGACATTGTGAACTTATCACAAGAAAATACATGATTTTACATCATGCCACCTAGAAATAACTGGTTACCATGTAGTTCTAATTTAAAGTGTTTCCAACATGCATTTTGTAACATGCTATAGCCCTCACGGAGGAATAGATGAATACTTATGCTGCAAGACCCTTCCCTACGTTCAGCTCTACATTTTGCTATTATGTAAACTTTTTCATTAAAGTAGATATTACAATGCGAGGGTATCTAGCAAAATGTAACGCCAGTGCCTCGTATCATCAGAAAATGAATTAGATGACTAATCTCAATTATTAGATTATTATTATTAGACAGTCTCACTGTTGAACTGAAGTTTCTCAGTGCAAGTAAGACTGACCTGGAATCAACACAGAAAAGTATTTGAAATATATCTTTAGGAAAATCTAAAGAGAATATATAGAGCGACGTAATATTAATCTCGTCTCGATCATACTCTCCCTATTGTGCCATTCAATACTCTATTTACTTTTTCGCCAACGTCACTGAGTGTAAACGACGTTAAGTTTAAGACAGCAAACAACAACAACATCACACCAACAACAAACATGCACAGATACACAGAACAACGGACATACCGACACACACATACATTACAGCATTTGGTATCACAATTATAATGCAATCCACCACATACATAAACACATGTGCAGATATCACCATAGCTTCCCAAAGCACTTATGCGTGTGTTTGTATTGTGTTGTTTTTTTCATGCCATTATTCAATCAGCTGACTTATAATATGTTGTATTATTGCCTTTACGAATAGTTTATTCTGTGAGTCAAATAAGTCCATATGGGGTTTGTGAATACTAACTTATTTCTCTGATTCTGATATCTGATTCCACAACACACACACACACACACACTCGACACACACACACACACACACACTCACACATCACACAAACACACACACCACACACACACACACAACACACGCACACACATACAAACACACGACACACACACACATAAAACAAGTACCATCGGAAAAAAGCCTCTACTATCAACAACATCAGAAAATGGCGGAAGAAGCTAGCCAGGAGCTAGAACTTGCCCCAGACTGTTTCGTGCAGCATACGGGCATCAACGACATCAAAGGGAAGGATCCTGCGCATGTTGGCATAAGCCATGGCAGCGGCGTAAAGGCTGTTTCAGGAAACTTTCCCGAAGTCACATGTTGTATGCAGCAGGGCGAATCCCAGTCAAGCAACAAACCCTGGAAGCAAGACGGGTGCTCTACAACCCCATGGATTCTTCGGAAATCGAGAAAGAAAACATCAAAAACGTTCTCACTTGGCTCAGAGACATTCGTCCTTTAAAACACGCAAGATGACATTCATTTAAATTATCATTGTGCTTGGCAATGTTGCCAGAACTTGGGACGTCCACCTGATCAGCTGTTTTGGAACGCCACGAAGAAGACAGAGACGTGGAGGGTTTGGTGCCAGCAACACTGGCCCGTTCTTTTAAAAAACGGCAATCTTTGGCTATACAGACCTCATCACCTGCTGCCCACCTGAGCTGTTCCTCCACCACTCCATGGGCGTTCTCCATTTAATAACATTAATGCTTCCATCAACTGTCCACATGTACACTGCACGCCTGCACTCACATCACGCAACATTCATGGAAGTCCATGACTTTTCAAGCCGAGGGGTTGGTTTGTTTGGGGGTAATTATTTATTTATTTTTCCTTGTTTATCTACCAAGCATTCACTGTCTTAATCTAGACCGTTGACTTCCGATTCTTATGTTTCAGTACTCGACTTTATATCGTTTGTTTTTATATATTAAGTCACGATCTTTCAACGCTCTATGGTTTAATTGTTTTCTTATTATGTCTTCTAGATATTATTACCAAAATCATTGACAGCAACATTGTGTAGTACAAGTTCTATACCAAGGTAGAGAAAAAAAACCCACAAAAACTTGGTACATGTCTTACAACGTTCTAGAGGTGTAAAATCTTGCAGATGGAATGCTCGCAGCATATCCAACCAACTTGTTGGTTTAACACAGTTTTTAACTACTGATAAATACTCAATATTAGCACTTCAATCCTGAATGTCGGATAAAGCAAAATGCCTAAATTAACAAATGATTTATTACCCACACACAGTGTGAACGTGATACAAATTCTAAAGTAAAATCTGCCATATATGTCAGGCAGGCTTAGAAGTAATGATAAACTTGTGTTTTCTAACTACCCAAACCCACTCCTATTATGGCAACATACAGCAGAATATATATCATGTATGGTGACAGTCGAAATTTAACAAAGATGACATAATAAATATAGTTTCTGTAATATTACCTCAAGGTCCAAAAAATGACAACACTGACTGGTTAAAAAACACAGACTTCACAAAACATAAAGTGGATTATTCTGGGCGATTTCAATTCTCATGCCCCTTTTTGGGGATTATGGGTGGCTCTAACTATCACCAGCAACCGTATTGTAGAAAAAATTGTGGTTCAAAGCTTTAATTATTGAATGATGGAAGAGTAACCAGAATACTGATGTTTCTAGTCATAATACCAAGTGCTAATTTTTTGATTTTAAAAACATTAATATATCTCCAGGTTTAGCAATCAATTGCAATTGGAATGTTGAAAGAGATTGTTTTTGGAAAGTGATCATTGCCCTAACTAAACGTTGTCATTTGAGGACCTTGCAATATCAGTAAACCTAAACACATAAGGATAAAATTCCTAAATATCGATATAAATTGGCTGACTGGAGTTCTTCATCATTCCTTCAGCTACTGATATTGAAACGATCGAAGAGGATGATCTAGATCAGGTTATTCCAATTTTGTGCAAAGCCATACAATGCAGCTGATTTTCTATTCCCAAACACAAAACAGCACGCAGCAGAACACAAATTGGAAAGCATACGGGCAATAGATGGTGGACTAAAAACATGTGAGGATGCAGAAACAATTAAAAAAGAACGATCAAAATATGGTTTAAAAGATCATCAGAAAGAAAACTTTATTTCTAGTGAAGTATGCTAAAACTCAATGTAAAAGAATAATTGCTCAGGCAAAAACAAGTATTGGACAGAATCTGTATAAATGAAGTATCAGAATCCAAGGATATACATAAAAAGTTTGGAAGAAAGTTATTGAAATGAAAAATGGATTTCAGCTTCCACACATCCAATCAAATTGAAAATAAAAGATTTCCAAGCATAATTGAAAAAGCAGAAGCTTTTGTTTCAATGTTTTCAGATAATAGTTCATCAGTAAGAATACAATCAAATATCGAATAGAAAAGCAATAAATCAAACAAATTGTCATCTTATAATGCTATATTTAAATGCCCCCATTCAATATGATAATTAGTGAAACTTTAGATTCATTTACACATAACAATACGCTGTTGGTGTTGTCTGATGGTATATCTTATCAAAATGCTGGCTCATAAGCCTTTTAATGGAAAAGCTACTCTTTTCATTTTCCAGAACTGTTGGGATAAATGGCGCCTTCCTAAATCTTGGAGGCAGTCGATCGAGTCCCCAATCCTGAAGAAAGGTAACTGCGCATCGATAGATAGCTACAGGCCAATTGCTCTTACGTCTCATGTGGGTAAAGTAATGGAAAAAATTATACATAGCGTTTATTTCATTTTGTGAAAAGAATAATGTGATCCCAACTATCAGCTGGTTTTCGAAAGGGAAGATGTACTTTCTGACCACTTAGTTAAACTAACACATCAAATTAAAAAGCAATTTTTTCCAACGAAAAAGTGTGTTAGCCAACATTTTATGATGTAAAAAAGCCTAATGATAGAGTTTGTCATGATCAATTGCTACATAAATTAAAATACATTGGTAATAATGGCATATTATATAAATATCTTCAAAATTTCCTTGTCGGATAGACAATTTGCACTAAATTTAGGTTCAGTGTACTCGATCTTTTAAAGCTAATCGACTTGGGTATACAAGGGATCAGTATTCACCTATCTTGTTTTCTATTCTTGTACATGATCCTCCCTGATCTCTTTGGCACCTATACTCCAATTGTTTCAGTATGCAGATGATATTGCTATATGGATAAATACGTCACTTTAGAAAAACACGAAAAAGAGAGGATCAATTATGTTGTGAAAAAATATATCAGAAGAATTAGATAAATTCTGTATTATATAAGAAAACAGATTAGAATAATCAGCAGAAACAAACTGTGTCTGTGCTTTTTAATAACGGTGACACCGCATTAAAATTACCATTACCGAAATATAGAAGGATAGGTCTCACTCAAACAAGATGTCAAATGCTAGGTGTCTTTTTAGCTAGAAAGTTTGAATTGGAAGATGCCACACAACAAATGAATAACTGAAGCTAGGAAAAGAAACATACTTTCCTAAAGATAATAAGTTCTCAGGCATGGAGTCAAGACACGACACACCTGATACATCGGGTCTGTCCTTGGTACTTCAATTAACATATACGACAAGAAGTATTTTTCTGCTGCAGATTATCTACTTAATAAATTACAAAGTCTAGACATAAAGCAGTAAAGATAGCTCTTGGTGTTTCCGGCGCATGCAATATGCTAATACTTATACAGAAGGCTCATTTACTCATCTCTTTCTGATCAGCGAAAAACTGGCAGTATCAAAATATGTGGTTCGTATTATCTCTATTCCAAATTCATAAAAAGGAAATATTTTATTAATCAAGCACTGATTTTCCTAAACGGGACGGCACGCATTATTTCATTTCAGCAGCCAATTAAAAATTAGACAGTCACATTTATGAAAGAAAATGACATCGATATTATCAACCATTCGAATTTAACGATTGTTCCACAATTACCTCCTTGCAAACATATTTCCAGCTAAATTTGACTTGACTACATACACGGAAATAAAGAAAAATGAAGATCAAAATCTTCTCACCGTGATGTAAAAAGTCACTTAAAGAAAATATTATTCTAATCACTTAAAAAGTGTAATACTACGGATCTGTATTAGAAACAGCAAAGTCTCTGCATATGTGATTCACGACTTTAAAGTTATCAAAAATCTTTCATTTAGGGACAACATTTTTCTACTTTTTACTTCTGAATTATTTGCAATTCTTAATGCTTTTGAATTTTTTGTCTGATACTGCTATTGATGTTTCCAAATTCTGTTTTGCGTTGATCAAAGGCAGTGTTTAATGGCAATTAAAGTCTCATGGCATGGTAAAATAAGGAATGATATTGTATTTGAGATAAATTCCTGATACATTCTATTGCAAGCAGAGGCATCGCATAACTTTTTTGCATGGATCCCCTCTCATTGTGAATTATTCGAATGAGCTGGTTTGATTCATTGGCAAAACAAGGGTGCCTCTGAATACAGTACTGAAAGTGTTTGATTCTAATCTTGCATTGTCGTCTTTATGAAAATGTCATATCTAAGTTAATGAAATGCATACATTCAAAGATTATAGAAAAACATTATCAACAGTTTCCTTGCCCACGGAAATTAGAAAATTCTAATACAAAAACTGAGAGAAATCGCATGGAAAAACTAAATATTCAAAAAATGTAACAATGTGTTGTTTCTACTTCCACTTTCAGTCCACCAATTGTTGTTTGATTGCCACAATTTCTTCTTGACAAATATAAAGGAGAGGTTTAGATATCAGAAGAAATATGCCACCTAGTCAATGAAGTTTTATATGACTCTCCAGCAATTCATAGTGTCATTGCTGAAGTCATATATTCTTCACCTGTAAAACCTTTACTGTAATTACATATATATATATAATATATATATATATATATATATCTATATAATATATATGTATACTATATATATATTTTTATAATATGTATATACATATACAGCGCACATATTTATATATAGGTATATATAATAAATACTAATGTGTGGTGTGATGTGGGTGCGTGTAGGGGAAAGAAAAAGAGAGAGAGAGAGAGAGAGAGAGAGAGAGAGAGAGAGAGAGAGAGAGAGAGAGAGAGAGAGAAAGAGAGAGAGAGAGAGGAGAGAGAGAGAGAGATGCGGTGTGTAATAATAGGTTACTTTTGGTGTGAATGCGGGTGTGTCTAAATCACCATGTAGTGAATAGACATGTAAACAAAAACCAAACAAAACAACAAACACACACAACACACACACACACACACACACACTCACAACACTCACGCACCGACACACACACCCCTACGACCACAATACTTGCAAAGCATGACACACATACGGCAAATGTCAAATACTGTTATATCACGCAATCACCAAGTTTACCGTTCAGAACAAACTTCAACAACCCACACAGTTTTGTCTAGTCCATTTTGTTTTTTTG
>CM054146.1:66968967-66978967 GCA_028751875.1 Rapana venosa | reverse complement strand
TACATTTATTTCATTATCATGACATATAATTTGAAACGAGTATAATCTAAAATGAGTGTTGATGGGATCGCATACTGTTTTGGGAATTATATATTGGATATTATCTCTGAAATACACACACACACACTCTCTGTCTCTCTGTCTCTGTCTCTCTCTCACCTTTTATCGACCTGCTTATAGTTATAGTATATCCTGATGAAGGATTCATATTTTCATATTTTCAATACTTTATTGGACTTGCCTCTGTACTTAAGTTTTAATGAGTGCCCTATTTCAATATCTTATAATTATGTGTAACAAGTATGTGTACCATTTGACAATGTGTAGATGTTTATCTTTATGACTTATTAAGTTTGGTTGTGTTATTTTTCTTGGCTTTGTTCTTGTTCTTGTTCTTGTTGTTGTTGTTTGTCAGTTTTTCTCTTTTTTATCATCTTTTGTTGGTTTGGTTTTTTCTTCTCTTTTGTTTGTTTGTTTGTTTTGGTTAGGGTTTTTTGGGGGGTGGGGGTAGGGGTGGGTATTTTTAGGATTTTCTTTTAATTGCTTGCTTTGGGGGGGGGAGGGTTGTTGGGGGGGGAGCTGTTTTGAAAAGGGTTATTTCCCCTTGTTTTTATTGTGAGACTGTATAAGTACTGGGTTATTATTATTAAGATGTATCCCTAACGGGCGGGGACTGGATGTAACAAAGCACATGTGTGCTTATTCATTATCCTCGAAATAAAAGAATTTGTCATTGTCATTGTCATTGTCATTGTCTCTCTCTCTGGCTAGAAGCACGTGTACTCATTCACCTTCACAGGTTCCACTGACTGAGACCAGTCCAATTTCCGATCCCTGTTCAGCACTCACTGCCCTGGCTGTGTCTGTGTGTGGCCACTGGCAAAGCACTGTTCATCCCTAGTGTGTATGCCTTGTGCAGCTTCTTTTGTTGTTGTTGTTTCTATAGTATGGTCTGTCATACTTTATGACTATGAATCCAGGACACATAGGTAAGGGATAGGTAAAGGTGTTCCCATAATCTATGAGGTCGTAGGGGAGCGGGGCATCTGAAACAGCTTCTTTAGGTCCCAGCATAATTATTGAGGGCGGGGCCCATCTCCTCTCCCTCGCTGCTTTTACCTTCCCTGACCCTAAAGAGGGCAGGTACAAGTTTACAGCTGAGTGAACAGGGGGACTGTACTGAAGCTGAGGTGCGTTAACGGTCACTTATCCAAGAGGTAATCAGGCTCAATGCTGCTTAACATTAGCTTGGGGAGAGCAAGTGCTCTGACCACTGAGCTATCCCGGACACATAGAAAATACGATTAAAAAAGAAGAATCAAAGCAGCTGAGATGCGGGCGTGTGTGTGTGTGTGTGTGTGTGTGTGTGTGTGTGTGTGTGTGCGTGCGTGTGCGTGTGCGTGTGTGTGTGTGTGTGTGTGTGTGTGTGTGTTTGGAAGGCTATTCAGAGTCAGTTGAACAGATAAAAGACCACATGAAAGCATATCACACGAACTGGGAACAACAAGAACACTTATTACTAAATGAACGGAAACTAAGACATGCCGACCGTGCCCTTCGAAACCAAGATTCGAACCTCAGAAAAACTGTTTATCAAGGTAAGACATTAGAGAAGGAGAAGAAAAAGGCACACCCCCAGCTTCTCTCACTGGCAACATCACCCGATCCTGAGGAATGATAGAAGACACGCAGATAGATCTAGAGACAAACAGACACACAGACAGATAGATAGTAAGTCTACACACTTGGCAATGCATCCCTTTTTGGTCTTTTTTTCTTTCTCTCCTTTCTTGTATTTTTGTTTCTGTTCTTTTCTTTCTTTCCTTCTTTCTTTCTTTCTTTCTGTCTTTCTTTCTTTGTTTCTCTCTTTCTTTCTTCCTTCCTTTATTTCCTTCATTATTTCTTTCTTTCATTCGTTCTGTATTTTCTTTTTTTCCTGTCCGTTGTATTCTTTTTACAACCTTTTTTTCCCTCTTGTACCCGTTCTTTCATTTTTTTTCAGTTCTTTTTTCTGTCTGTGTTCTTTTCCTTCCCTTCTTTCGTTTTTCAGTAAATTTGGATTGTTTGTCTACTTAGTTGTTGTTGTGATTATTGTTGTTATTTTTGTTGTTGTTGTTGTTTGTTCTGCTATTGTTTTTGTTGTTTGTGGTGGTAGTTTGCTGTTGGTGTTGGTTTTGGTGACGATGGTGGTGGTGGTGGTTTGTTGGTTTGTTGGTTTAGTTGTTGTTGTTGTTGTTAGATGATGGTGTTACTGTTGTTGGCATGTATTCATTGTATCATTATGTTTCAGATTTCCTTAACTGCTTTTACAGTTTGTTGTTTTGTTTCCGTTTCTATTGAATTACACACAGGCTTACAAGATGGACTTAAAACAGACATGGCATGATGATTTTACAACAGCTACTGCAATGTATTTATTTATTTATCTACATCACAGCACGCAATTCCAACATAACTCAGTCAAGGGTCCAGAGCCCAGTGCCCCTCCTTTAACCACATCTAATTAAGGTTAGTTTCTGCTATAATAAGCATCAGTTAGGATGAAATGGGATGACATGGATAGCAGCTGAGAGTAGATGAAAGTGCACGAAAAACTAACAGCTGTGAAAATCACCATATTTGTTTATTGATCTATGTATTTGACTTGTTCATTTCGTGTATATTTATACCATCAACTTGCTTATGCTGTACCTTGTTTCGTTGTTATATACTTATTTATCAATGATGCAATTGCAAAGTTTCATCATACATCACTTGTTTAATAACTTACTAATCTCTATAGAAATCAGTCGTACTGGACTCTTTTCTATTATATTCTTGATTTCAAACTTTCAATATGGATATTCTGTACCTATTATCTACCTAGTCATGTGTCTGTCATATTTTTTCACTTAAAAATATGCGAGGTGCCAGTCATCCATTCCCCCTTTCAATAAACCTGTCCAAAAAATAGATACATATTTTCAAATCCAACTCTATAATATCGATTAAATGCTGAGAGAGTCTCACCCATCCACATTCAACAACAATGGTTTTGTCAATCCGGTTACGATACCAAACCGAGATCTGCCCCCTGTAAACTGTCAGCCACGATGGAGAGATGCATTATGGGATTTTAAAAAAAGCATGTGCAACTACGCTAACCTTGTTGACAGAGTAAGCAGAGTTTGCCCCAATTATTCTTGTGCTTGCTCTTTTGTCATTTGCTTCTTTCTAAGACGATTATGGTACGGTTTTGGGGTGGGTTTTTTGCATGTTTGTTTCAGCCTCATCCTCTGTTGAGTTCCTCTCTTGCTGTTCCTACCCGAACACCCCTTATTCCAATATCTCCTCAGCCATACTTAGATAGGTCACAGTGTGTCCTCAGGATCAGAAGTCCATAGTAAGCCTATCGATAAAAAGCCGCCGTGGGGTCACGAGCCAGAGGGGCCCTGGACTGCAGCTGGGACACTTACGTGGTGATCTGTGTTGCCTGTTCTCAAAACATCATCTACCTAGCCCCGTAATAACGATGGTAGTACATCAGTTACAGAGCCAGGCTGAGTGAGGTGACTACCCGGGATGGCAACCTACGTCCACCGACATTCTTCCGTGACCCTGCTGTCTAGAAGGCTTTAAACGATCTCATGACAGGCATAGAGGTGTGTGAAGAAGACTAAGCTGAGGTCACCATGGGCCCGATACATAAAAGCACACGCAGTGGTGATTTAGATAGTTTGAGCATCTCTCAAAACTCGCATCCGTAAAGAAGATGAAACACAACTGTATGATTCCCGTCCTCCCAATAGTCCCACAGCACAATAATTATGGGTAGGAGCCGGCCAGAGTCCGAAAAATCCCATTGTCTCTTATGCGATTTGAACCCACCACCTTCCAATCATATAGCTCTGGTCTACTCTTTTACACTGTATTATATTTTACGCGCAGATATATCTTTTACGCTCATGACGATTATATGACGATCGAAACAAAACTTACATTGGAATGAGTAAGAATATCAACCTCTGTTGCATAAAAAAGACCTAATACCACCGAACATTCTTAAACCTTCTGGTATAAACAGATGCAAAAATATCGTATTCTTTTCTTCATTTACTGCCATGATTTGTTCTTCTGTTGAAATCTCAGCATGCATCAGTTGCGTCGATATTCCTTAGAGAGACATTTGATAACATCATCTATTTTATTTCTTATCGTCTAGTTGAGGACGGAATATTGGGGACGGGATAGTTCAGTGGTCGGAGCACTCGCTTTCCCCCAGACAAGTTAAGCAGCGTCGAGCGTGGTTACCAGTTGGATGGGTGACCATTTGCGCGCCTTGGCTTCAGTACAGATCCCCCAGTTCACCCAGCTGTAAATGGGTACCTGCCCTCTCTAGGGTCAGGGAAGGTAAAGCAGCGAGGGAGAGGAGATGGGCGCCGCTCTCAATATGCTGGCCCTAGAGAAGTGAGGTCTCTGACGCCTCGCTCCCCTACGACCTTATAGGTTATGGGACACCTTTACCATTTACCTCTACCTGGTTGATATTGTCGTTTTCTTTGTTTACATTATAGTGATGTTTTTTTCCTTTAAGATCCTTACTAGTTCCATGTCGAGAAAAGGAACACAATGCATTTCAGAGGAAATGTTTCTGACAGGACATCTACAAAGTATGCTGGAAGACGATGGTGGAAGAAAGATATCCGTCGTTCAACTGTTGGCTTTTAAAATTTTTAATGTTCTTTACAAAGCTGTTAAAGTGCAAAACGAATTGGTATGTAAAGATATGTGTCTGAGCTATGATATATTAGAGTCAATGTGCATAAAATACACAGCTGCAGTGACTTGCCAGGTTCACTGTAGACGAAAGAGACTATAAACCGAGGCCCCGTGTGCGAACGCACGCAGAACATCTTGCGCACACGATAAATCCTGTTCCACTTTTCGTAAGAGCAGGCCATTGTGTGCCGGTGGAAACAGATGACAGAATTTTCAAAACCACATACACACGGGGGCTGGGTGTACGCACATCAGTGCTTATTCCATTATCCTCGATATAAAAGAATGAATAAATAAATAAATTAAAAAATAGAATATAAAATCCAGTGTGTCAAAGTGCGCACTAACTGTGACTATTACTGGTTCAATATAGCTTGATTACAAACATGCTGTATGATGTTCAGTTCAGTATTTATAAATGCGTACACAGTTTTTAATGATTGAAACCCAATCACATCGCCTTCCTTCGCATCATTTCCTTATTGCTGTTCTTCACAAATGAGGAAACACAGAAGCTTGGTACTAGATCCTCAATGTTTCTCTTTTTCCAAACACACAATAATTCTGTCAGGAAACGCCCATGAAATCTCATCAATACCAAAGATACTACAGTGCAGATTGGAAAACATTGATCCACATTCAGTAACAATAGCGGAGAGAAATAGAGCGACTTTATTGGCGATGGTTTAGCTGGCCGTAAACTATCAACCATGGCGGAATAATGCATTGTGGGATAAAGGAAGCACGGGGCGGCTACTCTAACATGGTTGATACAATTAAGGGATTATTTCCCCCTCGTTTTTTTTTTCTCTTTTTCTGCTGTTGTTTGTATTCCTGACGGATTGATTTCCTATGTTCAAGACATTGATGGCTTTTGAATAGGCTAGAGCAATACATCATGAACACTGTATCACCATTGCTGTTTTCATCATTGTCAATACATCGATCATCATCACCATAATCGTTGCCGTCATCCTTTCACTCATCTTCCAACTCATCAGCTATCATTATCAGCAGAATCAGCAGCAGTATCATGGGCAGCTTCGTTTTCAAGCGTAAAAAGACAGTTCCGTGTTTTTTAAAGATATCAGATTAGAGTTATTCACGTATGCTAAAAAACAACAGTTGTTGCTTTTGTTGGTGTTGCGCGCTCATTGGCTTGCCCTGGGGTCACTAAAATATGCAGACAGACAGACATTTAGAAACAGAGACAGAGAGATGCATATGAAACTAATGTTTGCTATATGGCTGTTAAATCTCTTAGCACCTGACGCAAAGAATGTAACTATGTCCAACACAATCGATTTGATTCCTGTGCGGACCAGCAACAGCCAGTAAGACCAATGTGCTTTGACCAGAAGTGTGATGTGAATGAGGATCAGACAGCTGACAGCACAGCTGCTTCCTAAGACGTGCCACTGTGACCGACTAGGTACCCACATTGTCTGCGGTAACAACTGCAGACCAGTCCACCTCGGGTGGGCAACTCACTCAGTCTGGCTCCGCGACTGAATACTGTCGTTAGTAGGGGGCTTAGTAGGTGGTGTCCTGCGCATGTTAGCTCAGAACAGGCACCACTGAAAACCACCAAAGTGACCCAGCAGCAGTGCAGGGCCCCTCTGGCTGGTGGTCCCACGACGGTCCGATAGTGATGGGCTCCCTGTGGACCTCAGACCCTGGGGATGAAGTATAACGAATCTGAGTATGGCGGTGGTGGGGTGATTGGAATGAGCGGCGTGGTAACAGCAGGACGGGGGACGTCACAGAAGATGAGGCAGCAAAAAACAACAAACAAAACTGCAGACCAGTCACAGAAACATGCAATTCTGTAAAAAAGAGTTGCCATTCAGAAGTCAAGCAATCCAAAAAGTGATAACGTGCCTATTAAAGCACACTGGTCGAAAATGTTCTTGCAACTCAGACTCTGGTTAAATAATCAGAGTGTGTTTACCGGTTTATAAAACAGGAAGAAAAGCATTCTGCTGGGAAAAGAGAAAGAATAGAATCCCGAAACAAAATGTATTAGCCTTTCCCAGACATGGACATGAAAACTGTCACTGCTTCACAGAACAGACAGGGACATTGGACATGAGCTACGCCTTCTTTCTGGCCTGATCCAGTTCTATGGCGACTATATAAACTGCAGATCATCCCCCGTAGGGATGCGGGGGGGGGGGGGGGGGGGGGGTGTCAGCATGAACAGCATCCCAGCTTTAGGAAACAGTGCTAGGAATTACCTCTTTTCTATCTCACTGTGTTACTGCCTTGTTCCATATATTCCTGTCAGTTTTTAAAATATATGTTTGGCCTTCTCGGTCCATTTGGCTGCCCCTTTTTCCCCAGAAAAAAAGTAAAATACGACAATTCTCTCCCATGCCAAGTCAGATTCGCTAGGCTTGACTTGCCAGGCGCTTAACGGCAGCAAAAAGCATTTGTGCTCCTGTGAAAGACAATAATAGCTGTTGCCTGAGCGTTTGACGAAAACCAATTGCAGATCTAACAAAAGAAACACGGTCATGACAGTTTGATTAAAGACATCCATGCGTTAGATTTAGCTGTCCGTATTAAATACTATGGTTTCAGATTGTAGGATATACAAACTGATACACAAAATCGGGGTAAGAAACCCTGAAACACAAACTACAACAACAACAGAACAACAACAACAACAGCTCTAGTCCCTTTGTGATTGGAAAAGTGTGCATTGCTAACATCCCCGTTTTTGCACATGAGCTAAGCTATCAGTGATAAATCCCAAACAGAACATGAGCGAGCGTCTGCAGACTGTGTACAAAGGAGAGATAACTCGCCAGCGGTAATAACACAGACCAACATCAAAGTTTCCCATGCCAGTGATAGCCCCTGTCTTCCCGCACTGCTGGAAACCCGCTGTTCCCGAAGGATGGCACTAGAATCTCTCCTTTCTCCTTCAGCTGTGCCAAATCATACTTCTCTTACAATCACGGCATGAACAATTTGCATTTCTACTCCTTCGAGAGATATCTTGTAGCCATGTTTCTTGGCTCAGCTCCAGTACTATCCCTTCCTTGATGGACGCTATAGCCGAGTGGTTAAGACCGTGCGACGTAAATCCCCTTGTTCCATAAAGTCCTGGATTCGAATATCGATGGGGTCTGGTAAATTAGGGGTAAGGGATTTTTACGAGCACCTATGTCAGTTTTATTTGCAAACCTGCCATAGCTTTAAATCCTTTCATGAATATAACATGCAGATCATATAATATGCACGTTAAAAATCCTGTAATCCACGCACGCGTTATGTAGGCTACTTATAGACGAATGTGCCCAGCATGCATTCCCGAAGTAGGAATGTAGCTAGCTCATCATCATCAGTCCCGTGACCTTGGCGGTCGTGGAGGAGACCCAAAAGACGATGCCGTGGTAAGCCTCCTCCATCCATCTCGGTCCTCGGCTCTGCGCAGTAGTGCAGAGTCATTCATCCTGGTCCATTCTCTGATGTTGTCCATCCATGACTTGTTCTGTCTTCCCCTCTTTCTGCCACCTTCCAGTGTTTCCTGCAGTACTGTTTTTGGCAGAGTATTGTGGCGGGTGACGTGGCCAAACAAACCATGTCAGCTTTTTCTTCTTGACGATGGTGAGAAGGGGTTCCTGTGGACCTGCCAGCCGTGTTATTTGGCTCTTGACAAATTCATTGGTCTTTCGTTCTCTCCAGGATATGCCCAGCAGTTGTCTATGGCATTTTGTTTCAAATGACTGGATTCGCTTTGCTGTTCAGCAGTCAATGTCCAGGTTTCACTTCCGTACATCAGGATAGTCTGAATAAGGGCTTTGTAGAGCTTTAGTTTGATTGGGAAACTGATCTCTTTACTTTTCCATATGGTGGTGAGTTTTGTCATGGAAGATGTTGCCATGGCTAGTCCGACTTTGATTTCTGTCGTCCATCGCCCGTCCTTATTGAATGTAGCGCCAAGGTATTTAAAAGCGTCTACCTCCTCCAGTTGCTGGCCGTTCATGTAAATTTTAGCAGTGGTGATGCTCGTGCTGTTCACAAGTATTTTACTCTTCTCCGATCTCACCTCCATCCCATATGCTCCAGCTCTGTTCTCAAGTCTGGTCGTAAGATCTTGCAACTCTGTGCTACTTCCGCTCATGAGGTCAATGTCATCGGCAAACTGCAAGTTGTTGAGGGGTCTGCCGCCAATGGAGATGGTAGAGTGGAAGTCATGGAGGGTCTCTCTCATAATGTTTTTAAAGAACAGATTAAACAGGGCTGGAGATATCAGGCATCCTTGTCGGACCCCAACTGTGGTTTTGAAGTAGTCTCCAACCTGATTGTTCAGAAGGACTGCACTGCTTGCGGTGTTGTATAGTACTTGAATGGTTTGCACTAGTCCTTCTTCAATGCCAAACATTCTGAGGACCTGCCACAGGCCTTCGTGCCATACTCTGTTGAAAGCCTTCTTGAAGTCGATGAAGTTGTGGAACAGGCTCAATGGTAGGCAAAAACAGTTGCATACGCAAAATGTCTCCATTTGTGAACCTCGAAGCTCTATCGAAGAAATGAAGAAAACCCCCTTTTTTAACTTTCCATTTTAATAATATAGAGCACATTTTTTAACATCGCAATTCTGATTGGCAGGTGATATGCATTGCAAAAAAGAGAAAATTGAAAAAGGGCTTTTTAAAAGAATAAACATAAATCTAGAGTAAAATAGCCTTGATTATAATAATCAAAATCTACCAAATTATGACAAAATATACAGAGATATAGGCCAATGGGGTATAAGGTTTATAGCAGACTAACAGGTATATATTGCAGAATGTTAATGTTGTTTTCAATTGTACCAAAGGGACATATCAGGAAATGGATTCTAATTTTCATTTTATAGACCACATAGACATACTACACCCAATCTGTATAACTGAGCTGAAAAGAGTGAAATTAAGCTGAGGCTAAATTGCGGAGTAGTGTAGAGCAGGGTATTTTATATTTTTATTTTATTTTATTCTTTTATATCAAGGATAATGGAATAAACACTTAAGTAGATCAGAGTAGATCAGAGTAGAGTAGAGTAGATTGGACTGGAGAGGAGGAGCGTAGAGTAGAGGAGCGTAGAATAGTGTAAAGTAAAGTAGAGGTAGAAGATAGGAGAGCAGAGAGGGATATAAGGGAGATGGCAGTAGAGTAGAGGTGCGCATAGTAGAGCAAAATAGAGCAGAATAGCGTAGATTAGAATGGAGTAGAATGATCTGGACTAGAC
>CM054146.1:66955720-66968467 GCA_028751875.1 Rapana venosa | reverse complement strand
CCTTTTGTCTTTTTTTGCCCCCCCTCTCTCTCTCCTTCCTTCTCTCTCTCTTCTCTCCTCCTTCTCTTTCTCTCCTTTCCTCTGTCTTTCTTCCGCTCTCTCTCTCCTCCTCCGCCCTATACCTATCTCTCTCTCTCTCTCCCTCTCTCGCTCTCTCTCCTCTCCCTACGCCTATACCTATCTCTCTCTCTCCCTCTCTCGCTCTCTCTCTCTCTCCCTACGCCCTATACCTATCTCTCTCTCTCTCTCTCTCTTCGCTCTCTCTCTCTCTCCTCCCTCTCCATCTCTCTCTCTCTCACTCCCTACGCCTAACCTATCACTCTCTCTCTCTCTCTCTCTCTCATCACTCGCATCTTCATCTCTTCCTCTCTCTCATCTCTCTCCCTCTCTCTCTCTCTCTCTTCCTCTCTCTCTCTCTCTCTCTCTCCCTACGCCTATACCTATCTCTCTCTCTCTCCCTCTCTCTCTCTCTCTCTCTCTCCCTACGCCTATACCTATCTCTCTCTCTCTCCCTCTCTCTCTCTCTCTCCCTCCGCCTATACCTATCTCTCTCTCTCTCTCTTTCCCCTCTCCCTTCTCTCATCTCTCTTCTTCATCTCATCTCTCTCTCTCTCTCTCTCTCTCCTCTCATCTCTCTCTCTCCCTCTCTCTCCTCTCTCTCCTCTCTCTCTCTCTCTCCTCTCTCTCTCTCTCTCTCTCTCTCCCTCTCTCGCTCTCTCTCTCTCCCTCCGCCTATCCCCCCTCTCTCTCCCTCTCTCTCTATCTCTCTCTCCTCTCTCTCTTCTCCTCTCTCACTCTCTCTCTCTCTCTCTCTCTCTCTCTTTCACCCTCGCTCTCTGCCCTTCAGGGCTTTTGTTTCTCTAATAATCATAGAATGAGAAAATGTAGGAAAAAGAAACAGCAGAACAAGAAACAAATGACAAAACAAAATTGATAAACAAAACAAAACCAAAAAAGAATAAAGACGGCAAACGAAAAAGAAAGCCAGAAAGTAACAATAACAAAAAGGAAGAAAGAGGCCACAGACAAAAAGAAAGGCACTAAGCATAGGAAGCTACAACTTTAAAAAAATGACACGCACACACACACACATACATACACACAATCTCTCTCACACACATAAGTACACACACACACACACACACACAACACACACGTATACATACAACCAGAACACACCACACACACACACACACACACACACACACATGCACACACACACTCACACACACACACAAACACAGATAAGGACATACATGCACACACACACACGCGCACATACACAACCTGGACACATACTCTCTCTCTCTCTCTCTCTCTCCTCTCTCTCTCTCTCTCTCTCTCTCTCATCTCTCTCTCTCTCTCCTCTCTCTCTCTCTCTCTCTCCCTCTCTCTCTCTCTCTCTCCTCATCTCCTCTCCTTCACATACACACATAAAGGCACACATACACACACTTAAACGCACACATACACACACATTATGACAAGTAGGACACACAATACACACACACTCTCTCTCTTTCTCTATCGGTCTCTCTCTCTCTCTCACTCACACACATTAACACACACACACACACACACACACACACACACACACACACACACACAACACACAAACGCACATAAACACGTCAGTGCTTATTCCATTTTTCTCGAGATAGAATGATTAAATTAAAACATATAAATACATAAACATATACACTGCACACATAACATACACACACACTTTCTCTCTCACACATAAACACACATAACTATGCACATACACACGCATGCACTCAAACACACGCACACACACGCACATACACACACACACTCTCTCTCTCTCTCTCTCTCTCTCATCTCTCTCTCTCATCTCTCTCTCTCCTCTCTCTCTCTCTCTCTCTCTCTCTCACGCACAAGGAAAATGGAGGGATAAAATATAACGGGATGGACATATTATGCAAAAGCAAATGCACAAATGGAGTAAAACAAATGAAGGTGTAATAAAAACTTCATTAACAGTAAGAGAAAGAACGAGAGAGAGAGAGAGAGAGAGAGAGAGAGAGAGAGAGAGAGAGAGAGAGAGAGAGAGAGAGAGAGAGACAATGACAATGACAATGACAATGACAAATTCTTTTATTTCGAGGATAATGAATAAGCACACATGTGCTTTTTTACATCCAGTCCCCGCCCGTTAGGGATACATCTTAATAATGATAACCCAATACTTATACAGTCTCACAATAAAAACAAGGGGAAATAAACCCCTTTTCAAAACAGCTCCCCCCCCCAACAACCCTCCCCCCCCCCCCCAACAAGAAATTTAAAAAGAAAATCCAAAGAAAACCCCCACCCCTTACCCCCCCCCCCCCGCCCTCCCAAAAAAAAAAAACCCAAAACCAAAAAAAAAACACACAAACAAAAAAAAGGGAAAAAAAACCAAAAACCCAAAAAAAAATGTTTAAAAAAGAAAAAAAACAACAAAAAAACAACAAAAGAACAAAAAGCAACAACAAACCCAAAAGAAAAAAACCCCAACCAAACTTAATAAGTCAAAAAGGGGATAAACATCTACACATTGTCAAAGGGTAAAAACAACTTGTTACCCCATAATTTAAGATTTTGAAATGGGCACTCTTAAAAACCCTTAAGTACAAGAAAAGCCCCCAAAAACTATTTTGGAAAATTAAAAAAATTTGCCCCCCTTTCATCGGGATAACTAGACAATAACGGACGATAAAAGGGAGAGAGAGAGAGACAGAGACAAAATACCAAGAGTGTGTGTGTGTTGTTTCAAAAGGATAAAACCCAATATAAAAAACCCCAAAACAAAACAAATCCCATCAAAAACTCATTTTAGTTTATACTCTTTTCCCCAAATTAAATGCCCTGAAAAATGAAAAAAAATTTTAAAATACCCATACATCCACAAAATAAAAAAAAACAAACCAAGAAAAAATTTAAAACAAATACAAAATATAGATTCCAAACAGAACACAAATCCCCTTTAAAACACTTATTTTTGTTTAAACTCATACAAATTTTATGTCATGAAAAACAAAAAAAATTCAATACCCAAAACTCTCACAAAAAAAAAACCCAAGGGGGGAAAAGGGAAAGAAGGAAAAAAAAAAACCCGGGCCAAATCTATAAGGTCAAGGAGAAAAAAGAGAGAAAGAGAGAGAGAGAGAGAGAGAGAGAAGGGGAGAGAGAGAGATGGGGAAGGGGGAGGGAGGAAAAGAGAGAAGGGTGTGGGGTTGTGTGTGTGGGGTGTGTTTTGTGAGTGTGTGTGGTGTGTGTGTTTTGGGTGTGTGTTGGTTTTTTCAGGGATAACCTAAATAAAATATTAATTCTCAAAACAGTGCACAAACACCGCCAACCCTTATTTTGATTAAACTCATGAAAGGTTTATATGTCATGAAAGAAAAAAAAACCAAAAACCTGAACTCACCAATAAAAAAAGGGAAGAAGAGAAAGGGGTAAAAAAAACCAAATCAAAGGCCCAGGGAAGAGAGAGAGATGGGCGAAGAGAGAGAAGAGAGAGAGAGAGAGAGAGTGTGGTGTGTGTGTGTGTGTGTGTGTGTGTGTGTGGGTGTGTGGGTGTGTGTGTGTGTGGTGTGTGTGTGTGGTTGTGGGGTTTGTTTTAAGGATAATCCAATAAAAATTCTAAAAGACAGCGCGGGAAACACCATAAAAATTTGTTTTCGAATATACCCCGAAAAAATTTAAATTTCCATAAAAAGGAAAATCCCCCCAATACCAAAACACCCTTAAAAAAAGGGAAAAAAAAAATAAATTTGGGTCAAAAAAATGAACATCTTTTCCCTTTTAAAAAAAGAAAAGAGAGAGATAGGGGAGGAAAAAAATGAGAGAGATGGGAGAAGGGAGGAGGAGTGTGGGGTTGTGTGTTTTTGGGGTGTGTGTTTTGGTGTGTGTGTGGTGGGGTTTGGTGTTTTGTGTGTGCGGGGTGTGTGAGTGTGTAAAAAGAAAATGCTTTTTTTTTGTAAACAAAAAACCCAAGAACGACATAGAAAAAAATACGGGAAAGATTCTCAACAAAAAACATCACTGTCAAAAACTTTTTTTCCCTTAAAAACTCGACAGTTTAAACACATATTTTTGTTTAGATAGATAAATTTTTTTAAAACTATAGTGTAAAAAAAAATTTAAAAAAAAAGAAAGAAGAAGAAAAAAAAAAAGAAAGAAAAAAGAAAAAAAAAGTTTTCGCTTTGGAAAACCCTCACTTATTCAAAAAACAATAAAAATTTTGAAAAAGGGAGAGAGAGAGAGAGAGAGAAAGGAAAGAGAGAGAGAAAAGAGAGGGGGGGGGGGGAAAAGGTGGGACAGAAAGCCCAGGAAAAAGGGGAAAAGGGGCAGGGCAAAAGGTAAGAGGGAAAGGGCAGATGGTAAGGGAGAAAATTGCAACTTTTTTTTTTTAAGGCAAAGGGACTGGGGTTTTCCGTTATTTTTTTATGTATAAAAAGTGAGTGGATAATTGAGTTTTGTATATTGTTATTGATTAAATGTTTTTTAACTAACCGGAAAGGGAGTTTCCACAGCATAGGGGGCCTAGAAAAGGGTAGACTAGTTTTTGAATAATTTCAAATTCCGGGTTTGGGGAACACTAGGCCTTTTATAGTATTTCTGGATTTTTTTGGGGGGAAATTTTGCCTATTAAAAATGATAACATTTCCCTTTCCCATAATTTTTTAAAAATAAAGCCTCCTTTTTATATTTTAAAAGGGTTGGTGAAGGGAGAAATTTAATTGAGTAAAATCAGCTTTTTGTAAGTTTGCCCTTTTTTAACAAGGACCACTTTGAGAGCACGTTTATAAAAGACCGGGAAACGGTTTCATAGTGTTTGCACTAGCAGAACCCAAACAGGGTAGAACCCTACCCTTTTGAGGATTGTATATAAAAATTGAAGAATATTTTTCCTTAAATTGAAATCAAGAAAGTGCTTATTTTGGGAAAAGGGTTCGTAAAATTTTTTGGGACTTGTATTTGCATAGTTGAAAAATGGGAAAAACCCAACTGAGTTTTTCATCAATTTTTTTACCCCAAAACCTTGTGGGGATAGGTTTTGTTCATTACTTCCCTTTTTTAAAAAATTTTAAAGGGAGAAATTTAGGGTTTAATTTTTTGACGCTTTTGCAAAAGGGTAAAAAGCAGGCATTTTTTTTTTGGGGGTATATGGGACATTTTTTTTTTGTTGGGGTTCCATTCAATAACTGATCAACATTTTTTTGAAATTTGCTTTTTGCCAGAGGGGAAAAAAAAAAAAAAAAGGTAATTTTTCCCCTTCGTATGAAAGTTGTGTCATCAAAAATTAGTTCGTTTTTTGGGTTTTGATTTTGAAAAGGGGGGTCTTTTATGAAATAGTGAGAAGAAAATAGGCCCAAAGAAAGGACCCCTTGTGGACTCCCAAAATTTTAAAAGGGCCCTTGTATTTTTGGATGTAGTTGTACCTATGAGCACACAGGGGGCCTTTTTTCCCTAATGGGAAGCAATTATTTCAAAAGGAAATTTTTGGGGAAAGGGTAAGGTTTAGTTTTTTTTAAAGAAGTGTATGGTCAATTGTGTCAAAACCTTTTTTGAGTCTACAAATAGTTACTCCACAAAATTTATTGCCTTTAAAATTTTGATACCAGTTTCTACAAGGCTAACCCGTCCCATTATGACTTGATGATTTTGTCTAAATCCAGACTGATTGGGGTTGAATTAAGTTGGGGGTATCTAAAAGGGGACATGTTTTTTTTTATAGTTTTTTCCAAAGGGGTTTGGGGGAAAGGGAAAAATATAGGGAAAATTTGGGTCTATAGTTTAAAGGGGTCTGAAGTGTCACCAGACTTGTAGAGGGGGTTTATTTTAGCTTTTTTTGAAGGCTTTGGGGAAAGGGGTTTTTTTCGAGAAAAAGGGAAAATATATTTTAAGTGTCTGTGATAACGGGCCTGAAAACTTAAATATTCTGCTGTCTTTTTAAATCAAACCACGGTTCTTGATTTTTTTGAGGGGGTTTTAGAAAACCCCGGGGACCCCCAAGAACAGACATAAATGGAATGTGAAGTTTTGAAGGAGGAGCTTTCCTTTAAAGTATTGTTTTAGTTAAATTAAAGTTTTTTGGGAAAACTTTGTTTTAAAATCATTTCTAAAAATTTTAGTAAAGGCCTTTAAGAAATGACTGTTAATTTTTTCCGCAGTAAGCCCTTTGATTAATTTGTTTTGGAAAATTGTTTGTTAGTTTTTTTAAAATTTATGGAAACGCCCAAAAACAGTCTTTGAGTTTTTTTTGGAAAGATAGTAAGCCCTTGGGAAAATTTTTTCTTTTTTTCTCCCCGTTTTTTGTGGGTTTATAGCTTTTCCCAAAATTTTTTTTGACCCCTTCAGGATATTTATGTTTTTTTAAAAAGGGGTCTCTAAATAGCAGGGCTTTTCCCTATTTCCTTTAGTGACCAAAGGGGTGGTTTGGGGTGTTTTTGCCCCAAATATTTTAGGGGGGAAAGTTTTTTTGTAAATACAGAAAAAAGTTTTTTTCCCAAAAAATTAAAGGGCTAAATCGGGGTCTTTAATGCTGAATTTTTCCGAAAAAATTTTGATTAAACCTTAAATCTAAATGGGAAAAGAACTCATCAAATTTAGAAAAGGGAAAACGATATGTTATAGTTTTTGGGGCCGGGTTTTTGGGGTTTTTTAAATTTTTTTTTTTTTTTAAAACCACGTGATACGGGATTTGGGTATAACGCTGCAGTTATAGCCCGGGATACACTTTTTCACCAATGTTTTTTGGGGTTTAAAGAATACATAGATATGGTCAATTAAATTGTGCTTGAGTTTGGGGGGTGACCCCGGGGGTTTAAAATTTAACTAGCTGGGGGGGGTTGTATGAATTTTTTAAAATTGGGTCCTTTGTTTTATTTACTTTTTTTAGATCGAAAATTAAAATCCCCTAAAAGTTTTATTTCATTTGATTCAAATAGGACTGTATTCATCATGGAGTAAAATTTTAATCAGCCCTTTTTTTTTTCTTTTTGGTTTCCCCAATGCAGTTTCCCCAAATTTACAAAAAGGTTGGGCCCCTTTTATAAAAACCTAAAACCAAAATGTTTTCTACACCATAATTTTCCAAAAGGGAGAAGACCTTAAGTTATGGACTCACTAATATAATTGGGTTTTTCCGTTTTTTTGGGGGTTTTTGTTGAACTTTACGCAGGATTTTTATACCCGGAATATAAATTCAGTGTCCCATTATGTGATTTTGAAAGTCCCGATTTAGATAGCCCTAGTATGTGAAAGGATTTGCCTTTGTTAGTGATTTCGTTGATAATTTTTTCGATTTTTTTAAAACCTGGTTTAAAATTTAAAGGGGGCAAATCGTAGGCCATCCTTTGAGGGCCCCTTTTGTGTTGGTAGGGATCTGTTTTTATTTGGTTTTGTGAGGTAGGGGTATTGGGGAAGGAGACAACAAGAAAGGAGCACTGGCGTAAGGAAAAAGAAAAAGATTTGAAGTTTTGGGGAACCAACCCCCTGAAGGGGGGGGAAAAAAAAGGGTTTGGGGGTGGGAGGGAAAAAAAAGTATAACAAAAAATTTAAAGGGAAAAAAAATTTAGTGATTGGGAAAAAAAAAAAACCACTCAGACCGACAATAAGGCACGAAATCTGAAATTTCCCCACGTTTATAGCTCATAACGCAAAAAACAAAACCGGGGAAATTCGCTATCAAACCCGCAAGTCTCCAAAACAAAGGTGCCCTGCCTTTAAATTTCGCCTGTTCACAGCCCCCGGGCCCTGAAGAGTCTCCAAGGCCACAAAAACTTTTGGTCACAAAACCAAAACACCAAATGACACCCCTCGTTGAAGCAACCCGATGAGCACTGAGGGGTGTCCCAAGAGATGGCAACCCTCCCAACTTGTCCCCTGAAAAAGGCCCCCTCAGCAAAAATAAAGGGGGGGGGTAGGGAAACCCCCGGGGACCGCACAGTTTGTTTATCACGAAAAAAGGTCACTCACAATTAGTCCTGGTTTGTTTTCACAGCTCAATTTCCCCCACTGAATAATGTTTGTTTTAGCAGTCACTGAACAAAGTCACCTAGTTCCCCTGAATAATGGGCCCCTCATCCAAAATCACCCAGCAATGTCCCCTCAGGAATAGCCCTCACGCAAAAATGTTGCAAAACTTCACTGTAAAGGGCAAAGGCATAATAAAGTTGTGATCTGTAGCAAATGGTTTAAAAAATGTTTCCAAAAAAAAACAAAAAAAAAAAAAACCCACATAAAAACCAAACCCATGGGTAGTATCTCTCTGTTCAAAAGTCCCCAATGTTTGGGAGGAGCATACTTTTTACGGCAACCAAATTTTAGGGCCCCAAACTTTAAATAAGCAAAAGGACCCAAAAACCGAACAATTTAAAAAAAAAAAAATTAAAAAATAAACATAAAAAAACTGTCTTTCCAAAATGAATTGGGACAAAACAGCACACAGAAACCTATGGTTTTTTAAGGGGAATATAAAAGAAACTAGGGGAGTTAGAACAAAAGGAATATCAGGGTTTTTACACTTCCACAGCGACTTGCAATTTTGGGGGGGGGGGAGGGGGGGAGGGTTTTAAAAAAAACCCAAAAAGAAAAAAAAAAAAACAACACAAAAAACAACAACAACCCAAACCTTTAAAAATTTTCAACAAAAAACAAACAAAACAACAAAAAACCCAAAAAAAACAAAAAACCCAAAAAAAAAAAAAACACCAACCAAAAAAAACCCACCAAAAAAAAAACAAAAAAAAAAAACTCAAAAAAAAAAACATGAAAAAAAACCCAAAAAAAATCAAGGAATTTGAATTGAAAAACACACCCACATACCCACACACAACTCCCCAACCCCAACTCACACACGCTCAAAAACACTCTTACAAAACAAAACTCATACACAACCCCCTACACAACATAGAGACACAAAGCATAACACACAAATATTACGCACACGCCGTTCGTAAACCACAACCCCCACCCCAAAACCACAACACAAAAAAAAACACACACAAAACACACACACCCACACACAACACTCTCCCCCATTTTCGGCCCCTGGGGTTTCCCCTAAATGAAGGGGGGGGGTGGGGGGGGAGGGGAGGAGGGGGGGTTAGGTCCCTGAAAGGGCCCTTTCTGGAGGTATTCAGCAGGACCTTTAGCCCCTTTTGGGGTCCTGTGAATGAGTGGGGTGGGGGGGGGCCCCCCGGAGGGTTTGGGTTTTGGCTGGGAGTAAGAGGGGGGAAGTCCTCCTCAAAAACCCCTTGAGCGAAAATTGGTTTTCCTCTCCCCCGGCCCCAAAGGGGGTGGACTTGCTCTTGGTGTGGGGAGGGAAAAAGCCTGCCGTTGCCCCGGTGTCCGTTGTGGCAGATTGGGGACTTCCCCGTTGGGGGAGGTGGCTTTGTTGGGGGAGCCCTTTTTCATCGGCCCAAATTTGGGTTGAATTTCGGGGGGAAGGTTTTGGCGGCTGTGCAGGTTTACTCATGGCTGCTATGCCACGGGACACTTGGGGGGAAGGGGCCCAAAAAGTACCCAAAAGGGCTTTCCCCGGGGGCCCCCCTCCCAGCCCGAAAAAGGGGGTGTGAAAAGATTTAAATCACCCCCTCTCGACACAACCTTGGAGAGGTTGGCGGTTTTGGGCTCCCTTACAAAAACTGGGGGATTTTCGGGCCGAAAAGGGATGATTGTAGAGGCTTTTTAAGGGGGCATGGTAAAAGCCGGGGAAATCCCCCTGTCAAAAAATTTTCCATGTGGGCAATCACGGGCCACTTTGTAGGGAGGTTTGATGCCAACATGGAAAAGATTTTGTTTTATGGGTGTTGAAGGGGGGGGTGTTTTACAAACCACTTTAAGGGTGTTTGGGCGTCAGGCCTGGTACCGACAATTTTTTGCTTTTCCCGGGGGGGTGGGGAACCAAAAAAACTGGCTCCCCACTGCGCTTAAGACCGAGTCACCGAAACAAATTTAAAACCCCGGCTGGCAGTGGGGGGAGACTTTTTTAATAGGCCCCTAAGGGGGTTGGGGGAAGGGGGGAAAGGCGGAAGGGGAAATTTAAAAGGCCCTTTTGGGGAAAATGAATTTTGGCCACTTTTTCAGTTTTTTCGTTTTCGTAATGAGGAGGGGAAAAGGGGACGGGTTTTTGGGGTTGGGGTTTTGGCGGGGGTCGGGTGTGAAAATTTTAATTTTTAGGGGATTTGGGGAAAATGAAATTTTTTTCCTTTTATAGGGTGTCGGAAATTTCAAGAGAGAGTCACTTAATGGGAAATTTTAAAGGGGGTTGGGAATTCGTTAGAATCTTTTTGGGAAAGGGGGTGACTGAATGATTTTTGGAAAGGGGGGGGCGAGTTAAAGAGGTAACAGTTGATTTTTAGGGCTTTTTTTTAATGAGTGATTTTTTTTTTTCATGGGGTTTTTTTCCAGTCGTTGAAAGTTAACGGCTTTTGGGTTGTTTTGGGCGACCGTTGTTTTGTAGTTTTGGGGGTTTTGCTATTTAAAGGGCAGCAATTGGGCACTTCAGTGCTTGTTTTTTGTGGTTTCAATATTTTTTTTTTGGGCTGTGCTGTCTTTGCTGGCCCTTGGGTGTTTTTTCCCCTATCTTTTTGTGCAAGGTTTGTTCTCTGTCTGTAAGGTTTCAACTTGGGGCTTTGAGGGCATAAGGGGAGATGGCTGTGGACAGTTGGCATTGGGGATTTTTGATAGCAATACTGTCTCAAGTTTTAGAGACAGGGTTGGGAAATTTTTTGTAGGTGTGTGATTTTGTTTGGGCGTGGTTTTTGAAGGCCGAGGGAGGGGGTCAAGGCAGAAAAAAGGCTAGGGTCAGGGGGGGAGGGGGAGGGGTTTTTGGTCTGGGGTTTTTGAAAAGGGGGGGTGGGAAAAGAAAGGGGAAAAGGGGTGGGACAGAGGGGTTTGTTGGGAGGGGTTTTCCTTGTCCCGCGGGGGGGGAAAAGGGGGGAAAAAGGGCCTAAAATGATTAGGCACTGGAGGGACAGAGGAAAACTGGGGTTTCGTGGAGAAGGATCCGTGGAGATTGGGGTCATCGGGAAAACTGAGGGGGCAGAGAGAGAGAAAGACAGACAGACAGAGAGACAGAGAGGGCAGACACAATTTATTGCCCATTTAGCGATCAAGCCCTATAGCGCTGCGGCGCGGGAAAAGACGAAACGAACGCCCGCGGGTTACAATGGGCATGGAAAAACCCCTGGCATAGTGGGGAATTTTCATCAAGAATTTGATACCTTTTTCTGTGTCTCCCAAATTGTCCCAATTTTCAAACCACCTTTTTCCTTTCCCTCTAAAAGCCAGCGAAGTCACCCATGTAAAAACGAAGTCAGCCCATGGAAAAACGGACAGGTCCCCCAAGATGAAAGAAAACCCCGCCCCGCACTCGCCACCCCTGCCCCTTTTGTGTTGTGTGTTTGTAAAACTTTTCCCTTTAGGAAGGCTGGCAAGCCTTAAAACTTTTTCGGGGAACATGTTTTTCTTTTTTTCTTTCTTATTAAACCAAAAACACCGACTTAGATTTTTCGCCAGGATCTCCTTCCAAGAGTATTCCAGGGGGAGGCATCTGATTCACACATCACAAATTTTTTATCACCGAACTATGTAAACCCCCACCTTTCGAAACCTTTTGTTTCTCTTTTCTGTCCCCCCTTAAAACACTCGCACACTTTGTCAGTTTTAAAATAGACACATACTGTTTCACAATACCAGTATGAAGGTTTATCCACTGTGCAGCCAACTGTCAGCTCTTTCCCGCACATCAGCCCCCTCCAAAAAGAACACCGAACTTTCTGTCTGTTGCTGGTTTTACACTGCAAATCAAGAGAATCTAGTGTTGGGTGGGACATTCACCACGTCAACAACAAAAACCCTGTTAAAACCCGGGTTGTTTTGAAAAAGAGACAGAGAGACATAGTGAAAGAGAAAGACGAAATGAATTTTTTTTTATAAATTATATATTTTTACAAAAAAAATAATCCCCTAACCATAAAAAAACCCAAAAAAAAGAGAGACAGGGGAAGAAAAGAGAGAGGGAGAGAGAGAGAGAGAGAGAAGAGAAGAGAGAGAGAGAAGAGGATAGAGAGAGAGAGAAAGACAGACAGACAACAACAGACAGAAGGAAGAGACAGAGAGACAAAGAGAGAGACAGAGAGAGAATTGCATTTTGAAAGACATTTCCGCAAATGATACCCCCAGGGCAAAGTTAAGGAAGAAGAGCAATTTCTGGGACACGTCAGACAATTTCGGGTGAAAAAACCCACTGATGTTTTTTTGTCTTTTGTATGTTTCCCGTTTTGTCTGCCGTTTTTCTGTCTGTTTGTTGTTTTGTTTGTTTTTGTTTTTTTGAAACTTTAAGGGGTCTCAGATGATTCTGGGGTTTTGGGGGCTGCACAAAACAGTGTTTTTCCCCAAAATGGTGTTTATCTGATTTGGGGAAAGACCGTAAATTTTTTTTGTCTGTGTTTTTGTTGATATTGTTTTTTGTTTTTTTTTAATCCAGTCTTTTTCTGACAGTAGCGTCTTTTCTTTTTTGTTTTGGGTGTTTGGTTTTAAAAACCCCAAACTTTTTCTGACGTGCCGCTCTGTGTTGTCTTTTTTAAACCAACCTTCCCGACAGTAGCTGCTGTGGGCGTATGCCGTGGGACGGGGTAGCCTGTTTTTTAGAGTGAAAGCCCTTTTTGATCTCTGACCCTTTTTCAAATCTCGTTTTAAAAAGGATTTTTTTCCTCTGGGGTAACATCA
>CM054146.1:66938220-66950720 GCA_028751875.1 Rapana venosa | reverse complement strand
AAAAAAAAATATTGTACTCTTTTTTTCTTGAAAGACTTGTTGCTGTGGGAAACGTGAGGCAAAACCAACAGTGCTCTCCCTTTCATGGCGACAAAGATGTCAGTTGAAATGTAAAATGTCTGACAGCCTTTTTCCCTAGACAACAAAAGCAAAAACAGCAGCAACAGCAGCAGCAGCAGTAGGAAAGAGTGTTAGAACGTTAATATACACCCCTTTTCAAATCTGACACTGGATACATTTTCTGTTGGTCTTTTCCTTTGATGTTTATTTAATTCGTGAACGGTACAGTCATACATGGGCTAGAAGGTTTTGTGTTTACTGTTTATCATCCTGTAGAATTTACGCAGCCTCTCTTTAGAGGCCACATCCTCCTTGTTGTGACTGAGATGACGTAGCCCAGAAGTTGTACAGAGCAGTGCTAGATCAGATTTTCTCCCCTCTGTCACATTATCTCCAATGGCTTAGTTTCAAACTGAGAGCAGCGCAATATTCTGAAGCCTTGCGTTTTGTTGTCAACTTCACTCAGTAACTATTAATCCTAGTGGTTTAAACATTGCGCTCGCAATCTGGCGACCCAGATCAGATTCTAGTTCAAGGGGATATTTTCCTCTGGAGTTAACATCAGTGCAGACTCCACTCTCCCCAAAAGTCCTTCGGATGAGATGATAAACCGAGGCCCCGGATGCAAGAGCACGCAGAACATCTTGCGCACACGTTAAATCCTCTTCCACTTTTCGTAACAGTAGGCCATTGTGTGCCGGTGGGAACAGATGACAGAATTTACAAAACCACAAGACTGGGACCGGATGTGAAAAAGCACATACGTGCTTATTCCATCATCCTCGATATATAAAGAATAAGATAAATGGTTAACTAAACATTTTCATATTTATTTCAGGATTACGTCTTTCGTTTGAAACAGGAAGTGGGAGAGCCTAGTGGTTAAAGCATCGCGCTACTGATTTGACAGCCCGGGATCAAGTCCGGGACGTCTGGTGAGACGTCTGGTCCATGGGAGTTTTGTCCAGCACCGACTTCATGTCCTCAAAAGTAAAACAAAACAACAACCAATGTTCCTTGTGCGCATGCACACATAACAACCGGGCCCACTTTAAAACCTGTTGTACTCTTTGGAGGAATAATGCCATGATAGTCGGTAATAAGCGCTAGAAAAGATGGATCTAAAACATGTATGCCCACTGATGTCAAGACATGATCTCCTAAGTCGTAACGCCACTATCTCAACAGTGGGCAAAACCAGTCGCATTCTCAAAACTGTCACCGCTTGTGAAGCTTGAAGCTGTAGACAATGAATGGAAAACAGATTCACTGAAGGAAGTGACATAACTTTGTAGTTCAGGTGGTTACAAGGGGCTTTACTGCCTAAAGTGAAGTGTCCATTGCGACCATGTACAACACGCTTTTCACCGCCATGCCAGAGATGTTCTTTGTGGTTGCTGGACGCTAAAACAGCAGCCATTCTTGTCTGCCATAGCAGTAGTGTCGCATTGTGCTGCCGTTAAGGTTCTAACAAGTCAGGAAGAACACATCCCAGCATGGCGTGGGAGAGAATTGGTATCTTTGAAGTCTTTCTAAATTAAAAAAAAAGTAGAAGATTGGACCAAGAAGGCAAACAATACACAAAGAGTAGGTGAGAGGGAAGACGGGGAAACAACAGAAACACAGACATGGATAGACAAGAGATAATTCCTTGCATATAACTTGAAAAAAGGACAGGATGCTATGTATACTGACATGCCCCTGACATATGCGCCCGGGAAATGCCCGAGTTCACTTTCGTTGGGTTTTCTTTCAGTGTTCCCGGGGTGTTCACTTTCGTGTTGCTGCCAATGATGCTAACGTTCCTTGCTCTCTCAAAGTCCTTTCCTCGCAATATCAATTAGGTTCTGCCTCTGGATGCAAGGACTCCGTACTACTTCCCAGCCACAAAACATTATATTTCATGGACATTTGGATAGTATGTCGCCCCAAGAGCAGCACCACTCATTATTACCCGCTCTTGTATGGGTCTTTTAAACCAATTTCCAATTGTACGTGTTTCCCTTTTAGTCTATAATTATTTTTGAAGATAGTTCTTTCCTCAGTAACTATTATCGTGTTGTTATGAGGTATTCAATGTGTGTGTAATACGTTTTTCGCAAAATAGATCGGATTATTGCTTCATTCAACACCCCCCTAAACAAAACAACGACAACACATCTATACACAGGTATCGAAGTTGCTTTGCAAAACCTACAAACCACTGATCTACTCGTGGCTAATTTTACTACGGAACACACTTTGAGTTTTGCGTCGACCGTTCTACACACACATATTGGCAATGATAACAATGCATCATCAACACATTGAAATGATCACTGTTTTCATAAAATAGAAGAACAAAAAGCGAAAAACAAACAAAAAAGGAAAATGATAATCGAAAAATAAAAATGTCACCATCAACTTAACAATGGCGACACCCTTGCTGGAAATTGGTTACCGTGACATTTCAAGTTACATTGATTGTTCTTTCTTCAGTGTGTCATGTTTACAGTAAATATCAAGTGGGGATGAAAAATAAGCATTGACACTTATTGAAAGATGTACAGGTGTGTTTATCTATGTATTTAGTTTTTTTCTATTCTTATCTATTTATACATTTTATTTATTAATTCTTTCATATCGAGGATAATTGAGTAAGCTTTCATGTGCTTTTTTACATCCAGTCTTCGTGTGTATGCGGTTTTGTAAATTTTGTCATCTGTTCCCACCGGCACACAATGGCCTACTCTTCCGAAAAGAGGAACAGGATTTAACGTGTGCGCAAGATGTTCTGCATGCGTTCGAACACGGGGCCTCGGTTTCTAGTCTCATCCGAAGGACTTGTGTGTGTGTGTGTGTGTGTGTGTGTGTGTGTGTGTGTGTGTGTGTGTGTGTGTGTGTGTGTGTTAAGGCCACACACGTGCAAGAGTAAATGCATAGATCAGGGAGTAAAAGTATCTGCTCTGTGGACATACACCTTCAGTTGTGTACTGCACGTATGTATGAATGTGCTCACATGCATCTGTGCATGCAATAGGTTGATTTTGTTTCACTTGGTCGTGTTGATATTCTCAAATATAGAGGTTGCTTTTGTCGCTGTTGTTGTTGTTGTTGCTGTTGTTGATGATAATGATGATGATGATGATGATGATGATGATGATGATGATGATGATGATGATGATAATGATAGGGATAATGATGATTGTGATGATCATTGACATGATATTTTTAGTAAGCATGTATGCTATATGGCTATTAGAATGAATACCAATTAAAATGGTGTGTATATTGTATTTCTCAATATGAAGCTCTTGTTGTTGGTTTTATAATCAATAAAAAATCTCAAAATCGACAACCTGACCCCCACCTGCCTAAAATGACTCCTAGTGGAAAAATGGGGGCCAGCTTTTAAGTGAATCATTTAGAGATTGACCTCACAAATGCACCATTTTATTGTCTGTGTCGATAGTTATCCCATGACCATGTTCCTTGTGTCCAGTCTGCATCTAGCAAACTGATACCTGAAACAGGGACGGGATAGGCTAGTGGTTATAACATTGCTCTCGCAATCTGACAACCCGGGTTCGATTCCCGTTTAAGGGGATATTTTCCCCTGGAGATAACATCAGTGCAGACTCCACTCTCCCCAAAAGTCCTTCGGATGAGACTATAAACCGAGCCGCCGTGTGCAAACGCACGCAGAACATCTTAAGCACACGTTAAATCCTGTTCAGCTTTTCGTAAGAGTAGGCCATTATGTGTGGGTGGGAACAGATGACAGAATTGACAAAACCGCATACACACGGGGACTGGATGTAAAAAAGCAAATAAGTGCTTATTCCATTATCGTCGATATAAAAGAATAAAAAAGAACACCATACGCAGACCTGTATCAAACTATGAACACATGTGTAGGTCTACATTCAGCACGCGCGAATGTCGCTCTGTTGTAAGTTTTGTCGAAGCTGCTTCTATTTACCAACCCGGACATATATGTTGCAGTCTTCTGTCAACGTATCATATGTGTCACCTGACGATGTTCACAGCAACGGTAACGATGATGACGATGGTGTTGTTCGTCCAATCCAACCAAATGATATAGTGTGTCTATTGTGTGAAGCAATAACATCATGAGAAAAAAACGGTAACAATAAAGCACATGAGGGCGGGACACGTTCATGGCTATGTCTGCATTACCCAGATAACATCCCTAAGTTTACTTTTTTTCATTTTTCTCTCATAATGCATCGTAATACAATGACTGCAAATGTCAGCAAGCACTTCTCACACACACACACATACACACACACGCACGCACGCGCGCACGCGCGCAAACGCGCACGCACGCGCACGCCTACACACGCACAAACACACACATGCGCGCCTACGACAATGTCAAAGTCTGTTTTTTTTAAATCCCACGTGGTACATTGAATACGCAGACACGTAAGCAGAGTATGTATGTGTGAGAAAGAAAGAGACATGCAAAGAGAGAGAGAGAGAGAGAGAGAGAGAGAGAGAGAGAGAGAGAGAGAGAGAGAGAGAGAGAGAGAGAAAAGAGAGAGGGTGCGTGACGATGAATCAATGAATCTATGAATCAATAAACAATGTTTATTTTTCAACGGGTTCAGATAAGCATACACATGCTTTTTTCATTAGGCACACGCCCTGATTAGGACCATCAAACCAAAACGAAAGGAAGGACAACAACAACACCAACAACACAAACAACACCAACACCAACACCACCTCCACCACCACCACCACCACCACCACCAACAACAGCAATAACAACAACAACAACAAAAACAAAAGTTTAACTTATGATTGAACATACTGCATTCAGCGTCACTTCCTGAATGTGTAGTTCATTCAATTCAGCTCGACTAAGCTCAGTTTAGCTCAATTCCAATCCATTCTATTCCATTCCATTCCAGTCCAGTCCAGTCCAGTCCAGTCAAGTCCACTCCAGTCCACTGGACTTCTGTCCAGTCCAGTCCAGTCCAGTCCAGTCCAGTCCAGTCCACTTCAGTCCACTCCAGTCCAGTCCAGTCCACTCCAGTCCAGTTCAGTCCAGTCCAGTCCAGTCCACTCCAGTCAAGTCCAGTCCAGTCCAGTTCACCCCAGTCCAGTCCAGTCCAGTCCACTCCAGTTCACTCCATTCCAGTCCAGTCCAGTCCACTCCAGTCCACTCCAGTCCACTCCAGTCCAGTCCACTGCAGTCCAGTCCACTGCAGTCCAGTCCAGTCCACTCCAGTCCAGACCACTCCAGTCCACTCCACTCCAGATCCATGGTGGATCGGTGGTCTAGAGGTAACGCGCCTGTCTAGAAAGCGAAAAGTCCGGGTCTGAAGTGTGCGGCGGTTCGTACCCCGTTTGGACCGGAAATTTTTCCCCCATCCATTAGACCATGAGTGGTGGTCTGGGCGCTAGTCTTTCGGATGAGACGATAAACCGAGGTCCCGTGTGTTACACGTAATTATTTAGCGCACGAAAAAAAACCCACGGCAACAAGAGAGTTGTCCCTGGCAAAATTCTTAGAAAAAAGCCACTCTGATAGGGAAACAAATACAGCTGCAGAAAAAAAAGAAAAAAAAAGGGTGAAAGGGTGGCGCAGCGCTAAGTGGCGACGCGTTCTCCCGCTCTCCCCGGGGAGAGCAGCCCGAATTTCACGGAGAGAAATCTGCCGTGACTTAAAGTGGTATGAAATAAAATCTGAGCGCTTTGATTTGTTGCTTTACAAGATTCAGCGCTATATAAATTCCATACATTATTATTATTATTATTATTATTATTACTCCAGTCCACTCCAGTCCAGTTCACTCCAGTCCACTCCAGTCCAGTCCACTCCAGTCCAGTCCACTCCAGTCTGGTCCAGTCCACTCCAGTCCAGTCCACTCCAGTCCAGTCCAGTCCAGTCCAGTCCAGTCCAGTCCAGCCCAGTCTAGTCCAGCCCAGTCCACTCCAGTCCAGTCCACTCCAGTCTGGTCCAGTCCACTCCAGTCCAGTCCACTCCAGTCCAGTCCAGTCCAGTCCAGCCCAGTCTAGTCCAGCCCAGTCCACTCCAGTTCAGTCCAGTCCAGGCCAGTCCACTCCATTTCACTCCACTCCACTCCACTCCACTCGAGTCTCCGTTCCTCTGTTCTACTTTACTCCACGCTATTCTACGCTCCTCTACTCTTCGCTACTCCTCTCCAGTCCACTCTACTTTACTCTACTCTACTATGATCTACTCTGATCTATTTAAGTGCTTATTCCATTATCCTCGATATAAAAGAATAAAATAAAATAAAAATAAAAAATACCCTGATCTACGCTACTCCGCAAGTTCATCTCAGCTTAATTTCACTCTTTTCAGCTGAGTTATACAGATTGGGTGTAGTATGCCTATGTGGTCTATAAAATGAAAATTAGAATCCATTTCCTGATATGTCCCCTTGGTACAATTGAAACAACAGTAACATTCTGCAATATATACCTGTTAGTCTGCTATAAACCTTATACCCCATTGGCCTATTTCTCTGCATATTTTGTCATAATTTGGTAAATTTTGATGATTATAATCGATACTTTTTTTTACTCCAGATTTCTGTTTCTTCTATAAAAAGCCTTTTTTCAATGTTCTCTTCTTTGCAATCCTATCACTTGCAAATTAGAATTACGATGTTTAAAAATATGCTATATCGTATAAAAGTGGAAAGTTTTTTTTTAAAAAACACGTCTTTTTTCATTCCAACGCTACAGCTTTGAGGTTCCCCAGTGGAGACATGTTGCGTATGCAATTGTTTTTGCCTACCATTCAGCTAGCTACATTCCGACTTCGGGAATGCATGCTGGGCATATTCGTCTTTAAGTAGCCTACATAACGCATGCGTGGATTACAGTATTTTTAACGTGCATATTACATGATCCGCATGTTTATATACATGAAAGGAATTAAAGCTATGGCATGTTTGCAAATAAAATTGACATGGAATCTCGTAAAGACCCTTACCCCTTATTTACCAGATCCCATCGAGATTCGAATCCCGCACTTTATGGAACAATAGGATTAAAGTCGAACAGTCTTAACCACTCGGCTATAGCGTCCATCAAGGAAGGGACAGTACTGGAGCTGAGCCAAGAAACATGGCTACAAGATACCTCTCGAAGGAGTATGAATGCAAATTGTTCATGCCTGATTGTAAGAGAAGTATGATTTGGCACAGCTGAAGGAGAAAGGAGAGATTCTTGTGCCACCCTTAGGGAACAGCGGGTTTCCAGCAGTGCGGGAAGACAGGGGCTATCACTGGCATGGGAAACTTTGATGTTGGTCTGTGTTATTACCGCCGGCGAGTTATCTCTCCTTTGTACACAGTCTGCAGACGCTCGCTCATGTTCTGTTTGGGATTTATCACTGATAGCTTAGCTCTTGTGCAAAAACGGGGATGTTAGCAATGCACACATTTCCAATCACAAAGAGACTGAAGCTGTTGTTGGTGGTGTTGTTGTTGTTGTTGCTGCTGCTGATGCTGCTTCTGTTGTTGTTGCAGTCTGTGTTTCACGGTTTCTTACCCCGATTTTGTGTATCAGTTTGTATATCCTACTATCTGAAACTATATCATTTAATAGGGACAACTAAATTTAACGCATGGATGTCTTTAATCAAATTGTCATGACCGTGTTTCTTTTGTTAGATCTGCAATTGGTTTTCGTCAAACGCTCAGGCAGCAGCTATTATTGTCTTTCACAGGAGCACAAATGCATGTTGCTGCCGTTAAGCGCCTGGCAAGTCAAGCCCAGCGAATCTGACGTGACGTGGGAGAGAATTGTCGCATTTTACTTTTTTTTCTGGGGAAAAAGGGGCAGCCAAATGGACCGAGAAAGCCAAACATATATTTTCAAAACTGACAGGAATATATGGAACAAGGCAGTAACACCGCGAGATAGACAAGAGGTAATTCCTAGCACTGTTTCCTAAAGCTGGGATGCTGTTCATACTGACAGCCCCCCCCCCCCCCCCCCCCCCCCCCCGCATCCCTACGGGGGATGATCTGCAGTTTATATAGTGGCCATAGAACTGGATCAGGCCAGAAAGAAGGCGTAGCTCATGTCCAATGTCCATGTCTGTTCTGTGTTGCGGTGACAGTTTTCATTTCCATGTCTGGGAAAGGCTAATACATTTTGTTTCGGGATTCTATTCTTTCTCTTTTCCCAGCAGAATGCTTTTCTTCCTGTTTTTTAAACCGGTAAACACACTCTGATTATTTAACCAGAGTCTCAGTTGCAAGAACATTTTCGACCAGTGTGCTTTAATAGGCACGTTATCACTTTTCGGATTGCTGACTTCTGAATGGCAACTCTTTTTACAGAATTGCATGTTTCTGTGACTGGTCTGCAGTTTTGTTTGTTTGTTTGTTGTTGCTTTTTGCTGCCTCATCTTCTGTGACGTCCCCCGACCTGCTGTTCCCACGCCACTCATTACAATATCCCCGCCACAACCATACCCAGATTCGTTATATCTCATCCTCAGGGTCGAAAGTTCACAGGGAGCCCATCACAATCAGGCCGCTTTGGGGCCACCAGCCAGAGGGTCCCTGCACTGTTGCTGGGTCACTTCGATGGTGTTCAGTGGTGCCTGTTCTGAGCTAACATATGCAGGACACCACCTACTAAGCCCCCTACTAACGACAGTATTAGCTCAGTCGCGAAGCCAGGTTGAGTGAGTTGCCCACCGAGGTGGACTGGTCTGCAGTTGTTACCGCGAACAATGTGGGTACATAGTCGGTCACAGTGGCAGCGTCTTAGGAAGCAGCTGTGCTATCAGCTGTCTGTTCCTCATTCACATCAGACTTCTGGTCAAAGCACATGGGTCTGACTGGCTGTTGCTGGTCCGCACAGGAATCAACTCGATTGTGGTGGACATAGTACCGTTTTTTGCGTCAGGTGCTAAGCGATCTAACCGTCATATAGCAAATATTAGTTTCATATGCATCTCTCTGTCTCTGTTTCTGAATGTCTGTCTGTCTGCATAGTTTAGTGACCCCAGGGTAAGCCAATGAGCGCGCAACACCAACAAAGGCAACAACTGTTGTTGTTTTTTTAGCATACATGAATAACAATAGTCTCACATCTTAAAAAAAACAACCACGGAACTTTCTGTTTATGCTTAAAAACGATGCTGCCCATGATATTGCTGCTTAATCTACTGTGGCTGCTGCTGTTACTGCTGATTATGATAACTGATGAGTCGGAAGATGAGTGAAAGGACGACGACAACGATGATGGTGATGATGATCGATGTATTGATAATGGTGAGATCGACATTACTGATATAGTGGTCATGATGTATTGTTCTAGCCTATTCAAAAGCCATCAATTCTTTGAACATGGGAAATCAATCCGTCAGGAATACAACAAACAGTAGAAGAAAAAACGAGGGGGGAAATAATCCCTTAATTGTATCAACCATGTTAGAGTAGCCGCCCCGTGCTTCCTTTATCCCACAATGCATTATTCCGCCATGGTTGACAGTTTACAGCCAGCTAAACCATCGCCAATAAAGTCGCTCTATTTCTCTCCGCTATTGTTACTGAATGTGGATCAATGTTTTCCAATCTGCAATGTAGTATGTTTGGTATTGACGGGATTTTATGGGCGTTTCCTGACAGAATTATTGTTTGTTTGGAAAAAGAGAAATATTGAGGATCTTGTACCAAGCTTCTGTGTTTCCTCATTTGTGAAGAACAGCAATAAAGAAATGATGCGAAGGAAGGGGATGTGCTTGGGTTTCAATGATTAAAAACTGTGTACGCATTTATAAATACTGAATTGAGCATCCTACAGCATGTCTGTAATTAAGCCATATTGAATCAGTAATGGTCATGGTTAGTGCGCACTTTGACACACTGGATCTGATATTCTATTAATTAATTAATTTATTTATTTATTTATTTATTTATCTATTCTTTTATATCGAGGATAATGGAATAAGCACTGATGTGCTTTTTTACACCCAGTCCCCGTGTGTATGTGGTTTTGTAAATTCTGTCACCCGTTCCCACCGGCACACAATGGACTACTCTTACAAAAAGTGGAACAGGATTTAACGTGTGCGCAAGATGTTCTGCGTTCGTTCGCAGACGGGGACTCGGTTTATAGTCTCTTTCGTGTACAGTGAATCTGGAAATTCACTGCATCTGTGTATTTTATGCACATTGACTCTACTATATCAAAGCTGAGACATATAACTTTACATACCCTTTTTTTAGCATTCTAACATTCTGTCTTCCAACATCATCTTCCAGCATACTTTGTAGATGTCCTGTCAGAAACATTTCGTCTGAAATGCATTATGTTCCTTTTCTCAACATGGAACTAGTAATGATCTTTATGAAAATAATCACTAGAATGTAAACAAATAAAAGGACAATATCAGCAGAAGATAAGCAATAAAATAGATGATGTTATACATTATCTCTCTAAGGAATATTAACGCAACTGATGCATGCTGACATTTCAGCAGAAGATTGAGTTATGATAGTAAATGACGAAAAGAAAACGCTATTTTTTCATCGGTTTTATACCAGAAGGTTTAAGAATGTTTGGTTATATTAGGTCTTTTTTCTGCAACAGAGGTTGAGATTCTTACTCATTCAAATGCCAGTTTTGTTTTTTGATTTTTACATAAGCGTCACGAGCACAAAACAAGATATATCTGCACGTAAAATATAATACAGTGTAAAAGAGCAGACCAGAGCTATATTATTGGAAGGTGGTGGGTTCAAATCCCATAAGAGACAATGGGATATTTTTGACTCCGGCCGACTCCTACCCATTGTGATTGTGCTGTGGGATTATTGGCAGGACGGGAACCATACATTATAGCTTCATCTACTTTACGGATGCGATTTTTGAGAGATGCTCAAAACTATCTAAACCACCACTGCGTGTATTTTTATCTCTCGGGCCCATGGTGACCTCAGCCTAGTCTTCTTACACACCTCTATGCCTGTCATGAGATCGTTTAAAGCCTTCTAGACAGCAGGGTCACGGAAGAATGTCGGCGGACGTAGGTTTCCATCCCGGGTAGTCACCTCACTCAGTCTGGCTCTATAACTGATCGACTACCTTCGTTATTACGGGGCTAGGTAGGTGATGTTTTGAGAACAGGCAACACAGATCACCACATAAGTGTACAAGCTGCAGTCCAGGGCCCCTCTGGCTCGTGATCCCACGGCGGCCTTTCATTAATAGGCTAACTATAGGCTAACCACCACATATCATCAGTAATGAAGACGAAGGCCCCCATATTCTTGAGGAGGAAGTTCAAAAGGCCCTCAAAAAGATGAAAAAGGACAAGACCGCAGGACCCGATGACATTCCATCCGAAATACTAACCACTCTAGGCGAATTTGGAATCAAAGAAGTAACAAAACTTCTCAACACTATTCATGCTACAGGTGAAATTCCAACAGACCTCAAAAAGTCGGTGTACATTGCACTACCCAAAAAACCAGGCACAGGTGAATGCGATCAACACCGCACAATAAGTCTTATTAGCCACCTCACAAAAGTCATGTTACGAGTGCTGATGAACAGAATGAGAAATAAAATCCTACCTGAGATATCTGAAACCCAATTTGGATTTATGGCAGATAAAGGTACCAGAAATGCCATCTTTGCCCTAAGGACCCTCATGGAAAGGGCGATTGAGGTACAAAAGGACTTGTACCTCTGCTTCATTGACTATTCTAAGGCATTTGATAAAGTAAGACATTCCGATCTGTTCGACATTTTACTAGGACATAACTGTGATGGAAAAGATCTTAGTGTGATCAGAAACTTGTACTGGGAACAAGAAGCTGCAATAAGAGTTGATAATGTCTGCAGTGAGTACAGACCGATCTGTAGGGGAGTGAGGCAGGGCTGTGTTTTTTCTCCAGACCTCTTCAATATCTACAGCGAAATGATTCTACGAACATAGAGCAGCATGAAGGTGTCGTAGTAGGAGGTCACAACATAAACAATCTAAGATATGCGGATGACACAGTGCTAATTGCTGACTCGGAGGAAAAACTACAAAATATCCTTACAACATTCACAATCGAAAGTAAAAACAAAGGACTCCAACTGAATGCAAAGAAGACTGAGTGCATGGTAATCTCAAAACAGTCAGACATGCCTGTATGTAACATTTTATGCAAAGGGGAAAGAATAAAACAAATTTGCACCTTTAAATACTTGGGCTTCACAATAACTCCAGACGCCAGATGCGACGCAGAAATAAAGAAGAGAACCGCTTTGTCTAAAGACACATTCATCAAGATGAAGCCCATTTTTACCAACAGAAATATAAGACTCAGCACCAAAATCAACACTCTGAAAGCCTACATATGGTCCATCCTTTTGTATGGAGGTGAATGCTGGACGCTGACAAAAGACCTCGAAAGAAGACTTGAAGCAGCAGAAATGTGGTA
>CM054146.1:66913220-66928220 GCA_028751875.1 Rapana venosa | reverse complement strand
ATAGATATTTTTCTGTCTCGAATACAGATTTGAACAAAAAGAACCAGCTATGTTTATTTTTACTTTCCAAATCTGAGTACCAGTTTTGTTTAAAAGAGCAAATAAGCCTATCTTTAAATTCCGAAAGAAACTGGCGCTCATTACCTACCTCCTAAGACATCCATTCAATCCCAAAGCCATGCTCTGACAAAACTCTTTTAACTTGATATACCCAGTTCTCTTTACCCAATTCCATCTGTATAATTAACATATCGTAAGACTGTCTACATAAACATGTTTGTGGAAGTTTCAATAGTTTTAACCAATATCTAATGCATTTCACAAAGGCTCTTATATATAAAGGATATCTTCCAGTCTCTCTATATAGTACAGTTTTAGATGACTGTATTGGCACATTTAAAAAACGTTTCATGGCAAATGTGTGAACTTTTTCCATGTGCGCATTTACATATAATCCCCATATTTCTGAAGCGTAGGAAAGCATCGGTTCTATCTGTGTGTCAAATAATTTCCAGAATAGGGAACAGTCTATTGAGTTCACCTTTCTTAATGTTTTTAGGATTTCTATTACACCGTTTTTCCCCTTCCTACAAGATTCTTGCCATGCAAAATTTAGACTTAGCTTTGTTGAAAACATCATCCCTAAATATTTATACATATTAAATATTTTTACTTCAGCATTTCCATAAAACCACGTTTCACGAACTGATAAATGACCACCCATTCTAAATACAATAATGTTTGTTTTTCCATATTTACTGACAAACCAAAATTATCTGCCTCCTCTTTTAAGATATTTAACTGATGTTGCAAACCGATAACAGTCTCAGACAAAAGAATAATATCGTCAGCAAAAGTAGGAAAAACCCCTCTTTGCACCAGGAATTATTTGAATGCCATGTTTTCCTTTTCTTGATAACTCAATAGCTAGCTCATTCATAAAGAACGAAAACATCTGTGGGCTCAAAATACAACCCTGCTTTACTCCCTTGGGGCATTTTAAGAAATCTGAATAATAATAATAATAATAATAATAATAATAATAATAATAATAATAAATGGAACCTATAAAGCGCTATATCTTGCAAAGACAAAACAAAGCGCATGCATTCGACCTAATCTTACACAGTCATACAACCAATGACAAATAATCAATAGTTCAAACAAATATTACAAACATGGTACGCTGCAGACCAAACCTATGAAATAAAATTGCAATAGTCAAAAGCTTTTCAAAAGCACACACACACACACACACACAGGTCATATATTTTAGCAGGGTGATAGGACATGGGTTAGTGAAGGGTGGGATAGTTCTGATATGAGACGGGAGGGGAGAAATCTTAGGTTTGAAATAAATATGTCTTGAGGCTTGATTTAAAAGTGTCATAGCTAGGCTTCTGGCGAAGAGAAAGAGGGAGCTCATTCCTGGTCGATGGACCCGAAATAAAGAAAGAGCGGCGGCCAACAGTAGATTGGTTGAATCTAGGTATTCATAGGCACAGGGTATCTGCAGCAGAGCGGAGGGAACGTGAAGGAGTGTACAGGCTAAGACACACGCTAGTACTGAATTATAAATAGCTCTGAGGACCATATAAATTATTATAATTTACCATTTACACCGTCTTTTCGTAGTACATTCCACAATATATTTCTATGCACAGAATCGAAGGCCTTTCTAAAATCAACAAAAGCAACATATATTTTTTTTACTGGAGAGAAATGTTTTTGAGCGAGAGAGTAAAGAGTAAATATATGATCTACAGTGCTGTACCTCGCTCTAAATCCTGCTTACTCTTCAATTAACTTTTCTTCGTTATCTGCCTACTGAGTTAATATCTTATTCAAAATGAAAGTATAAAGTTTACTTAATACACTGATGAGAGCTACTCCGTGATAGTTAGCAGCATTATTAACATCACCTTTTTTATGTATGGGAATTATTACTGATTTGGCCCACTGCAAAGGGAAATCACTCTTTTTAAACAGAAGGTTAAATGACTGAACAAGAAAAGTAATTACAACTGAGTTTGCATATTTCAGCATTTCTTCAATTATTTTATCAGGACCAGCACTTTTTCCTGTTTTGAATGTTTAATAGCATCAATAATCTCATTCTGAGTTATAGGATTGTTAAACAATAGTTCAAGCATATTTTCATCTTCTTGTAGTACTTCCACACTATCTTGTGTTTCTGCACAACTAAAGTCATTAAAAACCTTCAAAAAATGATCATACCATTGTTGAATAGTGATGCTATAATATACTAGTGACTTACGACTAACGGATCTGATGACGGACCAGAACGTTTTGGAGTCCTTAGACGAATCTTTAAGTTTCTCTAATCTCTTTTCGTAAAAGTCATTTTCTTTTGTTTTTCTTAGACTGATGTATTGTTTTCGTGCGGTAGTGTACATTTGTCTTTTTTCTGGTTTATCTACATTAGTTTTACAACGTTTTAATATACTCTTTACTTCTTGTTTCTTTCGTTCACATTCAGCATCGAACCAGTCGTTACATTTTTTTCTACCTTTTCTAACTGTTCTGACCATGCATGCAGCAGCCCCACATAAGGCCTTCACAAAGTGATCTACACTGTTATTCACATCCATGTTCAATAGCTGAGAGGCTGTTTCTATGTTTTCTTGAAATTCTGCACCATCTAATTCATGTTTATATACCTCTACAAAATCTTCTGACCATATAATCTTTTTTACACTCTCTTCTTCTCTACTTTCGATACTAACACAGTCATTACCTACTTTCCATGTTATTTCAACGGGGAGGTGCCACGAATAAACACACTCCCCAATACACAGATCAAAACATGATAACAATTGACTAGGTACAAGAACATAATCAATAACGCTGCATCCATTAGGAGACACAAAGGTATAATCCCCCTCCCTATCCCCCTCACAACAACCATTCAGAATCGTCATGCCAAACACAAAACATAAATCTAGCAAGGACCTGCCAAAATTGTTCATCGTGTCATCCTTAGAGGCAGCACGCAAAGTTCATCATTCACATCATCATACTCCACAACATCCAAGTAATTTGACGTCACTTCAAGGTCGGCTTGTTCCTGACCAGTTCTGGCATTCAAGTCTCCTACAATCATGAAATGAAAGTCATCTATTTGAAAATATTGCAATAATGTGTCCTCTAATAATACAACACCATCTTTAATTAGTTTTTCATTGTAAAGAGGACCACCTTCTGGCACAATATAGCAGCTATCAAAATAACATCTTTATCTAAATTAAAAATACTTTTGTTTATTCTAATGGCAATCGTGTTGTCACACTCTATTTCAATTTCTTTTACGTGTTTTTCTAAAGACTTTCTTACTAATAGAAGCACTCTTCCAGAATTCCTTCCTAGAAAAACAGTACTGTAATCAAAATTTGAGCCAAGAATAGTTACAGTGAGGCACACAAAATCGAACTTATTTACATAGTTTATAAAGGAGACATCTTTTAATTTGCTGTACAAGTTTTCAACATTATAATTTAAAAATGTCCATTCACTCGGATGGCCGGGCCTGTCCTAGCTCTTTCTTAAGCTGCTAGGCCGCTGACTCCTGCGACTGTCTTTGCTGTCACTGGCTGCTTTGCCGCGAGCAGACGACTTGCATGGCGGGTTACGCAGGAAATCCCGCATCCCTGTCTGCTGGTAGGACAGAGGCCCGTCACGTGCTGCACGCCCCTCACTGGCAGTAGGACACGCCACGTCACAGCGAGGGGAATCCCCGCCAACCGTCGCTGAGCTGTGACGTTCACCTCGTGGAGTCGCCCCCCGGTTGCCATGGTAACGCCCGCCCGCACTGCCTCCGGTGACGTCACCCCCGTGCTGGCTCCGTGTTGCCCGTGCCACAGAGGGAGAGGAGGAAGGAGAAGGGGGCCTGCCGTTCCTGTTCTTCTGTCCCCCACTTTCCACCACCTCTGGGTAGGATCAAGGTCTGGAAGCCTGGGCCCCATCACCATCTGCCCTCTGTGGAAGTAGGCTCTCCTGCCCGCCCTGCGTGCTGTAGCCACCATCTGCGCCTGGGCCCTGGTCAGGTCGTTGGCCACCCTGACACCGCTGTCCTGCAGCTTCTGCCTCAGATCTTTGCCGGCAAGAATGTTCATTTTGTCTCGCCACCTGCTGAACTTGGCGATCATAGGCCTGGGCTGTCCATCTCGTGCCTGTCCTGTTCTGTGTGCCCGTGCTATGTCGTCCAGTGTCCAAGACTTCTGGTCATCCACACTATTTAGCATGTCGATGACAGACTGAGCTCAGGCTTCATTTGATTCCTTGTCAGTTTGCTGAGGTATACCAAACAGCCTCAAGTTATCTCTTCTTGAGAAATGTTCCAGCCTGTCCGTGTCTGCTTTTAATTGTTCAATTTCTGTCTTCAGATCACTGATGGTATCGGACAGTTTTTGTACATCTTTCATCCAGCTGTTTGAAGAAAGAAACGAAGACAGAGAAGAAGACAGAGAGAGAGAGACAGAGACAAAGAGAGAGACAGAGAGAGGTGGGGGTGGAGGGGAGATTTTAAACACATTATTGAGCTTTTGAGAGAACACTGCATTTATTAGCATGCTTTCTATGGCAGTAGTGATAAGATTGTTTTTACTCCATCACACCTAACTTGCTCTCTCATGCTGTACCTCTGCCAAGTTGTTCTTTAATGGTTGGCACAAAGACACACGCCCGCGCACACATACACACACTCCCTCTCTGTATATATATATATGTATATATATATATATAATATATATATATATATATATATATATATATATATATATATATATATATATATATATATATATATATTATATGTGTGTGTGTGTGTGTGTGTGTGTGTGTGTGTGTGTGTGTGTGTGTGTGTGTGTGTGAATGCATGCTTGGAGGTCATTCCATAGCCATTGAGTTGGCAAAACCAAACCCAAATCAATGGCTGAAACGTGTGTGATAAATCAAAGAACGGTCTGTATTATGTATTTTCCTTTCACCAGGGAAACAGTTTACTGTTTTAGCAGGCCAATGGGTTGACAGGTTTGTTCAGAAATATCGTTTGTTACAACAACAACAACAACAACAACAACAAACTTGTTTCACATTTCTTTGTCTGTTAGAGATAAGTGTGAGGTTTTGCCACTATGTATGCATTTTTATGTTTGTTTGATTATGAAATAAACACGTATGTGCTATTTTACATCCAGTCCCCGTGTGTATGTAGTTTTGTAAATTATGGCATCTGTTCCCACCGGCACACAATGGCCTACTCTTACGAAAAGCGAAACAGGATTTAACGAGTGCGGAAGATGTTCTGCTTGCGTTCGCACACGGGACCTCGGTTTAAAGCCTCATCCAAAAGACTTTTGGGGAGAGTGGAGTCTGCACTGATGTTAACGCCAGGGGAAAATATCCCCTTGAACGAAATCGAGCCCAGGGTCGTCAGCTTGCGAGCGCAATGCTCTAACCACTAGGCTATCCCGTCCCCCTGTGTGTGTGTGTGTGTGTGTGTGTGTGTGTGTGTGTGTGTGCGCGCGTGTGTGTATGTGTGTGTTAACCTGTGTGTATGTCTTTGATCCTCAGAGAGAAAAAGAGAGTGGGAGAGACAGGGAGACAGAGACACAGACAGATACAGAGAGACAGAGACAGACAGTCTGAGACAGACATATAGACAGAGACAGACAGACAGAGACAGACAGACAGACAGACAGATAGACAGAGAGAGAGAGAGAGAGAGAGAGAGAGAGAGAGAGAGAGAGAGAGAGAGAGAGAGAGAGAGAGAGAGAGAGGGAGAGAGAGAGAGAGTATGTGGCACTTAAGCGGTCATACAGAGACACTGAGACAGAAACCCAGAAAGATTAATTTATAGCAGTTTTGTTAACATAAACCAACGTCATCACGTAGTAAGTACATCAGAAGGTCAGTCTGCAGACTCAGTTAACAATGTTGCCAGTAAAAGAAAATGCAATCCTTACGCAGTGTTTCTAAAGAGCCGATAACCGATCAAACAAATTAACCACATATGCTTTACATGATCCATTGTGTTCCTCATTTTCAACTTAATCACTACAAAATGTACTACAAACAGCTTATTCGTGTTGAAACAATGTGTGTATGGCGCCAGAATTGCTACACTCTGGGAATTGATTGAGACCAGATGAAATGAACGAATATTGGACACAGATTTAAGGGAAGCAGATGATCATATTATATCATGTTTCTGTCATGCTTACAAATAAGTGTTTTCTTTCCCCTTCCATAATGAAGAAAAAGTGGAATTGGTGGGTGGGTGAGTATAAGGAGGAAGAAGAAGTGATGATGATTCGAAATTGTAATAGATTGCTTTTATACAAAAAGTAACAGTCTGATTTCCACAGATGTTCAAATGATCCCAAATGTAAAAACACACTTGCTATATTATAATATCATTATGTATGTTTCCATTGTGATTACTGTTGCTTTTAACATTGTTGATGGTTTTTGAGTTGCAGCTGCTGATGCTGCAGTTCTTATTGTCGATATTGGTCCGTGAAGAGAGTGATTTGTTATATGTTGATCCTGTTATGCCTGTTTAGGCTTCCACACGCAATAGCACAGCTGCTATTTTGTGATACTATGCGTGAAACTGTATTAACATTGTTAATCAATGTGACACCATAAGGCTACTAAGTACACTACTTTTTACATTAAAACTTTTCCTGATGACAGAAATATTTTTATCTCCAAACCAGAACTGTTAGCACTATCCAATTCCACAATATATATATATATATATAATATATATATATATATATATATATATATATATATATATATATATATATATATATATATATATATATATATATATATATATGTATGTATATATATATATATATATATATATATATTATATATATATATATATATATATATATAGAGAGAGAGAGAGAGAGAGAGAGAGAGAGAGAGAGGAGAGAGAGAGAGAGAGAGAGAGAGATACACACACACATACACACACACACACATACACACACACACACACACACACACACACACAGGCAGAGACGCAGACAGACAGACAGACATCGATACAGAAACAGAAAAAAAATGGCAGCAGACTGATATAAAGAGGCTGCCTTCCATTGCCTTCATTATGATGTAAATCAAAACAGCAGTGTGCTGACTCAGTCAAAAATGTCATCCGAAAACAAAAAGACAAAGACAAAAACCATCTTTACTAACGCTCTATTTCGAAATGGCAGACAGCAATTTCGGCAAATGAATTATGCATACTCTACACGGTCATTTTTCTATCCTTTGTAAATCTCCAGCATCATGGCATGGAAATGTGCTATGCACAATCTATTTATATGATACACATTCTAGCACGGTTTCAGTTTATTCCCAGAGCCTGGAACGGTTAAGACAAGCACATGATTACTCCCTTTGATTCTGCTGCATCCTCTGCTTCAGGTATAGGAATTTTTCATTTAATAATGGAAAAAAAATGGATGGGAAAGGAATAAAGAGTGAGCTTGGAGACAAAGCTGACTAGACATTGTTAGACGCGATAGTCCGGTGGTTAGAATGATGCTTATTGGGTTCGTGATCTGCTGACCCGGGTTCGAATCTCGTTCAAGGGGACTTTTCCTATGGAGTTAACATCATTGCCGACTCCACTCTTACTAAAAGTCTGCGGATGAGACTATAAACCGAGATCTCGTGCACACACATTAAAACCCGTTCAACTTTTCGAAAGAGTAAGCCATGTGTTCCTGTGGGAATGGATAAAAAAAAATCGACAAAACTGCATAGACATGGGTACTGGATATAACAAAACACGTGAGTGCTTATTCCATTATCCTCAAAATGAAAATTTAAAATACAATAAATATAAAATAAATGCTCTAACTTTATACAAAGGTATCAGTCCAATCGGCAAATGTTTTGAAATAGTAGCTTGGATTAAATACTTCATCAGTTGAATTGTTGTTACTGCAGTTTGCTTATGTTGTTATTAATGTATTTATCATTATTGCTGCTGTTAGTTTTTTTGCTGATTGCTGTTCTGCAGCTGTTAATCCATTCGGAGAGGGATGTATTTCCTGTTTGGGCTTGTTTTTCTGTCTGAATGGTTTTTTGTGCTACTGTACACCATTATGGGGTTGTGCTTTTACTACATTAGCTGTGGAAATACATGTGCAGTTTTCACAATAAGAACATATTAAAACTTCTGGCTATATTGCTTACTATATAAAAGCTGTCATTGGCAGCAGCATTACACTTTAACTCATTAAAACAGAATCATTTATCTGTCAATTTCGATATAGGTTTTTACTGAGAGATTTAGAGATTGAGACAGAGATACAAAGAGAGAGAGAGAGAGTGAGAGAGAGAGAGAGAGAGAGAGAGAGAGAGAGAGACATAGACAGAGACAGAGACAGAAAGAGAGACATGGACAGAGAGACAGAGAAACAGAGAAACAAAGAGAGAGAGACAGAGACAGAGAGAGACTGGGATAACATAAATAGATAGACAGACAGACAAACAGACTGAAAGACAGAAAGACAGACACATAAACAGACAGAATCGATTTCGCTGCTTTTTGTTGTGATGCAAATCAGAACAGCAGTGTGTTGACCCAGTAAACAAGTTGGCCAGCAAGAGAAAACGCTTTCCTTACGCTCCATTTCGTAATAGCAGACCGCCATTTTAGCAGACTAATCATGCATGCGCTACATGATCGATTCTTTTGTTTTTCTTTTGCTTTCGCCAGGCAAACTAACAGTGAAAGATGCTGTGCACAGTCTATTTATATGATCAGTGTTTTGCATGCCCCGCCCCATACACCCCCTTCCACCCCCACAATTTTCTGGGGGCAATTGTTTGAAAGAAAATGAATACAGGTAAAAGGGGTTAACATGCTCTAAGAAGTAGTCGATCAGTTCATCTGATATTTTACCTCAGCTTTTATCATCTGCTTTGGGAGGAAAAGACGCTATTGTCTAGTGGTTAAGACAATTTTGACTTCAGTCCTATGGGTCCACACAGTTGTGAGTTTGAATCCCGGCATTGTCAGATAGAGGCTGTTACTACCTCCCAGGTTAACTTCAAGTATAGACCTTCCTCTGCCTGATTTCCCTCTGTTTATTTTATTTATATATTTATTTGTTCTTTTATATCGAGGATAATAGAATAAGCACTATGTGCTTTTTTTTTTAGTCCAGTTCCCGTGTGTATGCACTTTTGTAAATGTTGTCATCTATTCCCACTGGCACACAATGGCCTACTCTTAGAACAAGCGGAACAGGATTTAACGTGTGCGCAACATGTTCTGCGTGCGTTCCCACACGGGGCCTCGGTTTATAGTCTCATCCGAAGGATGCAGAAGATCAAACATGCATTGTAAAGATCTAGTAATCATTTCAGCATTTGGTGTGTTACAGACAAACTCAGCACACATCTATGAAGTCGAAATGCGGCTATCCCTGTGGTGGTCAAAAACGGTGTATACCCACAATCTCAACATTGGGGAGCATGTGAGCTGAGGAGCGAAAAAAAAACCCACCATGAGTTTGTTTCCAGTTGACAAAGGAGAACTGGCAAGAGCAGGAAGAAGAGGCGAAACAAAGGTGGCCAACTAGATGCTTCAACAGTTCAATCTTTCTTTTTTTCTGCAAACATAACTGACTGGTCTCTAAACATATTTAAATGTCTAGAGAAGTCATATTCGTTATCATGTTTAATGTTTTCACTAGTTGTCTTCAACGGTTGTTTTGTTTTTTTCATGTTTGTTCTGGTCAGTGTTGTTATTGTTGGTTTCGGTACATTGCACGAGATTGATTCTTTGATCTGCTTAGTTGTTGGGCTTGGGTGCTGTTTTTTTAACTGTTATTTATTTAGTTATTTATTTGGAATGGGGACGGGATAGTTCAGTGATCGGAGCACTCGCTTTCCCCCAGCCAAGTTAAGCAGCGTCGAGCGTGTTTACCAGTTGGATGGGTGACCGTTTGCGCGCCTTGGCTTGAGTACAGTTCCCCCAGTTCACTCAGCTGTAAATGGGTACCTGCCCTCTTTAGGGTCAGGGAAGGTAAAGCAGCGAGGGAGAGGAGATGGGCGCCGCCCTCAATGCTGGCCCTAGAGAAGTGAGGTCTCTGACGCCTCGCGCCCCTACGACCTTATAGGTTATGGGACTCCTCCTCCCCTTATTTGGAATATCACAACCCATGTAATGGTTATTCTGTTGTAGCATTGGATGTGGCATTACATTTGCGGTTTTCATAACCAGAACTTGATGAGACTGCCCAGCACACAGCTTCCTGCATCACATCTGCTGCTGATGGTAACCTTACAATGATCTCAAATGCAGAACTATGCAGTGCCTGCTTTGACTTACTCTTTATGCTCACTGACAGAAACAGACAGACAGAGAGACAGATAGACTGACTGACTGACTGACAGACATATAAAGAGTGGAGAGGAGAATAAGAGGATTATTCCCAATGAAAAAGTGGATCAAGCTGCCAGAAAAGCAGCCTACAATTCTGAGGGTACAGAAACTCTCTGTTTTCCTTCAGACCTACACGGATGCTACAGGCGCATAGAGAAAACATCTTCCGATCGCTTTCATGACATTCTTAAGAACTTAGATTTTCAGAACTTACATTTTCAGTACTACAGTAACTGTTTGAGAAGTACTTCTACAAATAATACCAACACCCTCTTGTTCCGGGATTTCTCTCTATGTCCCAGACACATTATCTGTCTAATGTATCGTTTTCGCTTGAACGCTCTCGTACAACATTTTGCAAAAAATATTCAATGCTTTGTGTGGTGAGCAAATCACAGTGAATCAGTTGCTTGTGCGTTGCTCATTAACACGTCTGTCCGTTTCACAAAAGCTTGGACACTGTCATCCGCCCACCTGTCCTTTATCTCTAGAGCACATTTTGAAGAACTATTGGCTTCTTCACGAGTTTTCTGTTGATTTCAATAGCAGCCCGGTTGGTATCTACCTCTGACTCACATTAAGTTGTTATGTGTCCTTACGGTCCATGCTTAATTAATTAGTAGTTATGTTAAACTAGTTATGTTATACAAGTTATGGCATTCCAGTAATGTTCTGCTTTTGTGTTTTGTTTCGGTTGGTTTTTTTTGGAGGGGAGTGGGAAAGGTCCCCTGGTGGTGTGTTATTCCCCTCAACACACACACATATGCTTGCTCTCTCTCTCTCACCCTCTCTCTCTCTCTCTCTCTCTCTCTCTCTCTCTCTTGACTCTAATCACGCACTCGAACTTACAAATGCTTATTCATACACACACTTCCCTCCCCTTTTTACAGATTTCTCTGAATCCTTTTCCCTATCCTCTAATATCACTTAAAATGGATGGACGTTAAAGCGAACAACAACAACAACAACAACAACGACAACAACGACAACACACACACACACACACACACACACACACACACACACACACACACACAGAATAGATTTCGTTGGTTTTGTTGTGATGCAAATCAGAACAGCAGTGTGTTGACTCAGTAAACAAGTTCTGCAGAAACAGAAAACGCTTTCCTTACCCTCTATTTCATAATAGCAGACAGCCATTTCAGCAAATCAATCATGTGTGCACTACACAATCACTTTTTGTTTTCTTGCATGCATCGCCAGCAAACTGGCAGTGACACTACTCTGCAGTCTATTTGTATTATCAATGTTTTAGTATGGGACAGGCTTGTTTTTCTCTGCTAATTGTTTACAAGAAAATGAATGATGGGAGTAGGATTTTTAAACTGCAAAGAAGCAGTTGGTGGTTTAATTCAGTATGTTACCTTAGCGTTTTTCATAGTTTTAGTGATACTTATTGACGAAGGGTTTAGACTGTTTGATTTAAATCCTATGAGTCCATGAAGTCATAGGTTTGGATTCCAGCTCCATCTGGTGGAGAAATTTTGCGATCTTTCAAGTTAACTTCAAGTGCGGATCTTCCAGTACCCTGAATCATTTTCTGTGGCACATGACGAAGATAACTCATACACGTTGGAGATCTCGTCATCCATGTCAGTGTTTGGTGGTTTACAGACACACGAACATACCTGGCATACATCCCTAAAGTAGGAACGGGTTACTTTCGTGGCGGGCATATGCAAAATATCACCTTAGTGAACCTCAAAGCTTGAGCTAAGGAATGGAAAGAGACAATCATAACGTGCTTTTCGTTTATCAAGGAAAAAATAGGAGGACTGGACTAAGAGGAGAGAAAAGGTAGCTGATCATACCTTGTAATAGTTTGGTCCTTTCCTGCATACATAGTCTGGTCTCCAAAACATTTACAGGTCTAGAGCAGTTGTAGTTATTCATTACCATGTTTATTGTTTTCACTCTTTGCTTTCCAAGTCTTTTTTAAATGATTGTTCTTGCCAATGTTATTGCTGCTGTTGGCGTATACTCGTTGATTTATATTTTTCCGGATAGTTTCTTCTGTTGAAATCTATTATTTTTTTGCGACTATTAAACGCAGTTGTACCATGGGGTGCGGTGTTTCATTTGCAGTGTTCATACTCAGGACACTATGAGACCACTAAGAACACCGCGTCCTACACTACACAAGCTTCTGATGGTCGCTGTGTAATGGCCACTACTTCAAAACTATAGCTGTGTTTATTGTGACCTACTCTTCAAGTTCACTGATAGAGATATATGGAAAGATAGACAGACAGACAGAGAGACAGACAGAGAGAGAGAGAGACAGAGACAGAGACAGAGAGACAGACAGAGAGACCGACTGACATGCAGATAGACTAAGCTTTTTCTTTTCGTTTCATTTTTATTTAGAGACAGAAAGAGAAAGGCAGACACAGACAGACAGACAGGCAAACAGACAGTTAGGCAGACATATATTGCTTTTCAAAGTTTGTTTTTTAATCGGGATGCAAATCAGAACAGCAGTGTGTTGACTCAGGAAACAACTTCACCAGTAACAGGAAACACTTTCTTTACGTTATATTTGAGAATGGAAGACAGCCATTTTTTTTCAGCAAATTAATCATGCATGCCATGGTTGATCAGGGTTTTAGTGTGTTATAGAGAGAGAGAGAGAGATAGAGAGAGAGAGAGAGAGAGATAGAGAGAGAGAGAGAGAGAGAGAGAGAGAGAGAGAGAGAGAGAGAGAGAGAGAGAGAGAGAGAGAGAGAGAAGGGAGGGGGGGGGGAGGTAGGGAGGGAGAGAAAGAGTGGGAGAGAATGACGATGACAATGACAATGACAAATTATTTTATTATGAGGATTATGAATAAGCACTCATGTTCTTTTTTTACATCCAGTCCCTGTCCGTAGGGATACATCTTAATAACCAACCCAGTACTCATACTCTCATGCAGTAGAAACAAAAGGAGGAAAACCAACACAAATCCCAAATAAAAAACAAAAACGAGGACAAAGAGAGAGAGAGAGTACGAGAGAAAGAGAGAATGTGTGTGTGTGTGTGTGTTGTGTGTGTGTGTGTGTGTGTGTGTGTGTGTGTGTGTGTGCGCGTGCGTGTATGTATGTGTTAAAAAAAAATCTAAGCGCTTTGATTTGTTGCTATACATGATTCATCGCTATATAAATTCCATACATTATTATTATTATCATTACTATTATTAATATTATTACTACTATTATTTTTTTATTATAATAATTATTATTATGATTAGTATGTGTTTGTGTTGGTGACATGAACCAACCTGGCTATGAAATATGGTATACACGGACTATTTATGTTCCGTAAGGTCTGAATAGCATGAGGATCATGATTTTTTTTCTACCAAGGAATGAAAGAAACAGGGGCAAAAACACCTTTTAGAGCAGCCAACCAATTAAAACCCAAACAATAACAAGTAAGCAGCATGTTCAAGCGTATAACGGCAGCCTAACGCACTTTCGCTCACATGGCATATACCAGTAGTTGTTGTCTGAGCGTTCGAAAGGGCAAGAGAAGAAACAGCCAAACAGCCAGTCAGCCAGTCAGCCGTTCAATCAAACAGGGATGGGAGAGGCGGGTGGTTAGGGTGTTGCGCTTGTAATCTGCTTTCAGCAACAATAAACAACACCAGATTGTATCTGTGGCAAATCCTGGCTGCTCTCTTCGAGAAGAGTATGTCACCACAAGAGCAACGACACCCTTTGTTTGACATTCTATTCTAGTCCATTCTTCTATATCAAGGATAATGGAATAAGCACTTTTGTGCTTTTTTTACATCCGGTCCCCGTGTGCATGCTGGTTTGTAAAGTCTGACATCCGTTCCCACCGGCACAGATTGGCCTACTCTTACGAAAAGCGGAACAGGATTTCACGTGTGCGCAAGATGTTCCGCGTGCGTTTGCAAACGGGACCTCGATTTATAGTCTCATCCGAAGGACTTTTGGGGAGAGTGGAGTCTGCACCGATGTTAACTCCAGAGGAAAATATCCCCTTGAACAGGAATCAAACCCGGGTCGTCAGATTGCGAGAGCAGTGTTCTAACTATGACTCAATTCCGTTCCCTGCCATGATGTATCTATCTATTTGGCTGTCAGGAAATTGTCCATCAGCTCTTAAAACAGCAATAGTCACACCTCTACTGAAAAAGCACGACCTCGATCCCAACATTCTGAAGAATTATAGGCCTGTCTCAAACTTACCCTTTGTCTCTAAAGTACTAGAAAAAGTTGTTCTCAAACAGCTCAACAGTCACCTTCATTCCAATGATCTTCTTCCCACTTTTCAGTCTGCCTATCGCCCCAAACACAGCACCGAAACCACCCTAGTCCATACTTTAGATACACTTCTACTTGCTTCTGATGCAGGAAAAATCTCCCTCCTCACTCTTCTTGACTTATCTGCAGCCTTTGATACCATATATCACTCAATTCTTCTTTCTCGCCTCCAAAATACGTTTGGTATTAACGGCACAGCCCTCACCTGGTTTACTTCATACCTCACAGACCGGTTCCAGAAAGTTATTGTAAACAAAATTCAATCAAAAC
>CM054146.1:66895720-66898220 GCA_028751875.1 Rapana venosa | reverse complement strand
GGATCGGTGGTCTAGAGGTAACGCGCCTGTCTAGAATGCAAAAAGTCCGGGTCGGGTGTGTGCGTGGTTCGTACCCCGTTTGGGCCCGACATTTTTCCCCATCCATTAGACCATGAGTGGTGGTCTGGGCGCTAGTCTTTCGGATGAGACGATAAACCGAGGTCCCGTGTGCTACACACAATTTTCAGCGCACGTAAAAGAACCCACGGCAACAAGGGAGTTGTCCCTGGCAAAATTCTTAGAAAAAAGCCACTCTGATAGGGAAACAAATACAGTTGCAGACCAAAAGAAAAAAAAAGGAAAAAAAAGGGTGGCGCTGCTCTTGTGGCGACGCGCTCTCCCCGGGGAGAGCAGCCCGAATTTCACGCAGAGAAATCTCGTGACTTAAAGTGGTATAAAATAAAATAAAAAAATAAATAAAATAAAGTAATAGGTGGACAAAATAAGGGCTTAGGTATTTTTAAAACAAGTTTTAAAGCAAAGCGAAACAAACTTACGCCTTGATATTTCAGTACAAGGTGGAATAATGGCTATATTTTTATCAAGTAAACTATCAAACTCGACAACCTGACCCCAACCTGCCTAAGATGGCTTCTAGCAAAAAAGGGGTCAGGTGCAAAGCGACTCGTTTCGTGGTGGAGCGTCACAGATGTTGTTGTTGTCTTCAATTTAACGTCTGGTCACTCTAAGTGATATTAGACGAGGGAAATAGTAAGTGTAATGGAAGTTAAAGAAGGGAGATGAAGGAGTGAAAGGAGAAAAGGTTAGGAAATAGCATCAGTGTTGGTATTTTTGTGAGAAAAAACCCAAGAAAAGTAAGGGTAATACTTTTAAGCAGGAGCAAAATGTAAACTCAACTATGTGGAAAAATGAAATAACAATACTGTAACTACAATAAATATTCAAGTGCACTATGCAATAAACATTTGGCAATGGCAAAGGCTAGCTTTGAATTTTCAAATACATTTTCCAGAAACTGTTCAAAAAATGTAGGTTAAAAAGGTTTTACAATAGGGCACTCAAATATGATATGAGTATTGGAAATGTAAAGTACACTAAATTCCAGTTTAATCCAATGCTGTCAATGAAACTGTGTAATTGTGTTTGTTAAACTGCCGTTAGTATTAACTTCTAATATCCCAATACAAGCAAACAAAACACAAATACAAATCAAACTGTGTTTGCACACTTTGTAAGAGCTTTAGCAGCATATAAGTATATAAGCCTTGTGTGATGTTGCTACACAGGCAACTGCTCTGAGATGCAAATGGATGGAGACCTTTCTGTTCATGTCTGTCCGTTTCCCTATTACAAATCGATCACAAGATAGACCTTTCACGCGATCAGATCATTTGTCATCCTCGCCTGCCTGATATCCTTTCTACAACTTTTCTTTCTCAAAGATGGCGTGACTTTGTATGGGATCTTGTATACGCTGCACGTCACATGCAGAAATATGTGAACAATGTGAACAAACCAACGTGTGTGGTTTGAATCGTCTGTGCTCTATCACGATGAATTCAAGAACAGTATATTATACTGTTATGGGGTGGGGATAGTTCAGTGGTCAGAGCATTTGCTTTACTCCAGCTAAGGTTCAGCGCCATTTGGATGGGTGACCGTTTGCGCGCCTTGGCTTCTGTACAGTCCCCAACTTCACTCAGCTGATGGGTACCTGCCTCTTTAGGGTCAGGGAAGGTAAAGCAGCGAGGGAGAGGAGATGGGCGCCACCCTCAATATGCTGAGCCCTTGAAAAGTTGGGGTCTCTGATGCCTCATTTTCCAACGACCACATAGGTTATGGGGCACCTTTTCCTTTACCTTTAACTCTTATGTAGGGATGACCGGGACCTGTTTGTATAGATTTATAGCATCCCACCTTCTGGAAATCATGTGCTAGGATCTCCACTTTTTAATCGCTGTCTTTATTTCTGCCTTATTTTTTTTCTGTCTGGCACCTCCTCCTTATATACTTGATGCCTTCTTGGTCCATTTTCCTGCTTTAGTTCCACAAAATATTTTTTTTAAATCAACTTTATCTCCAACACAGAAGTAATGTGTTACTAGACCGGACTTGCCAGGCGCTTTAGGGCAGTGCAATGCGTTGTCGTTCATATGGCAGACAGCGATGGCTGTTGTCTGAGTGTTGGACAAGGACGAAGAAGATGAGAGTGTGTCCATAGTGCCAGCTAGTCGTCAGACTCAAACATGCATTTCTTTATGTTTTTTCATTACAACTTCTAACATCCCTCTTTCCATCCTCCTTGCCATATTCAATGGCAGTCCCGGACACTAGGTATATGGGTTCTAATGGATCCCTGTGTTATCATTTTATCCAAACGACTAGCAACCAGACCACCACTCATTGTCAAGCGAATAAAGGGACATGTTCTTGTACAACAAGAATCAAACCTCCGACTCCTTGCTTTCTAAACCATTGCTTTGTTACTACACAACCCTGCCACATATCTACAGGCCAGGAAACATTAATGAATTCTTCT
>CM054146.1:66880720-66885720 GCA_028751875.1 Rapana venosa | reverse complement strand
TATTATTATTATAATACAACGTAACACAATACACTACAAGGTGATACACAACACTGCACTACACTACACTTAAATACACTACACTAAAATACACTACACTATATTACACTGCACTTCACTGCACTACACTGCACTACACTACACCGGTTACAACATAATGCAAAACAACACAACACAACACAATAAAATACAATACAACACAACACAACACTGAAATGCAATGAAAGACAATACAATGCAGCACAATGAAATGTGATACTATGCGATGCGACGTAATGCCATACCATGCAATACAACACAATACAATCTGATACAATGCAATACACTGCATTACAATGCAATGCAATACAACTCAATTCAAAACACTACAATAAATACAACACAATACAATAAAAAAATGCAAAACAACGCATTGCAAAACAATACAATATAAACCAACACATTACAATACAAAGTTCCACATCACACCACATTATTTTTACATCCCACAACACCAACATAAGCACAGATCAAGCTGCCCTGCTCTGTACCCTACGTCACCTTACTGTGCAGACCAAAGTGTCTGAGACGTGAATTGATGGTGGCCTTTGCTGTCAATGTCAACCAGCCCCACCCCCACCCCCTACCCCCTACCAAATCGATCTGAAGAATCCAATGTCCACGCAAAGTGACCATTTGTAAGCGTCGCTTGCTGCTGTGTGCCTTTCACAGGCGTCCTTTTTTGTCAAGAAAATGTTGCTCCGAGCTGGCTGATCCCACATGAGCTAGACTGGGTTTGCAACATGACTTGGTTTGACTGTTCCTCGGCTAGAGCTCTGGGTGTTCACCAATGGGGAACTTTAGCGTATGCGACCGTGTTTTTCCCCCAGCCAACATGAAGTTGGCTGCATTCCGACTTCCGGGGATATGTGCTAGGTATGTATGTGTGTTTTTTTCCGTAGCTCATTAAAAACGCTGATATGATTTAAGGGGTATGTAATGTTTATGTTGAAGCTTCTGTATGTTTGTATACATGAAGGGAAGTGGCAGGTCTGTACTTGAACTTGACCTGGGATATGGTAGATCCCCTACAAATACTTCACCAGACGCCAGAAAGATTCGAAGCCAAGACTTCATGGGCCCATTACATTGAAGTCGAACAATTTTAATCACTCGGCCATAGCGTCATTCGAAAAATACTTTCAAAGGGGAAGAAAATATAACCCTAAAACACGACCACCACCACCACCACCACCACCACCACCACCACCACAACCACCACCACCACCACCACCACCAACAACAACAACAACAACATCAACAACTGTAGACTCAAGTGTGCCAATTACTTGCTGATGTAAAATGATTTATAAGATTGATGTTTGAGTGCAAACCTCATGACCTTCCTTTCAGGGTTTGATTGTTCGGTGTTTTTGTGTTTTTTTGTTTATCAATATGTCTCTTATTCTGTCCACACATTCCATACATTCCTTCCTTCAATAGCTTTGCTACGTTCCCTTCATTACTATGATTGTGCAGGTGCGATAGTGCAATGATTTTGTAATAACAGAATGTCTTAGTAAATGTATTAAAACGGCTTTTTCCTCCGTTACTTTCTTGTTGCCGCTTCATGTTTTTCCAAAGCTTCAGTTTTTCTGCTTCCTCGCCGCTAATTTTGATGTTTCTGCATCAGCAATGCCTGCATTTGTCGTGTTGCATTCTCAGCATCAGAAGTCCACGAGGGAGTTTTTTAATGTAAGGCAGCCGTAAGGCCACGAGCAAGACCTGCTCTGCATTGTTGCTTAAGTCCCTTTGGTGGAGTTCCGTGGTGCCTGTTTGGAGCTAACACACACAGGATATAAGCTACTAAGGTTCCGACTGGCAATAAAAAAGAGGGCAAAACCGTGTAGCCAGACTGAGTTAGGACCCCTCAAGGGCAGTGACCACACAACGTCTATCCAACGACCTTCTCCAGTGACCCTCCAGCCCCAAAGCTTTAACTCTTCACAGGCACATAGCACGTGCATGGATATCAGTGCTGAGGTCACCATGGAACCAGAGGAAACTCACTCTCGGCAGGACCCGACCGACGTCTGGATAAACAAATCTGATGAGTCTTATGGGACTCCAGCCTGTGACCTTTCATCCAGCAAGCCTACACGCTAACCGCTGCTTCATGGTGGCTGCTTCCCGACACCAGTTCATGTAGCAGAGGCTATGTCCAGAATGGGACTGGAATAGCTCAGTGGTCTCAACACTCTGTTAAGCAGCATCGAGTGTGGTTACCAAGTCGTTGAATGATCGTTTGAGCGCCTTGGCTTCAGTATCGTTCCCCAGTTCACCCAGCTAGAAATGGGTACCTGCCCTGTTTAGGATCAGGGAAGGTAAAGCAGCGAGGGAGAGGAGGTAGGCGCCGTCATCAATATGCTGGCTCCTAGAGAAGCTGTGGTCTCTGACATTTCGCTCCACTGTGACCACATAGATTATGGGACACCTCTGACTTTGTATAGTTATATCCGAACACATCCATGCATTCATCATACCTCGAGTGAATAGCATTAGCCTTTTGGCATATCTGATATTGCTGCAATCATACTTAATGTGAGTTCGCATACAAGTTGTATCCTAGAGCCAGTATACATGATGTATCGCTGTATGTGTGGATGTGTGCGCGCGTGCATGTGTGTATGTGTGCATGTGTCTAATGTTTTGTTGCATTGCGCTTTGATATCGATCATTAGAGATCAAATCCCAGCAAACTACATTTTCTAAAGCTCGCACACAGAAGCAAACTGCACCCATCGATAGAAGTCAGTCGGAGAAAACAAATCTTATCACAAAGCATCCTCATCCTAAAAGTCAAAATGCAGCTTTGGCTTCTCCGAAGTCAAGATGCAGCTGTCCATGGCGGCCTCAATAATGGATAAATTTTTGCATACGCAGAATATCACCACTGGTGAAACATAGAGCTGCAACAAAGGAACACAAAACTCTACTGTGAATGCTTCACTTCCAGACGAGAAGGAACGCGACACACAGACTGACATACTGACAGATGAAGACATTAAAACACAAAGAGAGAGGGGTAGAGAGAGAGAGAGAGGATAGATAGAGAGGGGGGAGAGAGAGAGAGAGAGAGAGAGAGAGAGAGAGAGAGAGAGAGAGAGAGAGAGAGAGAGAGAGAGAGAGAGAGAGAGAGAGAGAGAGAGAGAGAGAGAGAGAGAGAGAGAGAGAGAGAGAGAGAGAGATTTTTTCTGATGCTTTTAATCACTTGTGCTCGAGCAAGAAAACCAAAAACGGAGAAAGCAGCAGATCACTTAGAGATCCTCCTACACACCCATTTGCACTCTGGAGAAAATCACACAGGAAAAACAAGAACAAAACCCAAAGAGAGACAAAGAACCAAACAAACACACAGACAGACAGACAGTCATACAAAGCCTCTGAGGGTTCAAACAGCCAATCTTTGGCCTTGATAAATTGCAGAACAAGCAGGCAGGGACAGAGAAGAGAGAAAAAATGGAACTGGTCAGGAACCTCATACTCACCAAAGCGAAAGTGCAGGAACCATGACATGAACGGAGCCTGCACTCTAACAGCTTACCTGAGGCTGAGGCTGACTGTCCCTGTACACAATGCGGCACACAGAAAACGACTCTCTATGCTAATCTTGTAAAGTATTCTTGACTGGCTAAGCAGTTAAGACTACTAGACTTCAGCGCCTTTGGGTCTATGAAGTGGGATTTGTTCATTGTAGTTGACAGTGTATGATACAGAAAAGGAGGGCAACAAATAACTGATCAGATTACCTCATAGTCACCAAATTCAAAGTGGGTGCACCATGACATGGACAAAGCTTTAACCCTAAAAGCTTGCTTTAGGGTGATGCCACTGACTGTTCCCATATTACCTCCTAAACAGAGATTTGCATTTTAGATGGAAATATGATAAAGTAAAAAAAAAAGTAAAAGGAAAAAAACAAACAAAAAACCCCACAGGAGAAAAGAAAGACATACAGACACACACACACACACTCAGAGAATTAAAACAGTTTTTCTCCCCCCTTGATGAACTGCAGAGACAGCAGACAGGGACAGAAGAGAGAAAGAAAGGAAGAAATCAGTCAGGATACCTCATAGTCACCAAATACAAAGTGGTGCACCATGACATGAATGAAGCCTGGACCCTAAAAGCTTGCTTTCAGATGATGCCACTCACTGTTCCCGTAAACAACACAAAGAACAGCAAACAGCTTTATACACTGATCTCCTAAAGTATTCTGGCCGGCCAAGTAGTTAAGACCATTCGATTTCCATCCCTTTGCGTCTACGTGGTCAGCTTTAAGATTGCATTTAATGACTTATGCTAGAGAAAGGGAGATTTACCGAAAGAATGAGAACCTAGGGAATCCTCCAGTATGCTTCGTTGCACTCTACATGGTGGGACAAAAGGGACAAAAACAGAGAACAGGACAGCAAGGACGGGCAACAAGACACACCAACAGGGACACATGCTCTCAAAGACTCCAAGCACCTGTTTGTACTGCTGAACTGCAAAGCTAGCTCAGGGAGACAGGTGAGGGGAAGAATGCCATCAGTCAGTATGCCTCATACTTATTAACTCTCCTCAAAAGCCTTTGGGACAAGACTATAAACCCAGGCCCTGTGTCCAAATGCATGCAGAACGTCTTGCGCACACATAGTCTTGTTCAGCTTTTCGTAAGAGTAGGCCATTCTGTGCTGGTGGGAACAGATGACAGAATTTACAAAACCGCAAACACATGGAAAACTGGATGTAAAAAAACAAGCACATAAGTGTTTATTCCATTATCCTTGATATAAAAAATAAATGAATAGATAAATAAATAAATAGGTAAATAAGTAAATGCTAAGTGCATTCAACATAACATGAAGAGAGCCAGGACCTATAAAACAAGCTTCCCATCCGCTGATGTCATTGACTGTCACAATGACCAGTGGACATCACACAGCTCTTGACACTGACCTCTTAAAGAGCGTTGC
>CM054146.1:66860720-66870720 GCA_028751875.1 Rapana venosa | reverse complement strand
GCCATGGATGCTGCAGTGTGAAGGAAGCCACTGGAGGACTGTATGCTCAGTGGCCTGCTGCGGGGCAACAAGAGCGGAGGTAGGGCGTTGAGGTCCTTGTTCCTTGTACTAATGATGACTGTAGCTACAATTGCATATTTAGGAGAAGACGGAGCTGGAGGAAAAGAGGAAGAGGCGAAAAAACAAATAGCACATCTTGTTGAACGTTGCAGTAGTAGTAGCAGCTGCACATCCAAAGAAGCGGCATCAGTAGTCATAGAGCAGCTGTAGCAGCAACTGTAGCACCAGCAGCATCAGCATCAGTATGAAAAAGCAGGGAGAACACCATTATTTGATGTCAGCATGGTTTCAGAGAGACAGAGAGACCGACATTCGAACCAGAGTAAGCAAACACACAAAAAGACAAAACAATCAAGACAAATAAAATGGAGGCAAAAACAGAGAGAAAAGAAACACACACACACACCACACACACACACACACACACACACACACACACACACACACACACACACACACACACACACACACACACACACAGACTGGTGTATTTTTTTTGTATTAGAAAAGTAAAAAACAAAAAGAAAAGCCGTCTTAAAGTAACTCAATTACAGTTTTTCATTTCGCATTCTCGGGACCCAGGAATGAGGCCGTTCTTTGAACGTAACCAATTTTATGAATAATGAATTATATTTTTATCCACAATCTCCAAAGAGAGAGAGAGAGAGAGAGAGAGAGAGAGAGAGAGAGAGAGAGAGAGAGAGAGAGAGGAGAGAGAGAGAGAGAGAGAGAGAGAGAGAGAGAGAGAGAGAGAGGAGAGAGAGACACACAGAGAGAGAGAGATGCTATGTGTGTATCTTTTTTCGAGGATAATGGAATAAGTACTGTAGTGTTTGGTGTATTTTACCTCCAGTCTCCGTGCACATGGGTTTTGTAAATGTTGTCATCTATTCCATCCGGCCGCTCCACAGAGAGAGACAGAGACAGAGAGACAGAGAGACAGACCGAGACAGAGAGACAGACCGAGACAGAGAGAGACAGAGACAGAGAGACAGACAGAGACAGAGAGACAGACAGAGACAGAGAGACACGGAGAGAGAGACCGAGACAGAGAGAGACAGAGAGAGAAACAGAGAGAGAGGGACAGACAGAGACAGAGATAGAAACAGAGAGAGAGACAGAGACAGTGAGACAGAGAGAGAGGGAGACAGAGAGAGAGACAGACAGAGAGGGACAGACAGAGAGACACAGAGAGAGGGACAGACAGAGACAGAGAGAGAGACAGAGAGAGAGAGAGACAGATAGACAGAGAGACAGAGACAGAGAGAGACACACACACAGAGAGGGAGAGACAGAGAGAGAGAAACCGACAAAGAGACAGAGACAGAGAGACAGAGACAAGGAGGGACAGAGAGAGACACACACACACACATACACAGACACAAAGAGAAAGAAACAGAGACACACACAGAGAGAAAAAGAGAGAGAGACAGAGAGAGAGAGAGACAAGGAGGGAGACAGAAGAGAGAGAGAGAGAGAGAGAGAGAGAGAGAGAGAGAGAGGAGAGAGAGAGAGACAGAGCGACATAGGCACACAGAGAGACAGAGCGAGACAGAGAGACAGAGCGAGACAGAGAGAGATTGTTGCGTTTTACTTTGTTTTATTTTGTTTGTCCACATTCTTCAATAATGAAGAAGAAGAAATATAATTTTTCTAAGTCGATGGATAGAATATAAGGAATGGGTATAGAGTAAAAGAAATGGGAGTAGCAAAGAGCATAAGAGAGAAGGGGGCTGTGAAGTGGGGGGGGGGGGGGGTGCAAACGTGTCATAGAAATGTGTATTGTCTGAAATTAGATATTAGAATCACTTTTTAAAATGAATACATAACTGTTTTAAAGTACAACTTCCCTTTAAATAGAGCCGGGATTCCCATGCAGACACAAATTTCTTGATATTGTAGAAATGTCCCAAGATTCATTTTGTCTTTCATTCATACAGCAGTTTGTTTTCTTTTCTTGTTCTTAATGTTTCGTGGTCTCTTATTTACATGCTTAGATTGTATCTTCTCTTTTCTTGAACGCTTAGACAGAAACTATACGTGTCTGTTTCTATGAGCGAAAATGAGTCATGCTGCCGTTAAGCTCCTGACAAGTCAGGCCCAGCGCATCCGACTTCGGCATACGGGAGAATTGTTGCATTTTAAGTATTTTTGTGGGAAACAAAGGCTGAATACACTGACTAAGCAGGCAGAAAATAGACATGAATGAGGTGAAATGAAGAAAGGGAACAAGGTAGAAAATAAGAAAGTGATAAACAAGAGGACATTGCCAGCACAGACTTTCCTGAAGGCGGGATGCTATTTATACTGACAGGACCCTGGCATTCTGACACGGGGCTTAGATTGTGTAAGGAGCATGACTTGATGTAGATATCAAGAAACATTTTTAGTCATACCGTACACTCCGTAATGGTCTTCATTTTGAAGAAATCATAATAGCTGTGATAAGCTGATACTTACTTGTCTTTAAGCTTCACTCATTCTTCTTTCTTTTTTAACTTACTCTTCGTTTTCTTTTGTTCTTTCGAACTAAAACAACGTATTTGTACATTTATTTTATTTATTCATTGATTCTTTTATATCGAGGATAATGGAATAAGTACTTATGTGCTTTTTACATTCAGTCCCCGTGTGTATGCGGTATTGAAAAATTTGTAATCCTTTCCCACCGGCTTACAAATGGCCTCCTCTTACAAAAAGCCTAACATGATTTTACGTGTGCGCACGATGTTCTGCGTGCGTTCGCACACGGGGTCTCGACTTATAGTCTCATTCGAAGGACTTTTCGGGAGAGTGGAGTCTGCACTGATGTTAGGGGAAAATATCCCCTTGAACGGCAATCAAACCTGGGTTGTCAGATTGCGAGCACAATGTTTTAACCACTAGGCTGTCCCATTCCCTCATACTATATAATAAAATAGTAAATGCGGTTTCAAAATTGCCACGAGTAGTAAAAGCAGCAAGTTTAAAGACAATGCTTTTGATTTATTAATTTAACTTGTCTAAAAAAAGATTCTTTTTCTTGTGAAAATAACAGGTTTGGTTGGGTAGTTGTTTGTCTCTTTGCTACCATTTTCATTTTCAAAATAACATGTGGTGTTTTGTTTGATGGTGGAGTGCACTATAAACTATCAATTTATTTCTACTCCTATTCGGCTTGTTCGCAATGTGTTTCTTGTTTGGTTAAACAGTTGTATAGACCATAAGTGAAATTGTACAAACACTTAACTTCGCATGCAAAAAATTATATCTAAATGCAACGTTTACATTCCTTTAAACTTGTCTACTTTTTAATGTCGTTATCGGAATAAACAAATCCGGTCAAATCGTATCTTGCTAGACTGATGTTAACATTTACTTCAAAAATAAGGTTACACACACACACACACACATCTACACACACATACACAAACGTACACACACGCACACATGCACAAACACACACACATACACGCACGCAAGCACTCACTCACACACATACGCGCACGCGCGCGCGCACACTCACACACACACACACATACACACACGCGCGCGCGCGCGCATAACACACACGTGCACATGCACAAACACACACACACACGCTCGCAAGCACTCACTCACACACATACGCGCACGCGCGCGCGCACACTCACACACACACACATTCACACACACGCGCACGCGCGCGCATAAAACACACGCGCACACACACGCACATATTATTGATAATGTTGTTGCAGTGTTGCTATTGCTCTTGTTAATGTTGTCGTTGTGGTAGCGGTGCCAATAATGGCAACGGTGAAGTCTTTGATGTTGCTGTGGACAGCGCTAGCATTGCACTATTCTTTTGAGACATAATCAAGCACACAAAAACAATCAGTAAAAGCAAAGAAACACAAACACAAACACACATGCACACAAATACACACATACACATGTACACACACGCACGCACACATACACACAGAGGTACACACGTGTACACACGTACACACGTACGTACATGCGTACCACGTACACACGTACCCACATACAAACACACACACACACATACACACACACACCACACATTTACACACACATTCACACACTAACCACCACCACCACCACCACCACCACCCCCACCCCCACCCCCACACACACGCACATTCTGATAAAAAAACTGCTAAAAAAAGTTTTGAAAGGCAGACATGTTCATATTGTTTGTCTTCTTCCACTCGCTCTGTGGAATTGAATGAACTGCTATATCTAATTCGTATCTTTTGAATTCTTGTTTGTCTTCCTCCTCACAATTTATTTCGGTTTTTTTATGCTCTTTTGTTTTTGTTTTTTTGTTGAATTTTGTTTGTTTTGTTTTTTTCTTTTGGCTAACTCGTATCCTTCGGGTGAGACTATAAACCGAAGCCCCGTGTGCGAATACATTCAAAACATCTTGCGCACGCGTTAAATCCTGTTCCGCTTTTGCAAAGAGTAGGCCATTGTGTGCCGGTGGGAACAGATGACAAAATTTGCAAAACCGTATACACAAGGGGACTGGCTGTACAAAACACATGAGTGCTTATTCCATTATCCTCGATATAAAAGAATATATAAATAAATATTGGTAAAATAATAAATGTATCTTCTTTCTTTCTTTCTTCCTGTTCCCGTTCCTTCTTTCTTTCTTTCTTTTTTCTTCCTCTATTTTTTTTCTTTCTGTTTTTCTTTGTTACTTGCTTACTCTCTTTCTTCTTTTCTTTCTTTCTTTCTCTCGTTCTCACTTTCTGTCTTTTTCTCTTTCTGTCTTTTCTGTCTTTTTCTTTCTTTCTTTCTTTCTTTTCTTTCTTTCTTTCTTTCTTTCTTTCTTTCTTTTCTTTCTGTCTTTCATTCTGTCTGTGTGCGTGTGTGTTTGTGTGTGTGTGTGTGTGTGTGTGTGTGTGTGTGTGCGTGTGTGTGTGTGCGTGTGTGTGTTGTGTGTGGTCTGTGTGTGTTTGTGTGTGTGTCTCTGTGTGTGTGTGTTGTGTGTGTGTGTGTGTGTGTGTGTGTGTGTGTGTGTGTGTGCGTGCGTGTGTGTGTGTGTGTGTGTGTGTGTGTGTGTGTGTGTGTGTGTGTGTGTGTGTGTGTGTGTGCGTGCGTGTGTGTGTGTGTGTGTGTGTGTGTGTGTGTGTGTGTGTGTGTGTGTGTGTGTGTGTGTGTGTGTGTGTGTGTGTGTGTGTGTGTGTGTGTGTTGTGTGTGTGTTTCTTTCTTTCTTTCGTTTCCATAGTTTGCTTTTTCGTTGCCTTTCCCTTCTTCCTTTATTTCATTTGCTTGCTTCCTTTCTGTCTTTCTTTCTTTCTTTCTTTTTTTCTGTCTCTCGTTCATTCTTTCTTTCTCTCTTTCTTTTTTTTCTTGCCTTCTTTCTTTCTTTTTTTCTTTCTTTCTTTCTCCCCTGTTGTTTGTTTTTCCTGTGTCTTTGTTCGTATGTCTGGTACTTTGTCCGCTTCGACTTCATCGAACGCTCAGACAGCAACTACTATTGTCTGTCATATGAACGAAATCGCTTCGCGCTGCCGTTAAGCAACTGACAAGTCAGGCCCAGCGCATCTGTCTACGGCATTGAAGAACACGGTTATCTTTTTTTCTTAAAAAAATGCTTGATAATGGATGATCTATCTATCTATCTATCTATCTACATATTTATCTATCTATCTATCTATCTATCTATCTATCTATCTATCTATCTATCCATCTGTCCCGTAGTCTGACGACCGTTGGGGCACCCTCAAAGACTCAACAACCAGTTCCCTCCATTCCTCTCTCTGTTCTGCCTTTCCCAGGGTTTTGTTGAGTTCTAGGCCTGTCCATTCGCTGATGTTATCCTCCCAGCTCTTCCTTGGTCTGCCTCTTCTTCTTCCTCCTTGGACAATGCCTTGTAAAACTGTCTTTGCAAGTCCTTTGGATCTTGTGACATGCCCATACCATTTAAGTTTACGCTTTTCACGATCGTTAGAAGGTTCTCATAGGGTCCAATGGATTGCTGGATTCTGTTATGCACGCTTTCGTTGCTTATGTGGCCTTTGTAGGAGATGCCAATGGATATAATGGATGATGTAGGCAGAAATTGGGAAGAACAGAACTGTGAGGAACTAATGAGAGGGATAGAAAAGAGGGATTTCCTAGCGCAGAAGCTACAAAGGGTTGGCATGCTCGTTATACTGACAGATCCGCAGTATCCCTGATGGGAAGTTTCTGTGCCTCTACAGCTAGATTATCTTTTCATCCTTTTTAATTCTCTTTGGATAACTTCATTTTCTCTTGGCCATTTCTACTGGACTATTTTTTTTACTGAGTATCAAGATAGTTATGTGGAGTTGATTACCTAGCTGTCTGTTTAGTTACGCAGTTACATATGTGTAGTTACCTAGTTCATCATTTGGTCATTTTGTGTTTTGCTAAGTCGATAAGTTGCTTTGAGATCAATCCATCAGTCTACCTGTCTATCTATCTATCTATCTATCTATCTATCTATCTATCTATCTATCTATCTATCTATCTATCTATCTATCTATCTATCTATCTATCTATTTATCTATCTATCTATATATCGATCAATCCATCAATCCATCTATCCATTCATCCATCCAACCATCCATCCATTTATCTATCTATCTGTCTATCTATCTATATTTGTATATCTATCTATATGTCTGTCTGTCTATCTATCTATACATCTATCTATGGCTCTCTCTCTCACTCAATCCCCCCCCCCTCTCTCTCTCTCTCTCTCTCTCTCTCTCTTTGAAATTAGCCGTGGTTAAATTACCGTCCTTTGTAAATTGTCGGTATGGGAAAGACAAAGGTCAGTGATGACGCGAATGCCTATTGATCTCCCCTGTCCTCACTTTTCTTTGAATAGAAAACACGAACGAAAACCAAAAGAAAAAAGAACACGTCAACAGATTGAATGTTGTCTCGTTTGACCGCAGTGAACTGCTAAATCTGGTGCTCTTCTGGAAGACTTTCATCTATGCTAGTATGTCTGGGACAAGATTGCTTAATTGTCTGTCCGTCTGTCTGTCTGTCTGTCCGTCCATCCGTTCGTCTGTCTGTCGGTCTGTCTGTTTGTCTGTCTGATGACATGCATGTTTGCCTGCTTGTCTTTCTATTTACCTCCCTGGTTGATGCAATATCCTTTTATTGTCTCTATTTTTATGTCATTTTGTGTGTGTGGTCGTGTGTGTGTGTGTGTGTGTGTGTGTGTGTGTGTGTGTGTGTGTGTGTGTGTGTGTGTGTGCGCGCGCGCGTGCGTGCGTGTTTGTGTTTGTGTTTGATAGGTATGATGTGCATGCACTGGGTTGCACGCACTGACGATTAGTTCTTCAGATGAGACTGTAAACCAAGGTCCTGTATGAGAACGAACGCCGAATATCTTATACACACATTAGATTTTGTTCACCTTTTGTTAGAGTGAAACGGTAAATGCCGGTGGGAAGGAATAATAAGTTTTTTATTGTCTTTTTTAAATTTTATTTTAAACGTTCATATCGAGGAAAAAAGAATAAGCGTTTATGTGCTTTTTTACATCCGGTATGCGTGTGTATGCGATTTTGTAAATTATGTCATCTGTTCCCACCAGCACATAATGGCCTACTCTTACGAAAAGCGGAACAGGATTTAACGTGTGCGCAAGATGTTCTGCGTGCGTTCGCACACGGGGCCTTGGTTTATAGTCTCATCCAAAGGACTTATGGGGAGAGTGGAGTCTGCACTGATGTTAACTCCAGGGGAAAATATCCCCTTGAACCGGAATCGAACCCAGGTCGTCAGATTGCCAGCGCAATGTTCTAACCACCAGGCTATCCCGTCCCCCATGAAGCTATGAAGCATCATGCACACGGGACTGGGTGTAGAAAATCATACCTATCATACCATTATTCTCAAAAGGAGAACTAAACAGATACAAACAGATAAGTGAGCTCTGAAAGTATAGTCAGTTGTACACATGTCGAATTCTTGGTGCGATGCGTGTGCTCTGGTTAAGGGGTATCTAAACACAATTCCTGTATTATTTTTCTATTCATTTGTATATTAATCTTGCTAGAGAATTTAATTTATTTATGTATCGATTGTTTCATGTTTTCATCTATCTGTTCTTCATTTGTTCACCTAGTAGCCACATGTCTATATCTTTGTGTATCTGAACTGTAATTTGTTTGCAACTATTTTGTATGTATACCATTTCAATATTATTTTGGTTCACATAAATATTGACTCTAGTGTTTGCGATAGATGCATACTAGCATACTTTTGGGGGTTTTGGGGTGTTGTTATTGTTGTGGCTGTTGGCGGTGTGGTTGGTGTGGTAGCAGTGACAGCCCTGAAGTATTTGGTGTTGACATGGAACAAGCTAACTTGGCAGATTTCTGTTTACACAAAAACAGAAACAGCAAACAGTAAAAACGCGCGCGCGCGCGCGCGCACACACACACACACACACACACACACACAAACACACGCACACACACAAACACACGCACACACACACACACACACTCACGCGCGCGCGCGCACACACACGCACATGCATACACACATTATAGTTATCAGTCGTATTACATTTTTGTTATGTATTTATTTCTTGTTATCATTGCAGAGCCTTTTTCTGATTACTGCTTACGATATTTAGCAACATATACCAATTTCACAGCACACAACCATCAACATCAGTGTCCCCTCACCTTCCCATCGTCTATTATCACTTTGAGTGAGCACACGTATAATCGATGCAACAACACCAACAAGAACAACAGCAACACCAACAACACACTCACCTACATACATAAAACACACATACACACACTCGCGCGTGCGCATGCACACCCACACACACACACATACACACGCACACACATACACACACACTCGCACACACACATATATACTCACACAAACACACACACACACACTCACAACACTCTGTAACCTAGAAAAGGCAGTGAGCACACTAGCAGAGCACATGTACTCATCATTCAATTAATTGAAAGAACAATACAGACCATGATACTACTCAGAACTTCAAAACATCAATGCGGCAGTCTGTGAAAAAGAATTACGCAAAGCATCAGTAAACAAGACGAAAAGTAATGACAGTCAAAAAAGAAAACGAAAAACTTCAAAGAAAACTATCAAACAAAAATCAAAACAAGACAGCACGAAAAAGATTGCGAACGAGAACCCCAGAACTACCTTGTCAGAAAGTATACCGATGACATTTCCAGAAAACAGCCTCCCTCTACTAGATTTATGCGATGACGAAACCAAACAAGAAGATAGGAATTGTGTCACAGATGACGATGGTACTCTGAGCTCAAGTACTGAAGAAGAAGATTTCGATGATGAAAATGTCAATGAATACATGACTTCAGGCAGTCTTCCATATGTTCTGATGTTACATGACTCTGTATTGGATGGCATTGACGCTGAGCGATTAGGAAGCTCATACGGACTTGCCATCAACAAGAAAATTATATACACAATAAATGACTGTCAAAAAAAAAGAAGAAAAAATCAAGTCGCCCCCTGAAGTAATACTGATTCACTGTGGTTTGAACAACTTAAAGAGCGAAACAGCAGAAACAGCAAGTCAGAAAATGACACAGGTCCTCAAAAAAATCAATGAGGAATTCAAAGACACACAAATAGTTATCTGCCAGACCATTTCGACAACCGAAAAATAACTTGAAGCTAAAAGAAAAATATTCAATGCTTTTGTGTATGGGGAATTGTCCCAACTTGACAATATCTCTTTCATCCACGACACCCTGAACCCCCAAAACAGAGCCCTGTTCCGGGACACCACCCATCCTTCAGCACGAGGCTGTGGAATACTAGCAGGCAGCATAGGTCGACACCTACACGCACGGTGCTGGACAGTCAAAAACATAAACCACGACCAAAATTCGGCAAGAAATTTGAAATACAGAAAAGAGAAATTGAATGGCA
>CM054146.1:66843220-66853220 GCA_028751875.1 Rapana venosa | reverse complement strand
GAGAGAGAGAGAGAGAGAGAGAGAGAGAGAGAGAGGAGAGAGAGAGAGAGAAGAGAGAGAGAGAGAGAGAGAAAAGGAGAGAGAGAAGAGAGAGAGAATCAGACAGAGAAACATGTAAGAGAAACAACACCAAACAGATAACAAGACAGTGTAAGTACAGAGACGGATATACACAGACAGAAAAATAACAATTTTGAAGTGTACTGTGGAAATGTCCATTTCGAAAGTGGGCGATGAAATCTTTCCATTCTGTCTCTGGCAAAAGTAGACATTAAAAGCAGATATATATATATATATGTGTGTGTGTGTGTGTGTGTGTGTGTGTGTGTGTGTGTGTTGTGTGTGTGTGTGTGTGTGTGTGTGTGTGTGTGTGTGTGTCTTTCTTGACAAAATGTATTGTTAGGTTTTTAAAAAAAATCCCGAAAAGTAGTTTGCTGACGCATACATGTCTTTAGGGAGTGTAGTCGAGATTTGTGGCAGGGAAGTCTGCAATAACCCTAACTGATCTACGATAACATCACAACCCATTACACACACCAGACTACACTACACGAGACTAGATACTAGATTACTCAGGAGCAGATTACACTACTTCAGACTTCCCCACACTTACCTATACACGACTAGAGAGGAGAAGCTATACACAACAAAGTCCTACGTCAAAGTATGGCTCACTCTTCAACAGAACTTTTCCAGTGCAGTGTAATGCAAAGCAAGGCAAGCCAGTGCCGTTTTGATTAGAATGTCAGGGATTCCATTTTCCAATTCTTCTCCCTTTGTCCACTCTGAAAACTTCTTCCTCCTTTCTGTATCAAGCAATCCTCTTTCTGGACTATGTTCAATTCTCTTGAAAGTAAGGGTAGTGTGACGTCACTAGCTTTACCAAACCTTTTTACCTGGGGCAATATATAAGCATTTCTTTTCCGTAAAAATGAAAAAAATACAGTATCATATAATTCACCTTATGTCGCTCAGACATTAACTTTTGGTGTCTGTCAGATAAGCGAAAATGCTGTGTGCTGCCGTTAAGCGCCTGGCAAGTCAGGCCCAGCTAATCTCCTTCGGTATGGGAGAAAATTATTATTTTTTATTATTATTATATTATTATTATTATTATTATTTATTTTTTTTATTTTTTTATTTTATTGTTGTTGTTGTTATGGTTATTGATATTGTTGTTAATATTATTGTTGTTGTTATTATTATTATTATTATTATTATTATTATTATTATTATTATTATTATTATTATTATTATCATTATTATTTTATATTCAAGTCGTTCAGGGGGGGGAAGAGGAACAGGAAAGGACCAAGAAGACAGACAATAGACAAGAAGAATGTATCATGAAAATAACAGAATAAGGCCGAAACAAAGGGAGGGACAGTTAAGAAGGAAATCCCAACACTGAATTTCAATAAGGTGGCGATGTTATTTGTAATGTTTGTACTTGCACTGTTTGTACTGTTTGTACTGACAGGCCCCCGGCACCCCAGCGGGATAAATATTACGAATTCTCTATTTTCTTATACCAAAGCAGAGGTAACGATATTTCTGTGACCAGAAAAATAAGAGATGGGCATAGTGAGTGACGTCACACTAACCCCACTTCTGACGGCTTGGACATACATTCTTGTTTTTGTCATTGACTTGTGTGTGCCTGTTTTTTTCCCTTCGGGTAAGGACACAGAAGATTTATTTCCCTTTCTTTTGAAACTTGGTCTGAATTGAGGGTCTTTTTGTGTCCATTCTCTACTAACTATACTAGAAAAGAAACCGACAAAAAACTCGTGCATGTGTGTAGGTGTGTGTGTGTGTGTGTGTGTGTGTGTGTGTGTGTTGTGTGTGTGTGTGTGTGTTTTTTGCTCTGTGTGTGTCTCTCTGTTTGTGTCTGTATGTCTGTCTGTCTATCTCTATCTCTCTTCTTACTGTTTGTCTGTCTAGTGTATTTCTCTTTCTCACTCTCTCGCTCTCTCTGTTCCTCTATCCCATCTCTCTCTTTCCTCTCCACCCCCCCCCTCTCTCTCCCACCCCCCTCTCTCTCTTCTCCCCTCTCTCTCCTCTCCTCTCCACCCCTCTTTCTCTCTCTCCACCCCCCTCTCTCTCTTCTCCCCTCTCTCTCCTCTCCACCCCCTCTCTCTCTCCACCCCCCTCCCTCCTCTCTCCCCTCTCTCTCTCTCCACCCCCCTCTCTCTCTCCCCCCCCTCTCTCTCTTCTCCCCTCTCTCTCCTCTCCACCCCTCTTTCTCTCTTCCCCCCCTCTCTCTCTCTTCTCCCTCTCTCTCCTTTCCTCTCCACCCCCCTTTCTCTCTCCCTCCCATTCCCTCTCTGTGTATCCAGCGTGCTGATACCGTTCTGCTAAAACCAGGAGCACACAGATGTATTGACCACCAGCCACAAAGCAGACTGACAGAGACCAGGTAATTTCCGAGTCGTGTTCAGTACTGGCTGACACTTCACAGTTTGGTGGGGGTGTTGGTCTTTTTCTTCTTCTGTAGTGTCAAGCACAGTCCATCTTTTGTATAGGTGGTGCCAAGCGATTCAGATTACTTCACACCCCTGTCTAAGTGCAGGTTTTGTTTTGTTGTTGTTTTCTTTTTTTAGTTGAGAGAGAGGGGGAGTGGAGAAGGAGAGAGTGAGAGAGAGAGAGAAAGAGAGAGAGAGAGAGAGAGAGAGAGAGAGAGAGAGAGAGTGAGAAGAGAGGAGAGAGAGAGAGAGAGAGAGAGAGAGAGAGAGAACGGGAGAGAGAGATTGACTGAATGAATGACTGACTGACTGACTGACTGACTGACTGAATGACTGAATGACTGGATGAATGAATGAATGAATGAATGGAAGATGCATTGAGGAAAAGAGAGAGAGAGAGAGAGAGAGAGAGAGAGAGAGAGAGAGAGAGAGAGATGGGGGGGAGCAGACAGAGAGATGGGCAAATATAGAAACAGACAGACACAGACATAGAGACAAAGAGACATATAGACAAAGACACACATAAACAGAGATGGAGAGAGAGAGAGAGAGAGAGAGAGAGAAGAGAGAGAGAGAGAGAGAGAGAGAGAGAGAGAGAGAGAGAGAGAGAGAGAGAGTGGAGAGAGAGAGAGAGAGAGAGAGAGAGAGAGAATCAGACAGAGAAACATGTAAGAGAAACAACACCAAACAGATAACAAGACAGTGTAAGTACAGAGACGGATATACACAGACAGAAAAATAACAATTTTGAAGTGTACTGTGGAAATGTCCATTTCGAAAGTGGGCGATGAAATCTTTCCATTCTGTCTCTGGCAAAAGTAGACATTAAAAGCAGATATATATATATATATGTGTGTGTGTGTGTGTGTGTGTGTGTGTGTGTGTGTGTGTGTGTTGTGTGTGTGTGTGTGTGTGTGTGTGTGTGTGTGTCTTTCTTGACAAATGTATTGTTAGGTTTTTAAAAAAAATCCCGAAAGTAGTTTGCTGACGCATACATGTCTTTAGGGAGTGTAGTCGAGATTTGTGGCAGGGAAGTCTGCAATAACCCTAACTGATCTACGATAACATCACAACCCATTAACACACACCAGACTACACTACACGAGACTAGATACTAGATTACTCAGGAGCAGATTACACTACTTCAGACTTCCCACACTTACCTATACACGACTAGAGAGGAGAAGCTATACACAACAAAGTCCTACGTCAAAGTATGGCTCACTCTTCAACAGAACTTTTCCAGTGCAGTGTAATGCAAAGCAGGCAAGCCAGTGCCGTTTTGATTAGAATGTCAGGGATTCCATTTTCCAATTCTTCTCCCTTTGTCCACTCTGAAAACTTCTTCCTCCTTTCTGTATCAAGCAATCTCTTTCTGGACTATGTCAATTCTCTTGAAAGTAAGGGTAGTGTGACGTCACTAGCTTTACCAAAACCTTTTTACCTGGGGCATATATAAGCATTTCTTTTCCGTAAAAATGAAAAAATACAGTATCATATAATTCACCTTATGTCGCTCAGACATTAACTTTTGGTGTCTGTCAGATAAGCGAAAATGCTGTGTGCTGCCGTTAAGCGCCTGGCAAGTCAGGCCCAGCTAATCTCCTTCGGTATGGGAGAAAATTATTATTTTTATTATTATTATTATTATTATTATTATTATTATTTTATTTTTTTATTTTTTTATTTTATTGTTGTTGTTGTTATGGTTATTGATATTGTTGTTAATATTATTGTTGTTGTTATTATTATTATTATTATTATTATTATTATTTTATTATTATTATTATTATTTTTATTATACATTATTATTTTATATTCAAGTCGTTCAGGGGGGGGAAGAGGAACAGGAAAGGACCAAGAAGACAGACAATAGACAAGAAGAATGTATCATGAAAATAACAGAATAAGGCCGAAACAAAGGGAGGGACAGTTAAGAAGGAAATCCCAACACTGAATTCAATAAGGTGGCGATGTTATATTGTAATGTTTGTACTTGCACTGTTTGTACTGTTTGTACTGACAGGCCCCGGGACACCCAGCGGGATAAATATTACGAATTCTCTTTTTCTTATACCAAAGCAGAGGTAACGATATTTCTGTGACCAGAAAAATAGAGATGGGCATTAGTGAGTGACGTCACACTAACCCCCTTCTGACGGCTTGGACCATACATTCTTGTTTTTGTCATTGACTTGTGTGTGCCTGTTTTTTTCCCTTCGGGTAGGACACAGAAGATTTATTTCCCTTTCTTTTGAAACTTGGTCTGAATTGAGGGTCTTTTTGTGTCCATTCTCTACTAACTATACTAGAAAAGAAACCGACAAAAAAACTCGTGCATGTGTGTAGGTGTGTGTGTGTGTGTGGTGTGTGTGTGTGTGTGTGTGTGTGTGTGTGTGTGTGTGTGTGAGTGTGTGTGTGTGTACTCACTCCCATGCACCATTCTTCCTCCTACACATGGACATATGCATGAGCATGCTATATATTATGAACAATTAATATAGATGTTTGTGTCCAAGAAAAAGGCATATGTGATTTTAAAAAAATGTACTCTTAAATGAATACAGAATTGGGATTTTAAATTTTATATTAAAGCAACATATCAAAACGAAAATAAACAAAGGGGTACAACTTTGAAAAGAATACATGTTCGTCACTGCTAGCCTTTTTTAAAGTTTAAAACAAGAAGACGAGCTTTAAGAACATCGATATTGGTTTCACTGTATAGAAAGAGGGTTTCGGTATATTTTTCGAGCTAGACTGACCATGAACAGGATGTGTGAGATACTTAAGCATGGCATCAAAACCGCTTATCCTGAAGTCCCTGCAACAATACAGCTGTTTTTTATAAGTTGGAATTGCATTTCCACAGCCAAGAAGCTGCTGCAACATGTGTTTATCAATAGATTGTTTTTTTAACCGGTTGGTTGTAGAGAAGCATTAGTCCTGTTTTGTTGTTCTTCTATAGTGACTCTCAGATTTGTGGACATAATTTATGGCATGGGTATGCAGTTTTAGCTCAAGGATAACCATACACAAACACACGCACACAGAAATATATATATATATATCTATATCTATATCTCTATCTCTATCTATCTATCTATCTATCTATCTATATATATATATATATATATATATATAAGAGAGAGAGAGAGAGAGAGGAGAGAGAGAGAGAGAGAGAGGAGAGAGAGAGAGAGGGAGAGAGAGAGAGAGGAGAGAGAAGACGAGGGAGAGAGGGAGAGAGAGAGAGAGGAGGAGAGAGAGAGAGAGAGAGAGAGGAGGAGAGAGAGAGAGAGAGATGAGAGAAGGAGAGAGAGAGAGAGAGGAGAGAGAGAGAGCGAGCGATGTGTATGTGTGTGTGTGTTTCTTTATTTTTGTTTATTTATTTATTTACAACACTTTATGTCACGACAAGTGTATTTCTCTGCGTGGAATTCGGACTCCTCTCCCTGGGGAGAGCGCGTCGCCACAAGAGTACTGCCACTCACTTTTTTGTTTTCTTTTTCTCTCTGCAACTGCAATTGTTTCCTTATCAGAGTGGTGTGTTTCTACAGACTTTTGCCAAGAAAAACTCTCTTGTTGCCGTGGTTTCTTTTACCTGCGATAGTAATCAGTTAAAAACTTGGGATCCCCTTTTTTAAATTGTCTCACCCCGAAAGACTAGCCCCAGCCCCCATCCATGGTGAAAAAGATGGGGGAAACAATTTTTGGGGTTTCCAAAACGACGGGCGTGCGTTTTTTTGTGGGTGGTGTTTGTTTGGTGTGTGTGTGGGTGTGTGTTGTGTGTGGAGGGGCATGTGTGGGGTTTTGTGCGCGCGCGGGTGTGTTTTTGTGTGTGTGTTTGTGTGTGTGTGTGCCCTGTGCATTAGACAAAGCACCACCCCAAGAAAAATGAACTATAAAAAATTTTATTTGGGAAAGAGTTTCGATAAAAAAATGCATAGTATTGAGACATAAAAACAAAAAACACCAAAAAAATCTTGAACATTTGTAAAATTTAATAAAATTTTTCCCTTTGCATTTCATAAATAAAAGTAAACCCGGTTTTTGTTGTCATGAGGGAACCGACAGTGGGTTTTTTAAAAATTTGGGTGGAAAAACTAAAAATGCTTTGGTTAGTTTTTTGGGGTTTTTTGGGGGAAACTTTTAATAATGTTTTGTGTTTTCTTTTTGGGACAAAGGGGTTCAGAAAAAGGGGAGGAGGGAGGGGAGAGGGAGGAGAAAATTTGGAAAGGAGAGAAGAGAAGAGGGGAAAGAGAGGGAGAGAGATTTGAGAGAGAGATAGTAGGAGAGAGAGAGTAAGGGGAGAGAGAGTAAGGGGGGAGAGAGTAAGAGAGAGATAGTAAGAGAGAGAGAGGAAAAGAGAGAGAAAGAGAGAGAGGGAGAGGGGATGGGGAGAGAGAGAGGGGAGACAGAGACAGAGAGAGAGAAAAACCAGAGAGAGAAAGAGAGGGGAAGAGAGTGAGGAGAGAGAGAAGAGAAAAAAGAGAAGAGGAGAGAGGGGAGAGGGGAGAAAAGAGGAGAAAAATAGAGAGAGAGAGAGAGAGACTGAGAGAGGGGGAAGGAGAGAGAGAGAAAAGGAGGGGAGATGAGGAAGAGAGAAAAGAGAGAGAGTTTTGTTTAGGACCCCCTGCGTTTTGAATTTTGGAACCCAAAAAAATTTTAAATTGAAGGGGAATCAAAATGGGGGGGACAAATTTTGTGTTTTGGCTGAAAAAAATAAAATTATACATCAGACAATCAGACCCCCAACAAGGAGGAAAACCCATTCGCCAGGGCGCAGTGGTTGGGCCCCTTTGGGGTTTTTGTTTGGAAAGGCTGCAGGTTCGAGTCCCAAAAGGGGGTAATAGGAATTTTTTTGGAAATTCGGCAGATTCTACCAGGGGTGAGGTTCTTGGGGGCTTAACGTAAATGGGGGATGCAACTAAAGGGTTCATCTATTCCCGGATGTTTTTTGAGTTTGGGTTATTAACCCTTAAGTCCTTCGGGCCCGGGTTTGACCCCGGGATTTTTTGTCATAGGAAGCGTGGATTACGACTTTGGGCATTTTTTAAAAACATGCTTTAAATTTAACGGATCTTAAACATCATCCTCATTGTATTGATCATGGTGCGTTGATCTCTGGTGACCCCGTTTTTTTGTTTCTCCATTCACTTTGTACGGGGGGTGATTTTCTGTCAAAGTTTTTTGGAGGGTAAAGGGTTCAATGGGGGAGAGGGGGATGAATGTTTTTTTTTGTGGGTCACACCCGGGGGTTGGATTTTCCTGTCTGACTTTGTAAGGGATTACAGTCGCCCCCATTAAGGGATCTATTTGTGAGGGTTTTGCTTCGGTGGTCTGAGTTTAACCGCCTGTCGGAAAGGGAAAAATTTCCAGGTGGGAAAGTGTGCGTGTTTTAAACCTCTTTTGGGGCCCCAAAACTTTTTCCCCCCATCCCCCAAAAAATTGAGGGGGTGGTCTGGGCGCTAGTTTTTTGGTTGAAAAAAAAAAACCCGAGGTCCGTGTTTTTCACATAATTATTTAAAAGCACGTTTAAAAAACCCTTGGGGAACAAGAGGTTTTTCCCCGGCCCAAAAATTTTGTAGAAGAAAAGCCACTTGATAGGGGAAAACCCTTTTCAGTTGCAGTCAGGAAAAAGAAAAAAAAAGAAAACTGGAAGTGGTTTATTTATGGCGGGAAACGCCCCTCCTCAAGAAAGGGGCTTTCCCCGCGCATAACATTCCCGCCGTGACCCTTAAAACGGTTTTACAGAGAAAGAAAAAAACAGTCAGAAAAAAGGGACATTTGAAACACCAAAACGAACCCCCAGAACCCCATGGATAGTAACCCCCATGGATTTGGGAACCCCTATGGATGGGAACCCTTTTTGGATTTTGGGAACCCCCAGTCGACCCCCCATTGGGGGGTCCCTGCAGGGTTCTGGTAGTTGAGGGAAAGTTTAAAACGTGTGGGTTTTGGCAGGGCAGAAGAGGGGAAACTATCAGCCTTAGAATAGCAGGACAGAAACGCCACAAAAGAGGGAGCAGAGGCAACATCACAACAATAACAAATAAGAAGAGAGACAAACAGACATAAACACCGGGATCTGTGATTTACAACCTGCATTTACGATAACAAAAAATCATTTAAAAAATATTAAGAAGCACGTACATGATCACCAAAAATGTATACGCAAAAGGTGATTCCATCATTTGCATAGACATAATTCGACACAATACCAAACACATTAATAGATGAAATACAAAAAGAAAATCTGTACATGTCTGAGGAGTTGTGTCTTTTTATAAAACAATCATACAGGAAAATTGGTGTGAGGGAGAAAACTGTTATCAAAAGGAGTCAGCAGATTCCACAGTGTGGCTTTACATAATTGTGACCATTATAAAACTGGAATGGTTCCGATTTCTTTTCCAGTTTAATTACATCTATTTGGTAGATTGAAATGGTTTCTATATCATGCTAAAAATATACTCATTATATGTGTTTAGCACTATATTAATAGTTTTCTGGGGAAAGGGGGGGTTAGTACTCTCTTAACTCAGATCAGTGTATATATATATATATATATATATATATATATTATATATATATATATATATATATATATATACATATACATATAAGTATATTTAAAAATGCTATCTATCGACTTTCGGAATATCAAAAAAAGTATGAATCCTCTTATTTCCTGGCCTTTTCCAGTTTAGTTTTTAGTTTTCCTATCCCCTCCCCCTCCATTCCGATGTATGGCATAATTATGGGATTAGAAGCTTATCCTATTATCAATTCATCCACAATGCCCATTAGCATAAAATCATATCCACTGCATCTACGTCAACCTTCCCATAAACTTGCAGGTAGCTCAAAACGTTTCGATATGTTTAGAAGAAACAAAAACAAAACAAAACAGGCAGAACAAATGCAGCAACTTCTCAACCACTTGCACAAATCGAAGGACATAAGAAAAAAAAGAGAAAAACTTGAAAACAAGAAATGAACCGTTCAAAAGGCTGCAATAAATCACCTTCTAACTGGATGGAAATTCGGCAGGCACTGTTATCAAGGAAAAGAAGCATGCTGCGTTGTTCTCTCCCCCTGGTAGAAACGCCCTCTACATTGCTTGTGTGGATCAGAGTGACTTCCTCTTTCCTGGTGCTATAAACATAGTCTGCAGTGGGGCTTCAATAGGTTAAGAGAGAAAGAGAAAGAGAGAAGAGAGACAGAGACAGAGAGAGAGAGACAGAGAGAGAGAGGGGAGAGAGAGAGGGAGAGAGAGAGAGACAGAGAGAGAGAGGGAGATAGAGAGAGAGAGAGGGGGGGAGGAGAGAGTGAGAGAGAGAGAGTGAGAGAGAGAGAGTGAGAGACAGAGAGAGTGAGAGAAAGAGAGTGAGAGAGAGAGAGTGAGAGAGAGAGAGTGAGAGAGAGAGAGACAGAGAAAAGACAGACAGACAGACAGACAGACAGGCAAACAGGCAACAGGCAGATAACACACACATACAGACAGAGAAAAATGAAAGAACTGGCAAATTAGA
>CM054146.1:66810954-66842720 GCA_028751875.1 Rapana venosa | reverse complement strand
GAAAAGACGGGGACATTCTGCGGCAAAGCATAGCACAAAAAAGAGAGGGGCGGCGGTAAAGTGTGTGGTGTGTGTGTGTGTGTGTGTGCGTGCGGTGTGTGTGTGTATGCGTGCGTGCGTGTGTGTGTGTGAGATATATATATATATATATATATATTATATTATATAGAGAAGAGAGAGAGAGAGAGAGAGAAAGAGAGAGAGAGAGAGAGAGAGAGAGAGAGAGAGAGAGAGAGAGGAGAGAGAGAGAGAGGAGAGAGAGAGAATAATCTTTATTCTCAAAGGGTTACAAAATAAGTAGTCAATTTATTTTTCATCGGTACTGCCCTTACTAGGGACTATCAACAAAATAAACACACACACACACACACACACACACACACACACACACACACACACACACAACACACACACACACACACGCACAACCAAAACAAAACAAAAACAAAACCCAAAATACACAACGAAAGCAAAAATTCAACATACGAATTAAAGAAGGAGATACATGTGTGTTCCCCAAACACATAATCCCCAGTTGATCTGAATATTAATGCCAAACAGATACACCCATTATAACTATTTTGATAAAAGATATGTTAATATGTGTTCAGTAAAAACACAACACCCAACTGGCTCGAACATTAAAATCTAAGCAAATGGAATAGTTACAATTAAGAGAGATAGAGAGACAGGGAGAGAGAGAGGAGAGAGAGAGAGGAGAGAGGAGAGAGGAGAGAGAGAGAGAGAGAGAGAGACAGACAGACAGACAGACAGACAGACAGACAGACAGACAGACAGGCAGACAAACAGACAGACAGACAGAGACAGAGAGAGGAAGAGAGAGACAGAGAGAGAGAGAATTCGTTTATTCAAGATTAACATCACTTAGCGCTTTGGAACGCTATGCCTCTATCGTAAATTTGTTAATTCATTACTCGTTGATTCTGCTTCCTTCATATTCTCTACCTGTGCTATATTTTCTTTGATCAAAGTGCTCGCATTCTCACGGCATGGGTTTGAGTCATTACTGAGTTATCCGTTCGAGGGGATGTTTTTTACCCTGGAGATAATACCAGGACCGACTGTATTCCTCCGAAAACCCTGCACATTAGACTACATTTGGACATGGCGTGTTGGAATGGACGTAGTGTATCGGAGTGTGAAATATAAAAAGTATCACTCAATACAATGCAATACAATACAACTCTATCCCGTGCAATTTCACGATCTCATAGCACATTAGCGTGTAATGGAAGACGTTTCTGCAACATAACATACAACACCCACCACCACACCACAACACCCCACCACACTACACTACACCAAAGCACACCGCACTTTACCTCACAAAACAATACCATACGACACAAACCACACCGAACCACACCACACCACACACACTTCACACACGAAAAATAATCACCACACCACATCACACCCCACCACCCCACCAGACACCCATCACCCCACCACCCCACCACCCACCCCACTCCCAACCACACCCCACTACCCCACCCCACCACACCCTAATCCACACCACACCACACCACACTTCACATCACGAAAAATAATCACCACACCACATCACACCCACCACCCCACCCCACACCCCATCACCCCACCACCCCACCACCCCACCCCACTCCCAGCCACACCCCACTACCCCACCCCACCACACCCTAATCCACACCACACCACTCCACAGACCACCCGTATTCCAACAACAATAACGCTCCACATCCCACACCTCCAGATCAAGTTGTCCTGCTCTGTACCCTATGTCACCTCACTGTGCAGACAAGAGTCTCTGAGACGTGAACTGATGGTGCTTTTAGCTGCTAAAATGTCAGCCCTACCCCCTCCACCATCCCAAATCAATCGCAGCAAGCCAGAGCTCACGCGAAAAGAGCATCTGTTCACCTCGCCCTGCTAAACCTTCGTTTACAGCTTTCCGGGTTTTAAAGCCGTTGCTTCGTTTGGACTTCATGCTTATGCCCTAGGCCAGATTTACAAGGAATGAATGCAAAAAAAAAAAGGGAAAACTGCAAAACTGGTGGGTTGTTGGAAGTTTTTTTCTAAAGTAAATTTGGTGCTTGAGTGATAACATATTTGAATTTTGCCTTTTGGGTTCGTTTTTCCCATGTTTTGGGCTTTGGTTTTTTGGGTTCGTAGGGGGGTTTTGGTGGTGTTTCGCCCCAGTGGGTGGGGGGTTTGTTGTGGTTTTTTATGTTTTTTTGGTTTTTTTTCCCTTGGGGTTTTTGGCCCCTTTTTGGTTTTGTTGTCTTTTTTTTTTTTTTTTTAATTTGTTTGTTAATTTTTTGAATTGGGTTTTTTTAATTATTTCACTCTTTGTTTTAGACCCCCTTCCCCCTTCCCCCCTCCTATAATTCCCCCATCCTTTCCCCCTCTCTCCCCCTCCTCTCTCCCCCCTCCCTCCCCTTTCCCTCTCTCTCTCTCTCTCCCTCTCCTCTCTCCCCTCTTCTCTCTTCCTCTCTTTTTTTTTTTCCCCTCCAAAACGCACCCAATCCAAACACACATAAGTAAAAATAAATTTACATTATATAAAAATTTAATATATTAATTTTTTTTATTAATATATAATAAATAATTTTAAATATAAAAATTTATTTTATAATATAAATTTTATATATAATATATATATATTATATTTGAAATTTTCCCAAGAAAAGGGTTTTTTAAACAAAAAAGAATATATGACTTCAGAAACTGACACAAAAATTGCTGGAGGATAAAAAACCCCCCTTGACTAGTGGAATATTTTTTTATGAATACCCAAAAAACCTTTCTCCTTTTATACATGTCAAAAAGGGAATTGGGAAAATAAACAACAAAGGGTTTGGATTTGAAAGTGGAATAGAACAACAAAAATTTTAAAATTTTTTAAATTTTTTAGTTTCCATGCTTTTTTAATCTCAGTTTTTTGAAATTTGTTTTTTTAAATTTTCCCGTGGGGCAAAAAAACTGTTGTTTAATTTTTTTCCTTTAATTTTTTGAAATGTTTTGAAATTTTAAAATTAACTTAGAAATGAATTTCATAAGACGAAAATTTGAAAAGTTAAGGAAAAAAACACTTCAGTACTGTTTTTCCAGGGGCCCCCTTTTTTTGGGCCAAAAAAATAAACCAGCTATTCGAATAAACCCCACAATGAGGGGGGAAAGGGGGGGGCAAAAATTTTTATGGGCGATCCCTCGCTTGCAATAGAATGTATCAGGAATTTTACCCAAAAATTAAAATTTCATTCCTTTATTTAAACCAGGGCCAATGACTTTTAATGCCATTAACACTCCCTTTTGGGGGTTAAAAACGCAAAACGGGGAAATTTTGGAAAAACATCAATAGCAGTATCAGAAAAAAAATTTCCCAAAGCCTTTTAAGAATTGCAAAAAATTTCAGAAGAAAAAAATAGAAAAAATTTGTTGGGTCCAAAATTTAAAAAAAAAGTTTTTTTGAACTTTTTAAAGCCCGGAAAATCCATAGGGCAGCCCCCACTTTTGCCTTTTTTCTAAAAAGATCCGTCAGTAAACATTTTTAAAAGTTTTTTAAAAAATTAATTATTTTCTAAGTTTTTTTTTTTTACATCAAACGGTGAAAAGTTTTTTGGAATTTCATTTTTCTTTTTTTCCCGTGGGGTCAAATGTAAACAAATTTAGCAAAGAAATATGTTCCAAGGGAAAAGGGTAATTTTTGGAACAATCGGTAAAATTCGGGAATTGTTGATTTATCGAGGGGTCTTTTTTTCCTTTTCAAAAATTTGTCTGTTTTAATTTTTAAAATTTGGTTTGCAGAAATGAAATATTGCGTGCCCGTTTAGGTTTTTAGGGAAAAAATTTTTCTTTTTTTTTTTTTTCCTTTTTTAAACGTTTTGGGAAAATTGGGAGCTACACAAACCACATATTTTGTTTACTCCCCAAATTTTTCGCTGACCCGGAAGAATTTTAAATGAGATTCTTTATAAAAATTTAGTTATTTGCTTTCCCCGGGAAAAACCCAAGACAAATCTTTCCCTGTTTTATGTCTAGATTTTTGAAATTTTTTTAAGTAGATAATCGGGCAGCAGAAAAAAAAAAATTTCTTGCCCGTATTTTAAATTTTTAAAAAACGTACCAAAAACAGAGCCAGATGTAAAAAGGTTTTTAGGTTTTGACTCCATGCCTGAAAACTTTTTAAATCTTTAAAAAAATTAATTTTTCCCTAGTTTCCCATTTATCATTTGGGTTTTTTTTTTGGCATTTTTCCAAATTTAAAAACTTTTTTTTCTAGTTTAAAAATTTTAAAACCCCTAAAAATTTTGACATCTTTTTGTTTTTGGAAAGCCCTTTCCTTCTAATTTCATTTAATGGTAATTTTAAGGGGCGTTTTTCCCCGTTTTTAAAAAAAGCAAAAAGGAAAACTTTTTTTTTTGCTGTTTAATTTTAATCTGTTTTTTTTTCCCCATAAATTCAGAATTTATCTTTTTTTTCCTTCCTGATATTTTTTTTCAACATAATTGACCCTCTCTCTTTTTTCCTTTGGTTTTTTCCTAAGTGGTTTTTAACCCAAAAAATACCCAATACATTTTGCATAGGAACAATTTTTGAAAATTAGGTGAAAAAGAGTGGGGAGATAAATTTTACAAAAAAATAAAAAAGATAGGTGAAAGTACTGTTCCCTGGGGTTTATCCCCCAAGTGGGATAGTTTTAAAAAAGATGAGTAAAACCTGAACCTTTTTTTAGTGAAAATTTTGATCAAACCGAAAAAAAATTTTTGGGCAGAAAATTTTATAAAATTCCCTTAATTACCAATGAATTTTTTTAAAATTTAGGAGTTTTTTTGATCATGACAAACTCTACCCAAAAGGTTTTCCCTTTTCATCAAAAATTGGGCTAACACACTTTTTCGTTTAAAAAAATTTTGTTTTTTAAAATTTTTGGATGTGTTATTTTTTAAACTAATTTGGTCAGAAAATAAAAATTTCCCTTTCGAAAACCAGCCTAAATTTGTTGGGATCCCATTATTTTTTTTCCAAAAAAAAGGAAATAAACGCTTATGTAAAATTTTTTTCCCCTTTTTTTTTAAAACCTTTACCCACATGAGCCCGAAGAGAAATTGGCCTTAGCTATCTATCGAGCCCGCGTTTTTCCCTTTCCCCCCTTCGGGTTTGGGCCCAAAAATGGGCCCTCCCTCCAGTTTTTTAGGAAAAAAGCCCCATTTACCCCAAAAATTTCTGGAAAAAAGAAAAGAGAAACCCTTTTTCCCCTTTTTAAAAGGCATTTTACCACCCCACTTTGATAAGAAAACCCAAATCGCCCAAAAAACGCCTTTTTTTTGGTTTAAGTGTTTTTTAAAATTTAAAAAGTTTCCCCTTAAATTCATCTATTGAAAGGGGGGGAAATTTTAAAAAAAACAGAATTTATAAGATAAAATTTTGTTTGTTTTTTTTTGCTTTTTCTAATTCGATATTTGTTGTATTTTTTCTGATGAACTTTTATCTGAAAACATTGAAACAAAAAGTTTTTTTTCTTTTTTTTTTTTCAATTATGCTTGGGAAATCTATTATTTTAAAATTTTGTTTTGGATGTTTTGGGAAGCTGGAAATCCATTTTTATTTCCTAACTTTTCTTTCCAAAACTTTTTTGTAAACCCTTTGGGATTCTGAAAAACTTCATTTTTTACAAATTCGGGCAAATCCCTTGTTTTTTGCCTGAGAAATTATTTTTTAAAACATTGAGTTTTTAACTTCATAAAAAAAAGTTTTTTCTGATGATCCTTTTTAACCATATTTTGAAATGGGCCCTTTTTTAGGGTTTTCTGAATCCTCAAAAATTTTTTTATTCCACCATTTTATTGCCCGAAATGTTTTCCCTTTCTTGTTTTTTTGTGTTTTTGGGGAAAAAAGAAAACCCGCTGCATTAAGGTTTTGAGTTTTGGGCCCAACAAATTGGGAAAAAAAACTGATCTACTTCACCCTCTTCGATCGTTTTTAATATCGTACCCCTAAAGGGAAATTGATTGAAAAAAAAACTCCAGTCGGGCCAATTTTTATAAAAATTTTAGGAATTTTATCCTCATATGTTTTTTGGGTTGTTAGGGCAAGGCCCCTCAAATGACAAGGGGAATGGGGCAATGATCACTTTAAAAACAATCCTTTTCAACTTTCCAATAGCAATTGAATAGTTTAAACCTGGAGTTATTAAGGGAAAAATAAATTTGGCCCCTTGGGGTTTATGACTAGAAACTCGGGAAATTTTGGGGTTACTCTTCCCCAAATTCTTTCCCAATAAGAAAAGCTTTGAATCCCCCAAAAATTTTTCCAAAAGGGTTTTGCTGGTGAAAGTAAAAAGGCACCCAGAACCCAAAAAAGGGGATGAAAATTTGGAAATCCCCCGGGAATAATCCATTTATTTTTGTGAATCTGTTTTTTTTAAAAAACCAGTCAGTGTTGTCTTTTTTTTTTGGACCTTGAGGTAAATATAAAAGAAACTAAAATTTTTAAAAGGTCATCTTGTTTAAATTTTACTGTCACCCCTAAAATGATATATATCTGGCTGTTATGTTGCTAATTAGGAAAACCAAGTTTTCATAAATCTAAGCCCTGCCTGACATATATGGCAGATTTTACTTTAGAATTTGTATCAAATCACACTGTTTGGGGGGTAATAAAAATTTGTTAAATTTTTGGCATTTTTGCTTTTTAAAACCACAATTTAGGATTGAAGTGTAATATTTAGTAAATTATCAGTAGTTAAAAACTGTTTTAAAACCCCCAAAAAGTTGGGGGCATGTGCGAGCATTCCCCCCCTTTTCAAGTTTTTTTTTTTTTTAAAACCTCCCAGGAAAATTGTAAATTTTACATGACCCAAATTTTTGTGGGTTTTTTTTTCCCCTCCCTTGGGGATAGAACTTGAAAACACAATGTTGCTTTTCAATTGGGTTTTGGTTAATAAATAAAACCGCCCTAAAAATAAGAACAATTAAAAAATGACGTGGAAAAAATAATGACTTAAAAATATAAAAAAAACGAAAAGTCCAGAATTCCCCGGGAAACAATAAGTTCGGAAAAATCAAAAAGGGGAAAAAAAGACAGTGATTTCCCTTGGTAAATTAACAAAGGGGAAAAAAAAAATAAAAAAATTTAAACCCCCCAAACCCCAAAACCCCAAAACCCTTTGGGTTGGAAAAATCCCTGGACTTCCTTTAATTTTGCGTGAGTGGGGTGCCCCTGCGTTTCGTTTTTAAAAATGTGGGCAGTTGATGAAGCCTTAAAGTTTAAAAATGGAAAACGCCCAGGGAAAGGGGGTGGGGGGATACAGCCCCAGGTGGGGAAGCAAAGGTTGGAAAGGGTCCTTCTAGCCAAAGTTGCGTTAAAAAAAACCGGCCAGTGTTTTTCTGGCACCAAAACCCCCCTCCAAAGTCTCTGGTTTTTTTTTTCGTGGCCGTTTCCCCCAAAAAAGCTGGGGCTCAGGGGAACCCCTCCCAAAAAGGGTTTGGCAAATTGGGCCCGCACCTGAAAAATTTTTAAAGGAAAGTCATCTTTCGGTGTTTTAAAAAAGGGCCCAATGTTCTCATGAGGGCCAAAATGAGAAAACGTTTTTTTTATGTTTTCTTTCACGATTTTTGGAATGCAAGGGCGTTGTAGGCACCCGTCTTTTCTTCCAGGGGGTTTTGGGGGGGTTTTTAGACTTGGGGTTCGCCCGCTGCAATTTCAAAAATTTTTACTTCGGGAAAATTTTTGAACAGCCTTTAACCCGCCGTGCCCCCGGCTTTGGGCCCCATGCTGCAGGTTTTTCCCTTTGATTCCCTTTTATGCCCGTTAAACAGCACCGGGCACCGTTTGGGGCAAATTCTAAAACTCCTGGGTAGCTTTTTTTTCCCCCTTTTCTTGATGTTGTTGATAGTAAGGGATTTTTTTTGAAAGCTAATTGTTTTATTTTTTGTTTTGTTTTGTGTGTTTTTGGGATTGTTTTGTGCGGGGTGGTGTGGTGTGTGTGTTTTTGTGTGTGTGTGTTTTGTGTTTTGGTGGTGGTGTGTTTGTTGTGTGTTGGGGGTGTGTTTTGTGGGGTGTTTTGTGTGTGAATCAAATCAGAATCAGAAATAAGTTATTATCACAAACCCCATATGGACTTATTTGACTCAACAGAATAAACTATTCGTAAGTCAATAATACAACATATTATTCAAGGTCAGCCTGATTGACATAATTGGCATGAAAAAACAACACAATACAACACACAGCATAAGTGGCTGAGCCTATGGTGATATCTGCACATGTGTTTATGTATGTGTGGATTGCATTATATATTGTGATACCAAATGCTGTAATGTAATGTGTGTGTCTGTATGTCCGTGTCTGTGTATCTGTGCATGTTTGTTGTTGGTGCTGTTGTTGTTGTTGTTGCTGTCTTAAACTTAACGTCTGTTTACACTCAGTGAAGTTGGACGAAGAAAGTAAATAGAGTATTGAATGGCACAATAGGGAGAGATGATCGAGACGAGATTACATATTTACGTATTTTTGATTGATTGAAAGTAAAAAAAAGTCAACATCAAAGTTAACATATTAATTTCAGATGGTGCAATGAATACGCAAAATAGTTGCTTATTTTCGTCATCCATCTATCTAAAGGAAGATTAAACTAACAACAAAAGATATCAAACACTTGAGAAAAGGACATTATAATAATACAAATGACGATTTACAAAGGTGATGACGATATTGATTATCGATGAGAGTAATTATTACTACTGCATAGAAGCATCAATGATGATGATGATGGTGATGATGATGATGATGATGATGATGATGATGATGATGATGATGTTGATGGTGATGATGATAATCTGATGAATCATTACAACATATATTACAATATCCAATGCAGTCCACACATACATACACAACGCGTGCATACATGCTATAGGCTCACCCACTTATGGTATCATTTGCACAATTCTAAAAACACACACGGCCCCCAAACCCCAAACACACAACACGCACACAACAACACACACACACACACACACACACACACACACCACACACACACACGCCACACACCACACACCCACCACTACGGCAGCAAAATTTTTTCTGCTGGTCTCATACCGTTGGAAACAAACTGTTTTTTTTGAAGGTTCCGGGCAAAAGTTTTTTTTTTTTTCCCATTTTCTGCGAAGCTTGGTGCCAATCTACATACATGCTATTCTTTGAAATGCAATCTATATTGACGCTTCAGCCGGGGTAAGTTCGCGAACTAACTTTACTTTTTCGGAACTGAAACAAAAACAACAAAAAAAAAAAAAAAACCAATTCGGACCAACGCTGCTTTATGGGCCCGCAATTTAAAAGCAGAATAAGAAAAAAAAGGGGAAATTTAGAAATGGGGTTTTTTTAGGGGAGAAGGAGGGGAGGGAGGGGAGGAGAGAGGAGAGAGAGAGGGAGAGAGAGAAGGAGAGGAAGAGGAGAGAAAAAGAAGAGAAGAGAGAAGAAGGAGGAGAGAGAGGATTTTGAGAAGAGAGAGAAAAATGTGCAAATTCTGGGGGACTCCCCTCAACCCCCAAGGGCTGGGAAAGGCATCAAAACAAAAATATTAAGTTCAGAAGACCTATTCAGGAGTTAAGATATCGATTTTCTTTCTTCTGTCTTTTTTGTTGGGTGATGACCACCGTCATGATTTACATCGACTATATATTTTTTTATGATGTGTCTTTTTTTTTCTCTTTCTGTCCCCTTCTTCTGGTTTCCGGTTTGTCTCCCTACCGTCTGTCATCTTCTGTCTAAGTGTCTGGGGCCCTTTTGCCTTTTCTTAGTTCGGTATATCATGTTTCTCCCCCATTTCGTCCAACCCTCTCTCTGTCTCTCGTCTTTGTCTCTTTTGCTTTTCCCGTTTTTTCCTTTCTGTTGTCTGTCTCTGTTCTGCTCCCCCTTGTCTTCCTTTTCCTCTCTGTCCTTGTCTACTGTTCTCTCTTCTGTCTCTCTGCCCTTGTTTCTCTGTCTCTGTCTCTCCTTTCGTCCGCCCTCTTTTGTTGTCTGTCTGTTGTTTTTCTGTCTGTTGTCTGTCGTCTGCGCTCTGTCTTTCTGCCCCTTTTGTTCTCTCTGTCTCTTTTCTCTCTGTCTCTTTCTCTCTCCCCTCTTGCTTCTCTGGGTCTCTCTCTGTTCTTCTCTTTCTGTCTGTCTGTCTTCTTTCGGGTCTGTCGCTCTGTCTCTGTTCTCTCTGTTACTGTTCTCTCCCCCCCCTCTTCTTTCTCTCTCTCTGTCCCCTGTCTCCTGCTCTGTCTTTTCTGTCTTTTGCTGTTTGTTTTTTTCTGTCGTCTGTCTTTCTGTCTGTTGTCGTCTGTCTTGTCTCGTCTCTTCGTCTCCTCTGTCTCTAGCTCTCTGTATCCTGCTCCTGTCTCTCTTTCTGTCTATTCCTCTCTCTCTCTCTCTTCTCTCTCTCTCCCCCTTTTCCTCTCTCTTTTTCCCCTCTCTCCTCCCCTCTCTCTCCCCCTCTTTCTTGGCCCTGTCTGTACCCTGCTTTTCTCTTACTTCCCCTCTTGTTTGAGCTTTTCATTTATCGGTATGACTGTTGTCTTCTTTCTGGTTTAGCCTTTTTTTTTTCTGTCTGCTGCTGTCTGTCTGTCTGTTATTCTTTTTGTATACTGCCTATGAGTTTGTCATTTTCTGTCAAAAACCCTGTCTCTGTCTTTTTCCCCTGTTTTCCCTGTCTGGGTTCCTCTCTCCCTTTTCCCTGTTGTCGATGCTGCCTGTCTTTCGTTTTGTCTGTTGGGCTGTTTGTCTGCCTGTCATTCTCTATCTTTTTTTTTTTTCTGTCTATCTGCTTGTCGGTCTGTCTGTCTGTCGTCTGTGTGTTTGTCTGTCTGTATATCTGTTGTCAATACTTTTCCCATTCTATGTCTCTGTCTTGTCGGGCTTTCTCCCTGTCTATGTATCTGCACTCTCCCCTCCTCTCTCCCCCTCTCTCTCTCTCCTCTCCTCTCTCTCTCTCTCTCTCTCCTTCTCTCTCCCCCCCCTTGGGCTTTCCCTTCCCCCGTCTATGTTGTCTCTCTGTCTCGTCTTATAACCCCCCTCCTATTCCTCGTTCTTCCCGTCGCTTTTTTTGTCCGTCGGTCTGTCCCCTTCTGTTTTTGTCTCTATCTGTTTGGCTGTGGCGGCGGGCTGCGGGCGGGCTGTCTGGCTGTCTGTATTATTCTGTCTGCCCCTTTCTCTCTTCTCTCTCTCTCCTCTCTCTCTCTCTCTCCCTCTCTCTCTCTCCTCTCTCTCTCCCCCCTCTCCCCTCTCTCTCTCTCTCTTGCTCCGATTTTGGGCGATTCAAGGCTTTTCTGCTCATTTCCATTGAAGTCAGATCACGCTTCCTCATTCTCCTCTGGCCCTTTCCCCTTTTCGCAAAAGTGGTTTTTTGGCCAAAACGCCCCCCAAGTACCATAGCCCGCTTCTAGTCAGAACAATAAAACAAAGGTGGCGGGAGGGTTTTAAATCGTGCACTTCCCCAAACCCAGTCAACCGTGAGCACTTGGTTTGATTCCCACCTGTTCCTTTCCCTTCACATTCTGATAAAACACAGAAATATAAAACTATCAAAGAATACTATAAACCGACCGCGTGTTCAATGCGGCAGAACATATTGCACACCATTAAAAGAGGCCTGTTTTAAAAATTTTGATTTAGTAGGAAATTTTTGATTGTGGTGGATTTGGGTGACAAAAATTAAAAAAAAAACCCCCGGGGACAGGTGTCGTTTTGACACCCGATGAAGTCAAATGCAGCTACCCAAAAAATAGTGGGAAAAAATAGGTCAAACGGAAATCCGTCCCTTGTTAAAACCCCTGCGTTCTAGACGTAGCCAAAATAAACTTTTGGGACATTTTTAAACGCTAAGAACTGTCTTTAAATCCAAAATGATGAAACTGCTGAGGGGGTGTACATTCCCTGTTTTTTAATATTTCCCCTTTAAGAAGTAAAATACTTTCCAAAAAAAATTGTTTTTTCAATGAGGTTTGAGCAGAGGGTATGGGCGTGGCATTATTGTTTTTTTTTTTTCTGTTTTTTAGGTTTAATTGGTTTTTTTTTTTTTTGTTGTTTTTGTCGATTGTCTTGTTGTTGTTGCTGTTGTTTTTGTTTTTGTTGTTGTTTTTGTTGTTTTTTCTTTTTCTTCTTCTTCTTTTTCTTCTTTCCCCTTTTTCTTCTTTGCTATTTTATTGATTATAAAAATATCAGAAGCAAAAATAATCATGGTGTGTCAAATTTTACCATGAGTGTAAAGGCGATGGATAAAATTTACGCCTTTAATTTTTGAATTATTCAAATCAAGTTGTGTGCGGTGGGGTTTTGGTTTTTGGGGGTGTGGGTTGGTGGTGTGTGTGTGTTTTGTGTGTGTGTGTGTGTGTGTGTGTGTGTGTGTGTGTGTGTGTGTGTGATTGTATGCTTCCAGCTACCAACTGAATTTTATTTTTTTGGAAAATTGATAACAGTTTTTAATGAATTGCTTTCTTGCTGTTTTCCTAAGAAATGTGTTACCTATGTTATTTTCTGAAAAAAGCCGATGACGACAACCTACTAAAGGAAAAAACACAAATTCAAAATTTCAAAACAAAATGTTTTTAATAACGTATTTACGTTGTTTGCTAGCTACGTGGATTTTCGGGCTATGAGTAAACACATCATAAAACAAACAGGTGTGTCTTGTTTTTCCTTTATGTGTCGGGGTTTTTTGATTGCTACTTTGTAAATAGAATTTCCATAAAACTCCTAAAATTAGTTGTTTACATGTTTGAAGGAAACCCCTCTCGTCTTTGCAACACAATATAAAAACAAAATTTTTGAACACAAACAGAAAAAGTAGAAACACCAAAAATTAAGACTGTCAAATTTTTAAAATAATTCAACAAGCAGGACATAGGATAAAACAAGGAAAACCCAAAAAAAAAGCAAGTAATTCAATCTCGCCTTTCAAACCCAAATTTAAATTTAAAACCCGCATTCACCAATCACCCCTCGCCTGTATTAACACTAAAGCACAGGCATGCCCCCAAAAAACATGCATGCCCCCTTCAGGCATTGGAAAGAAAGACTTTCGTTTTTAAACGTGCTGTTTGTGTGGATGACCCCCCTTTTCCTACTTTCAGTAATAGTTCCATGAAGTCGTAATGCGGGTACTTGTATTAGGCAACAATGGTCATAACAACAAAAATCCCGCGTTTGTAAACACGGGTTGCATGAGGATCGTCCCCCCTCCCATCCCCCACCCCCCCCCACCCCTAAAAACCCCAAAAAAACAGCAAACAAATCAAAAACCCACACCCCCCCCAAAACAAAAATTTTAGTAGTGCTGACCGCGTGTTTGTACATAATCTGGCTTGTTTGCAAGGGTGCAAGGGACACATCCAAAAGATGGCCCCTTGTGGCCGGGGGAACAGGTACAAAAATTTACAAAACCGCATACACCCAGGGACTGGAGTAAAAAAAACACCAGGGGCTTTTACATTATCCTGATATAAAAGAATAAATAAATAAATAAAAGAATAAAAGATGTGTTTTATAACCTGCTTTAAAACTATATAGCTGCCAGTTTTAATCTAAGGTCAAAAGTGACGGGTGGCACCCCCGGTTTGGGGCCTTTCGGGCGCGGGACTATAAACAACCCGGATTTGGGGTTGGATTGGATTTAATTTGTATTAACCAACTGAGAAAAAAAAGAAAGGACTTATCATAAGGGACCTCACATACCCTTAGCATTTTTCAGGGATTTTTTGATAGTTTTTTATTTTCTTCTCTAGGTTTTGTTTATTGTTTACTGATGTTACTGTTTTTTTGGGCTGTGGCTGGGTTATCTCTTTGATCACATAAAATTGTGTATTGTCAAACTCATTTTTTTCAAAATTAAGGCTAGAATAGAAGAGAAGGCGAAAGAAAGAAATTGAAAGAAGAGAAAAAAGGAGATGGAGAAAATACATCAACAAAAACAAGTAATGAAAAAAAAACAGAGAATAGCAAAATTTAACGATAGCAAACATAATAAGCCTTAACAAAAAAAAAAAAACAAATTTACAATAAAAAAGCACAAAACAGCAAGAAAACATCACAATCATATTACATCAATCAACAAAAGCAACAGCAGAGCGGCAGCAAAAGCAACATTAGCAGCAACAGTAGTAAAAAAGCCAAACAACAACACAACGAAAAAGCATGTACAATTTAGGAAATGTCCTATTTCCAGAATCGAGAATATGGCCGAAACTGTAGGTCAGCACCGTTTTTTTTTTTTTTTTTCAAATTTAAAAAGAGAATCCGCCCCCAGCATCACGTCGCAGGAGACATTCATTTCCAAAAGCCTTTTTAAACCCCCGGGGTTTTTCCCCACTGCGGGGGAATTAAAATTTCTTTACTGAGGTAAAAGGGAACCAGGGCCATTGAAAGGAAAAATCAACAACAAACGGTCCTATTTGTTAAAATGTGGGATTTGATTATGGTTTATTTTTTCTTGTTTTTGTTGTTCGCAGTTTTTAGTCTACATTTAGGCTGCACCGTTTGGGCAACTATAGAAGTTCGTTTAGCCACCAAAAGAGAGATATTACACACGTGCGAAAATGCTTGGAAATCCCAGGAAAAGCTCATTGCTCTCAATGAAACAGTATATATTTTATTGTTGAAACAAACGTAGCATTCCATTGCCGAAACACAAACAACACTCTAATGTCCATGAACATATATTGCTCTCAATGTTACTGTGTAGATTTGTTTTAGTAACTAATAAAACATTCCAATGCTGAAATGCGAAAAAAACATTTCTTGATTCGAAAAACAAACAAACTATTTCACTGATTGCTACGTGTGTACTTTGTTTTTGAAACTAACGTAACATTTCAATGCCAGCATGTAACTTTCAACCGCATAATGAATCGCAATTCACCAGAAATCAAGGTTAAGTTATTGGTAAGCTATTCATCTACAATAAAAAGGCTATTTATATTTTTAAAAATCGGACAGTTCTATGAAAATTCAATACAAGTTCAAATGATAGACCGCGGGGAGTGACACAATGAGAAATTGACAAGTTGAGCATCGCGATAGGTGAACAAAATGAGGGTTTGGGTATTTTAAAAACAAGTTTTAAAGCAAAATGAAACAAACTTACGCCTTGATATTTCAGTACAAGGTGGAGTAATGGCTATAATTTTATAATCAATGAAATTAGCAAACTCAACAACCTGACCCCCACCTACCTAAAATGGCACCTGGCAGAAAAGTGGGTCAGGTGCAAAGCGACTCATTTCGTGGTGGAGTGTCACAAATATAAAGTACACTCAATCCCATGTTAATCCAATGCTGTCAAAGAAACTGTTTGATTGTGTTTGTTAAACTGCCGATAGTATTAACTTCCAATGTCACAATACCAGCAAAACAAAACACATAATTATACAAATCAAACTATGTGTGCACACTTTGTAAGAGTCTTAGAAGCATACAAGCCCTGTGTTATGCTGCTACACTGACCACTGCTCTGAGATGCAAATGGATGGAGGCCTTTCTGTTCACGTCTGTCCGTTTCCCTATTGCAAATCGATCACAAGACATACCTTTCACGCGATCAGATCATTTGTCAGCCTCGCCTGCCTGATCTCCTTTCTACAACTTTTCTTTCCTAAAGATGGTGTGACTTTGTATGGAACCTTGTATACGCTGCACGTCACATGCAGAAATATGGGAACAATGTGAACAAACCAACGTGTGTGGTTTGAATCGTCTGTGCTCTATCACGATGGATTCAATATCAGTATATTGTACTCTTATGGGGACTGGATAGCTCAGTGGTCAGAGCATTTGCTTTACTCCAGCTAAGGTTAAGCAGCATCGAGCGTGATTACCACTTGGATGGGTGACCGTTTGCGCGCCTTGGCTTCAGTACAGTCCCCCACATCACCCAGCTGATGGTAGTTGTCTGAGCGTTGGACAAGGACGAAGAAGTTGAGAGTGTGTACATAGTGCAAGCAAGTCGTCAGACTCAAACCTTCCTTTTTTTCCCCTTTCCTTCCAACTTCTAACATCTCTCTTTCCATTCTCCTTGTCATAGCAAATGATAATCCCTGACACTAGGGGTGTGGGTTCTACTGGATCTCGGTGTAATCATGTTATCCAAACCACTAGCAACCAGACCACCACTCATTGTCAAACAGATAAAGGGACACGTTCTTGTACAAACAGGAACCAAACCTCCGACTCCTTGCTTTCTAGACCATTGCTTGTTACTACACAACCCATGTCACATATCCACAGGCCAGGAAACCTTGGTGAATTCTTCTTTCTTCCTCGCTGAAATGTGGCATTCCGCAGGGATCTGTTCTGGGCCCTGTTCTTTTCAACTGCTTCACTGTCACACATAATTAACTGTCATCAGATCAACCATCATTTCTATGCGATGATTCTCATATTCTAAGCAGCGACACTCCTGAAAATCTGCCTTCGATCTTGACAAATATCAAAATAATAATAATAAGAAGAAGAAGAAGAAGAAGAAGAAGAAGAAGAAGAAATGGAATTTGTATAGCGCTGTATCTTGCAAAGACAAATCAGAGCGCTTGCATTCAACATATTCTTACAGAGTCATGCAGCCAATAACTATCAAAAGCTTTAACAACATTAAAATGTACGCACCTATATATACATACACGCGCACGCGCACACGCACACACACACACACACACACACACACACACACACACACACACACACACACAGGTTGTAGGCTTTGGCAGGGTAATGGGTTTTGGGGTTGTTGAAGGCAGGGGCATTTTGAGATAAAAAGAGGGAAACAGATTTTTTGAAGCAAGTAGTCTTGAGGCTGGATTTAAATGTTATGACCTCTGTAAAAAAAGAAAAAAGGGGGAAAGGGTTTTCCAGATGGAGGACCAAAAATAAGAAAGAGCGACGACCAAGGGTGGACGGTTTTGAATCAAGGTATTCGAAGCACAAGGTATCTGCAGAAAGGCGGAGGGAACGGGGATTGTACAGGTGAAGACATTCACGAGAAGGGGGTGCTGTTTGGTGGGAATTTTAACAGAGGGTATGTCTTATAGTTTCTCTCTGGGGAAAGGGAAAACCAGGGAGAATCGCAAGAGAGGATAATGTGCTCAAAATTTTTTTCTTTCTGGGGACTAGGCGAGCTGCAGATTTTTTTGTATACGTTAAAAGGGGGGGGTAGATGTTGGGGAAACCACCAAAAGAGAACTGCAATAGTCCAGTGTGAGAGAATGAAGACGAAATTTAGATGTTGCATCAGTGGGACAGGTACTTTCGAATTGCACTGATACGCCAAAATTGATAAAAGCAATGACGGGTCGGGGTGATGTTTTTTTTTGATAGACAGTGTGTTGTCGATAACAACCCCTAATATTTTCCACAGGGGGACGGGGGCCGATGTATTACGATTCTTTTGAATTTTTGTAATGGAAGAGAGTTTGTTTGATCCCTACAAGCATGCTTCGGTTTTATCTGCATTTAACTGAAACTTTTTTTTGTTCATCCATTTTTGGATAATTGAAAGCAGAGGCCTATTTGTCAAGAGAGAAGGCAAATTTTTCAAATATTGTGTAAATATTTCAAGCGGCGTCAATTTTTTTCTTTTTCAATAGGGCCCCAAGCTTTCAAGAAACCCAAAATTGGATGATACAGCCCAAGTTACGCTAAATGCTGATAAAACGAGACCATGCTTGTAGAAAACAAAACACTAACTTCTTCCTTACAACACTTCAGTACAATTTAGCAAGCACATCCCCACCCTGCGTAAAAATACTATGGGTCATTATTCCACCACTCTCGATGAAAAAATTCACACCCAGACCTGCATCATGCTACATCAATTGCGCGCATTATAAAATTCGAAAGTGCCTGTCCACAGATGTCCTTTCGAACCGTTAGTCTCTTTTTTGTTTAAGTATGGAATATTGCAATTTTCTTTTGTCATTTTGGGCTCCCACATGATAAACCCACTCCCTTAAATATAAAAAGCTTTTGCCCCTCGACTAGTCTCAGAAAGAAAAAAACACCCAAACCTAACCATTAACCCCTCTCTTGCATCTCCCACGGGTGCCTTTTCCAAGAGAGAAACTATAAGATCATACCCTTGTTCAAAGTCTCCGAAAACAGCACCCCCCTACTTTTTGAAAAAAGTCTTATTTGTACACTCCTTCTTTTTTCCCCTCCCTCGCTGCGAATTAACCTTACAAACCTAATTAACCAATCCACCGCGGCTGTCGCCTTTCTCTGTTTACGGGCCATCAATCTGGGGTGACCTCCCCCCTCTCTCCCCTAAAGCTTTCTTATGATACTTTTAAAACCAGTCTCAAAACACACTTTTTTTCAAACCTTAGATTTTTATCTCCTGCTTGATCTCATAGCTTTTTCCCCCGCCCCTTTAACAGCCAAATGCTATCGCCCCCGCAGGGGTCCTGTGTGTGTGCGGTGTGTGTGGTGTGTGTGTGTGTGTGTTTGGGGGGGGGGAGGGGTCGCTGCGTGCTTTCGTGCCATTTGGGCCTGTTGAACTTATTGTTTCTGGTTTTATGACGTGTAAGAATGACTTGAATGCATGCGCTTTGATTTGTCTCTGCAAGACATAGCGCTATATCAATTCCATTCATTATGATGAAGATTATGATGATTATGATTATGATTATTATACTATTCTTCTTATCATCATTATTATTAATAATATTATTATTATTATAATAATAATAATTATTATTATTATTAGTTCTTCAAACTCTCAGACTGCAAATTATGTACCCAAACATATCACGAAAGTGCGTTGAGCGTCGGGCAATTCAGGGCCCCGTGCCCCGACTTTGAGTTGGAGGAAAAGTTTTACAATAAGTCTTTCTGGGAAAAAAAAAAGGGAGGGGAAGGACCCAAAAAGCCCAACATAGAAAAAAAGGAACTGGGAAAAAAAAAAAAACAAGGCGCAACAAGAGCGTGATAAAAGAGAATGGAGAGGTTATATTTTTAAAAATAAAAATAATAAAAAAAATGAAGAAGGAAAAAGAAAAGAAGAAGAAGAAAAGAAGAATGATAGATGATGATGAGAATGATGACATCATCATCATCATCATAATGATACGTGACGACGCGATGAGAGAGGATAATAATAATAATAAAATAATAATAATAAATGTAAAAATAAGAAAGGGATTAAATATAGCGAAAGATATGAAAAAAGAATCAAAGCGCTTACTTTTAAACACCCATACTACACCAAAAAAATTTAACAGAGATAACAATTTAAATCAAATACCAGTACAAAAACCAAACACACCACACACAAAAACCCACACACCACAAACACACACACACACATCACACACACACACACACACAACAACACACACACACAACACACACACACACACACACATTATACACTTTGGGGGTGATGGGTTTTGGGGCTTTTTTAGACTTGGATAGATTTGAGATAAAACAAAGGGGGGGGGAAATCAGATTTGGAAAAAAAAAACCATATTTTCTTGAGGCTGGAGTGTAAAGTGTCATAAGTGGCTTTGGGCAAAGGGAAAGAGAGGGGGGTCTTCCCAGATGACGGACCAGTGCATGGTTTAGTATATACTGAAGCCCCCCTCCCCCCCACGGGGGGGTGGGTAAAGTGAGACAGGACAACTGTAATGCGTGGAGTGTGTTGATAAGATGCAGATGTGAGGCAAACGAGAAAATTGATATCCACAACAAAGTGAAGCTGACAGAACAGAGAAAAAGAAGACAGAAAGAAGAAAAGGGGGTGGCGGGAGAGAGAGAGAGAAGAGGAGAGAGAGAGAGGAGAGGGAGAGAGAGGAGAAAAGAGGAAGAGGAGAATGCTTTGCGTTTGACCAATTTATTGTCATTGCCCAAGTGGCCTATTGACAAGGGGGGTTTACCGACGTTCTTTTGTAAATAAAATAAATACAAAAAATCACTGATCATTTATTTTAATGATAATATGTTTTTGGAATTATATAGGTAAAATTTTGTAAAGAACAAATAAAGCGCTCAGATTTCATTTCATACCTTTTTAAGTCCGGCAGATTTCTCGTGAAATTCGGGCGCTCCCCGGGGGTTTGGGAAAAGGGGGAGGCGCGTCCCACAAGCGCTGCGCCCCCCTTTTTTTTTATGTCGCAACTTATTTGTTTCCCTATCCCAAACGTAATGAAAACCAAAAAAAAACAAACCCAAAAAAAGGGTCTCTTTAAAAAGGATACGCTTTTAAACTCTGATTGAACCAGTTCAAACTGAAAAACAAAATAATAGCAAAGGTGAAAAACAGGGAAACCCAAAAAGCAATAACTAAAAATAAAAAGAAAATTCTAGAAACTATATTAGCCCCAACGAAAATTTTATGTGGAATTTTCAAAAAATAATCTTGCTGGAATACGGTAATTACAAATTTTTTTTAGGTTTTTTACAAAAGCTGGGTTTACATATTAACATACTTTAGTTTAGTAAAAAATGTTAATAATTGGAATTAGTGTAATTGTCTAATTTTAGTGCTTAAACAATAAAAATTTTCAACGATTTGATCCAATATCATCTCAGACGTAAAATAGAAAAAATTTTTGCCTTCCAAAAAACTTCTAGATTTAGAAAAACCAGTTTTTACTATGGAAAAAATATGATTGACAATGAAACAGGAAAAGCACTTCATCATCAAGAATAAACCACACATAGGGGAGGGGAAATGTTTGGGGACGTCTCAGGGTTTAAACCCTCTTTTTTTTGCATTTAAACCCGGGGTTTTGTCGAAAAACTTTTAAATTTTTCGGGGCCATTTGTCATGACTATTCGAAATACTTTTCAGCTTGAAAGTGAGAGAGAGAAGGGGAGAGAGGAAGAGAGAGAGGGGGAGAGAGGGAGGGAGAGAGAGAGAGAGAGAGGGGAGAGAGAGAGAGAGAGAGAGATGGAGAGAGACAGACAGACAACGACTGATAGAAAAAAAAAGAAAAGGGGCGCGCGCGACAAAAAGAGAAAGAGAGAGAGAGAGAAGAGAGGGAAGAGAGAAGAGGAGAGAGAGGAGAGAGAGAGAGAGAAGAGGAGCGAGGGAGAGAGGAGAGAGAGAGAGAGAGGGAGGAGAGAGAGAGGGGAAAGAAGAAGAAACGCAGAGAAGACGAGACAGATGCAGAAAAAGAGTCAAAAAGGGAAAAGGATAGAAAAAAGAGAAAGAGAGAATAGAGAGGGAAAGAGAGAGGAGGAAAGAGAGGAGGGGGAGAGGGATCACATAGAGAGAGGCAGAAAGAGGAGGAAGGGAAAGAAGAGAGGAGGAGAGAGATAGTGAGAGAGAAGCAGGACAGGTGAGAAGACACAGAAACGGAGCAAGGGCAGAGAGAGGAGGGATAGAAAGGGGGAGGGGAAGACGGACCTGGACGAGGGGCAGGAAAGTGGAGAGGACAGAGACAAAAGACAGAGACAGACACACAGAACAGAAGTGGAGACCCCGAAAAGGGAGGGAGATCAGGGCAGCAGTTAGCGTCAGCAGTGCATAGCCATGAAGTGGCAGCGGTTAATTAGAAACGAAAAAAAAATCACAAATAATTGAAAAAAAACAAACAAAAAAGCAACCACAATCAACGATTAGGAGATTAAAAAAAGCAAACGACTTCGGAAACAGATTGGCCTTGGAGATTTTGCGAAATAAAAGAGGGTTTTTTGTTTTTGTTTTTGGTGTTTTTTTTCTTTGTTTTTTTGCGTTTTATGGTTTTGACTGTCTGCTAGAATTCCCAGACTCGCTGATGGTAAAATATTGCGTATTTAACCTTTTTTTGCTCACCACGAATGTAGCCGAATTTGAACTTCGGGGTAGTTCGCTCATATGGAAACATAGAAAGAAAAAGTGTCAATTTCTAGTACGGGTGTGTAGCCTTACGAATGACACATTTTAATGGCTGCGTGGTGGTTTGGAAGTCAGGGGGAATAAGTACGTTTTTTACTCATTTTTCTTTTATATCTGTGTGCTAAATATTAATATATGTATGTGCAACGTGTCAGTGATTCTCTAGTAAGTTGAGTAAAGCACTGTGCGTATTCTGGGCAATTTTAAGCATAGTAATGTCCAACAACATCGGCAACACTTCTCATCGGTCAAAGTGTATGTACCTTCAACCAAATGCATATTTTCTGTTTCTCTCTGACTCTTTATTGGTATCATCTCTCTCGCACTCACTCCTCTCTCTCTCTCTCTCTTCTCTCTCTCTCTCTCTCTCTCTCTCTCTCTCTCTCTCTCACACATACATACACACACACACACAAATAGAAAAAAATGCATGCATATGCTATCAAACGTTTCTTAAATGCCCTAATCCATTCGTCAAATACTGTACTATATGGCGAAATGGGACGGTTTCCTTTACACATCAAAACGTATCTTAAATGTATTAAGAACTGGCTGAAACTACTGAAACTTCCAGGGTCACGTTTATGTAGGCAGTCTTATGACATGATGGTTATAGAAATAGAGCTGGGTAAGAAGAATCGGGCATATCAAGTGCAACGGTTTTTGTCAGAACATGGTTTTGAAAGCGTGTGGTTGACTCAGGAAGTAGGTAGCGATCATTTGTTTATTTATGAATTGAAAGACATACTCATTTGTTCGTTTAAACAAAATTTGAACTCAGTTACGAAAGTTAGGATAAATACTGATGATTTTTTTTTCGTTTAAGTGTGCCTTTCAACTGAAAAGTATCTTCGCCTAGTCATTGACAAATGGCACTGACTACATTCGACAAAACACGCTTGGTTTTAATGCAAACAAAATATCGTTTCAAGCTGAGACGTCCGCACATTTCCCATGCCCTATGTGTGGTCATATTCTTGATGATGAAGTGCATTTCCTGTTTCAGTGTCAAGCATGTGTATACATTCGAGAAAACTGTATTTGTTCTCAGTCTAGAAGCTTACCGAAGGCGTTTTTTTTTCTATTTCCTCGTCTGATAACGGTATTGTGATCAAATATGTTGCAAAGTTCATTGCTTAAGCATTGAAACTACGACAACCACAGCTAAATGCCAATTAGTTTAACTTGTTTATCTTAACTAAGGAAACATATTCTGTAATCTCCAGCAGCAGTGTGTGACACAAACATCGAAACATGTACAGTAACGCTGTAGTCTACAGCAATAATATTTTTGAAAATTTCACATATAATTCGATTTGATGATCTCATATAGCATTCTAGAATGTTCTTGTTATGATTTTCATCATCATCATCATCATCAGACCCGTGACCTTGGCGGTCGTGGGGGAGACACGAAGGACGATGCCGTGGTAAGCCTCCTCCATCCATCTCGGTCCTCGGCTCTGCGCAGTAGTGCAGAGTCATTCATCATGGTCCATTCTCTGATGTTGTCCATCCATGACTTGTTCTGTCTTCCCCTCTTTCTGCCACCTTCGAGTGTTCCCTGCAGTACTGTTTTTGGCAGAGTGTTGTGGTGGTTGACGTGGCCGAACCATGTCAGCTTTTTCTTCTTAACGATGGTGAGAAGGGGTTCCTGTGGACCTGCCAGCCGTGTTATATGACTCTTGACAAATTCATTGGTCTTTAGTTCTCTCTCCCCTACGACCTTATAGGTTATGGGACATCTTTACCTTTACCTTACCTTCGTTCTCTCCAAGATATGCCCAGTAGTTTTCTATGGCATTTTGTTTCAAATGACTGGATTCGCTTTGCTGTTTCAGCAGTCAATGTCTAGGTTTCACTTCGGTACAGCAGAATAGTCTGAATTAGGGCTTTGTAGAGCTTTAGTTTGATTGAGAAACTGATCTCTTTACTTTTCCATATGGTGGTGAGTTTTGTCATAGAAGATGTTGCCATGGCTAGCCTGACTTTTATTTCTGTCGTCGATCGCCCGTCCTTTGTGAGTGTAGCGCCAAGGTATTTAAAAGCGTCTACCTCCTCCAGTTGCTGGCCGTTCATGTAAATTTTAGCAGTGGTGTTGCTCGTGCTGTTCACAAGTACTTTTCTCTTCTCCGAGCTCACCTCCATCCCATATGCTCCAGCTCTGTTCTCAAGTCTGGTCGTAAGATCTTGCAGCTCTGTGTTACTTCCGCCCATGAGGTCAATGTCATCGGCAAACCGCAAGTTGAGGGGTCTGCCGCCAATAGAAATGGTAGAGTAGAAGTAATGGAGGGTCTCTCTTATAATGTTTTCCAAAAACAGATTAAACAGGACTGGAGATAACAGGCATCCTTGTCGGACCCCAACTGTGGTTTTGAAGTAGTCTCCGACCTGATTGTTCAGAAGGACTGCACTGCTTGCGGTGTTGTATAGTGCTTGAATGGTTTGCACTAGTCCTTCTTCAATGCCAAACATTCTGAGAACCTGCCACAGGCCTTCGTGCCATACTCTGTCGAAAGCCTTCTTGAAGTCGATGAAGTTGTGGACCAGGTCTCTCTGATGTTGAAGATGTTTTTCCATCATGATGTGGCAGTTAAAAATCTGTTCAATTGTGATCCTGCCTGCCCTGAACCCAGCTTGTTCCTCTGCAAGGTGTTCTTCTGCCTCCTTCTTTAGTCGATTCAAAATAACTTTTAGCATGATCTTGCTGGCGTGGCTGATGAGGCTGATTGTTCTATAGTTTTGGCATTGGCGTAAATTCCCCTTCTTGGGCAGGGGTATGATGAGTGATTGTGTCCAGTCTGTTGGCCACTGTTTTGTCTCCCAAATCTTCTGACAGATAGCTGTAACATGTGTGATGACTGTTTCGCCACCATGCTTGAGCAGCTCTGCTGGTATGTTTTCTGCTCCTGGGGACTTTCCTACTGGTAAGCTGCGGATGGCTTCTTCCACTTCTTCCCTCAGTATAGGTAATGGCGAGGATGCTCTTGATGTTGCTGCTTTCTCTTCTATTATGCTCTTGTCAGGTTGCATTGGGTAGTTGTACAGTTCTTGACAATACTCGGACTACCTGTTCAATGCAGCTGAGCTTTCTGTGAGGAGGTTTCCGGAGCTGTCTTTAATGACTGATGATTTGGTTTGAAGTGGTTTTGTGAGTTTCTTCAAGGTGTCGTATGCCTTTTTACTGTTGCCCACTTTCATGCTTTTTTCGATCTTATCACATTGATCACTGATCCACTTCTCTCTGGCCTTTAACATTGACTTCTTCACAAGATTGTTGGCCTCCCAGTATTCTTTATGGTTGGAAGACCTGGTTGGTTTCAGTGCTCTTCTTGTGTCGCAGAGGTCCAATATGTCATTGGTAGTCCATGGCTGGTGTTTATTCCTCTGACGAACGAGTACCTCCTCTGCTGTTCCTCGGACTGCCTCATTAAAGTTGTTGGTGAGGTCATTGATGTCATTGTCCAGGAGGGTTAATGCTGGAAAACGTCCGCCAAGCTTAGCTTGGAAGATCTCCTCGATATCAGGATCTCTCAGTTTGTCCACGTCAAATTTGATACGTGGGTTTGCAGGCTGTTTGTTGTTCTCCAGTTTCATTTTGAATACCAGCAGCACAAGGTCGTGGTCGCTGCCTATGTCAGCTCCAGGGTAGGTTCTTGTACTGGCTCTGTTGATGCTGGATTTGAAGCGCCGTGGTGTTAAGATAAAATCTATTTGGTTATGGATCTTGCCGTTTGGCGCATGCCAGGTTGTCCTCCTTGACTGCTTGTGGGGATAGAGGGTATTGGCAATGGTAAGTCTGTGGGTGCAGGCAAACTCCAGCAGACGTAGTCCCCTGTCGTTGGTCTCTCCAGTTCCAAACTGACCAACTGGTTGTAAGAGTCAGGACCTACTTTGGCGTTAAAATCCCCTTGGATGATGATGATGTCCTTCTTGGGTATTTTCATAATGGTCTCTTCAAGATTTTCGTAAAATTCTTCTACTTCTTCATCTGCATGGTCAGATGATGGTGCATAGATTTGTATGATGGTGATGTTCTTGGGCTTGGCCGACACCCGGATGCTGATAATCCTGCTGGAAGCCGGTGTACAGCTGATAATGCACCCCACTACTTCCTTTCTGACAATAAATGCCACTCCATGTTGGTGATGTTTCTCTTGGCCACTGTACCAGATCTTGTTGCCTTCTTCAGTCAATGTCTCACCAAATCCTGTCCATCTCACTTCTCCTAGTCCAATAATGTCCCATTTATATCGGCTAAGCTCATACTCTAGTTCTTTGATTTTTCCGCACTGGTAGAGTGTACGGACGTTCCACGTACCAATAGTGATCTGTTCTCTAGGGAGCTTAAGTAATGTTTTAACTCCAGTAGCTGACTTGTCACTTCCAACATGGTATTGATCAATGGAAAGCGCGGTCGTTGGTAACCCGGGCCTCGACCGATCCGGTATCATATTGGCTTTGCATTAATCTTTCATGTTTTTTCTGTGGGCTTAGGATATTCCTTGATGGCGCCAATCTCCTCTCCAAGTCTCCAAATGTTTTGGGTTTTTTTCTATTGGGGTTTCCTCCCCCACATGTGACCGGTTGTACTGGGTTACATGCATACCAGTAGCAGTAACAGAGAACTTCTCTGACTGACCTGACAAACTGTTATGACCTGACAAACTGTTATGATTTTACTTCTTGTTTATTGGTTACTGTTGTTTATCCTTGACATTACTTTGTGTTTATTCTGAAACTGAGTTTACGCAAGAGCTTAAAGTCGTATCCAATTATAAAGATCTCTTGGTTTTGTTTCTGTTTCCATTACGTTAAATGCAGCGTGTAATTTTTTCTTGTATTTGATTGTATTTACAAAACAAAGTCGCGTGTAACCCCATTGTTAATAGGCAACATTGGGCAATGACAATCAATTGGTCAAAGCGTCGCAACGTCAAAGCGTCTCTCTCTCTCTCGATATTTTTTTATATCTCATCGTCTGATGATGATATTGTGATTAAATCGGTTGCAAAGGTTATTGCTGAAGCACTGAAATTACGACAATTACAGCTAAGTTCCAATTAGTTTAGCATTTGTGACTAAACTAAAGTAACATTTATATTATGTAAACTCCAGCATTTTGTGACACACCTAAAGAAACATTTATAATTACGCTGTAATCTCCAGCAATAATATTTATTGAAAAACTCACATACAATTTCATTGGATGGTCTAATAAAGCATTTTAGAATGTTAATTTTTTTTTTTTTTAGTTGTTGCTTATTGGTTCCTGTTGTTCATCCTTGTTATTGATTTATGTTTAGTTTGAAACTGAGTTTACGTCAGAGCTTAAAGTCGTATCCGTTCATAGAGAGCATTCTTTTTGTTTTTTGTTTCAATTACGTAAAATGCATCATGTGATTTTTGTTGTATTTATTTGTATTTACAAAAGAAAGTCGTGTATAACCCCCCTTGTCAATAGGCCACATTGGGCAATGGCAATAAATTGGTCAAAGCGAACAGCATCAAAAGCCTCTCTCTCTCTAATTATCTTGTTTATTAATTAATTGATTTATGTATGCTTGTTTTCATTTTTCCCCATAAGGGCCTGGTGTAAAGAAACCTCTGGCTTATCCATTTACCCTCATTAAAATATTCGAGTTTGAATTTCTCTCTCTCTCTACTCTCTCTCTCTCCCATCTCTCTCTCTCTCCTCCTCTCATCCTCCTCTCTCATTCTCTCCTCTCTCCTCTCTCTCTCCCTCTATCTCCCCCTCTCTCTCTCTGTCTCCTCTGTACATTCCATCTCTTCCACTGGACTCCCTTAGGGATGGCTTCCCTCGTCATCCTTGATGGCTATGTCAAGTGCACGTTGTCCCTGTTGTCCCTCTCTGTCCCTCTCCTCTGTGGCCACAGACAGAGCTGAACTTGACAGTGGTACAGGGAAATCCCTACCTCCGCTTTTAGCTGCTGATGTGCGTATTTATTTCTCAGTTTTGGTTCAGTATGTACCCTCTGTTTTAGATCTTGTACGTGTGTGTGTGTGTGTGTGTGTGTGTGTGTGTGTGTGTGTGTGTGTGTGTGTGTGTGTGTGTGTGTGAGTGCTATTAATTTTTTAAATCATTTGTTTTTTTTTATATCGATGATAATGAAATAAGCACTCATGTTGCTTTTTTACATCCAGTTCCCGTGTGTATGGGGTTTTGTAAATTCTGCCATTTTTTCCCACCGGCATACAATAGCCTACCCTGTGTGTGCGGGTGTTTGTTTGTTTGTTTGTTTTGTGTGTGTGTGTGTTTTTTGTTTACTCTATCAATTTTTAGTTTGTCGCGGGTTTATATCTTGTTTTTTACATTTACTTTGTTTTTATACCTAGTGAAGTGCATAATGTTTTCTTTTTTTTTTGTTAGTCTGTACCTTGAATATTGCATTGTCTCTGATTCCATTGAACTGGATTGGACTTGATATGATTGTATCGTATCGTTATGCATTGTGTTGTACTTATTGTGTTGTTTTGTACAGTATCGTATGTTGTGTTGTATTGCATTGTTCTATATTGTATGATATTGTATTGTATTTCATTGCACTGTATTGTACTGTATTGCATTGTGCTATATTGTATCGTACTATAATGCACTTGCACTGTATTGTATTGATTTGCAATGTCTTGCATTTTCTTTTTGCTATTTTGTGTTTCTTTACATGCGCTGATTCGTGTTTAATATAGCATCTTTGTTTTACCGTTCTATCCAAAAGACTAGCACTCAGACCAGCAAGCAGGGTGTGATCTTAAAGAGGGATCGAGTCTGTACTTCTCGTTTCCTAGGCAGATGTATTATTTATCGTGTTAAATTGAGTTGTATTGTATTGCATTGTAATGTAGTGTTTTGTAGGCTATAACCCCTCTTAGTATGCTATGTCTTTTTTCCAATCACTGTTTATCATCGACGCGTATTTAGCTTTTGCTATTACGATAACCATGGAATAAACATTCAAGTGCTATTTTACATCCAGTCCCTATGTGCACGCATAAACTGAGAAAGTGATCTTGACCTGCAGTCAAATGTCTCTATTTAAACTTGCAATGACCGTATTCTTCATTTTTGTGACTTTTGGATTATAGGTCACATTGTAAATGAGGCAATGAAGTGTAGTCGAATATTCAGTATGTATTAATGATCATAAGATATGTCATGACGTAAAAGCGAAGATAATGTATGCAAATACATATTACAACAAGTTTGCTTTCTTTAAAAAGCAAAGTTGGGCAGATTTTATTCTCAAAGAAGAACAGTATTAATGTAAACAGACTTAGAAACGTTGTTGTCTTAAGGCAATGTGGTACTACATTATAGAATACAACGCAACACAATACAGTACAAGGCGATACACTACACTACACTACACTGCACTGCACTGCACTACGCTACACTACATTACACTAAACTACACTACACGCACTGCACTACACTACACAAACTGCACTGCACTACACTACACTACACTACACAACACTACAACCGATTTACAACGTAATACAAAAAAACACAAGACAACACAATACAATACAACAACAACACAACACAATGCAATGAAAGACAATACAGTACAGCACAATGCAATGCGATACAATGCGATCAATGCCATACCACACAATACAACACAATACAATATGATACAATGCAATGCACTGCATACAATGCAATACAATACAACTCAATTCAAAACAATACAATACATACAACACAATACAATAAAAACAATACAAAACAACGCATGCATAACAATACAGTAGAAAACAACACACTACAATACAAAACTCCACAGCACACCACATTATTTTTACATCCCACAACACCATAGAGGTACAGATCAAGCTGCCCTGCTCTGTACCCTACGTCACCTTACTGTGCAGACCGAAGTATCTGAGACGTGAATTGATGGTGGCCTTTGCTGTCAATGTCAAGCACCCCCACTCCCCACCCCTCATCCCCCACCAAATCGATCTGAAGAATTCAATGTCCACGCAAAGTGACCATTTGTAAGCGTCGCTTGCTGCTGTGTGCCTTTCACAGGCGTCCTTTTGTATCAAGAAAATGTTGCTCGAGCTGGCTGATCCCACACGAGCTAGACTGGGCTTGCAACATGATTTGGTTTGGCTGTTCCTCGACTAGAGCTCTGGGTGTTCACCAGTGGTAAACTTTCGCGTATGCAGCCGTTTTTTCCCCACCCACCTAACATGAAGTTTGCCGCATTCCGACTTCCGGGGATATATGCTAGGTATGTACGTGTTACCGTAGCTCACTAAACGCTGATGTGATTTAAGGGGTATGTAATGTTTATGTTGAAGCTTCTGCATGTTTGTATACATGAAGGGAAGTGGCAGGTCTGCACTTGAACTTGACCTGGGAGATTATAAAAATCCCCGCCCTTAATTCACCAGACGTTGTCGTGATTCAGAGCCAAGACATCATGGATCCATGGAGTTGAAGTCGATCTTAACCACTCGGCTATAGCGTCATTTGGAAAATTGTATCAAAGGGGAAGAAAATATACACACACCCTAAAAAAAGCAAAAAAAGGAAAAACAGGGTTAAAGCGTGCTGATGACTTGTTGATGTAAAAGCATTTGAATGATTGATGTGCATGTGCAAACCTCTTGACCTCCGCTTCAAGGTTGTTGTTATTTTCTTTGTTTCTTTGATTTATCAATTTTGTCTTGTGTCTGTCCTCCCATTCCATACTTTCTTTCCTCTAAAGCTTTGTTACTTTCATTTTATGTTTATCATTGTACAGGTGTGATAGTGCAGTGAGTTTGTTATCATAGCATTTCTGAGTAAACGTGTTTGTAAACAAGATTTTTTTGCTACGGTGCTTTCTTGTTGCGGCTTCGTGTTTTCCGAAGCTTCAGTTTTGCTGCTTCCTCGACGCTCATTTCGATGTATCCGCCTCAGCAATGCCTGTATTTATCGTTTTGCATTCTCAGCAACAGAAGTCCACGAGGGAGCTTTTCAATGTAAGGCAGCCGTGAGGCCACGAGCCAGACCGGCCCTGCATTGTTGCTAAAGTCCCTTTGGTGGAGTTCCGTGGTGCCTGTTTGGAGCTAACACACACAGGGTATCAGCTACTTAGGTTCCAAATGGCAATAAAAAAGAGGGCAAAATCGTGTAGCCAGACTGAGTTAGGACCCCTCAAGGGCAGTGACCACACAACGTCCATCTAACGACCTTCTCCAGTGACCCTCCAGCCCCAAAGCTTTAACTCTACACAGGCACATAGCACGTGCATGGGTATCAGTGCTGAGATCACCATGGAACCAGAGGAATCTCACTCTGGGCAGGGCCCGACCGACGTCTGCAGAAACAAATCTGATGAGTCTTCTGGGACTCCAGCCTGTGACCTTTCATCCAGCAAGCCTACACGCTAACTGCTGCTTCATGGTGGCTGCTTCCTGACACCACTTCATGAAGCAGAGGCTATGTCCAGAATGGGGACTGGAATAGCTCAGTGGTCACAGCACTCTGTTAAGCAGCATCGAGTGTGGTTACCAAGTCGTTGGATGATCGTTTGCGCGCCTTGGCTTCAGTATCGTTCCCCAGTTCACCCAGATATAAATGGATATCTGCCCTCTTTAGGGTCAGGGAAGGTGAAGCAGCGAGGGAGAGGAGGTAGGCGCCGTCATCAATATGCTGGCTTCTAGAGAAGCTGTGGTCTCTGACATTTCGCTCCACTGAGACCACATAGGTTATGGGACACCTCTGACTTTGTATGTTTTATATCAGAACATATCCATGCATTCATCAGGTCTTGAGTGGATACCATTAGCCTTTGGCATATCTGATATTGCTGCAATCATACTTAATGTGAGATTGCAAACAAGTTTTGTCCTAGAGCCAGTATACATGATATATCGCTGTGTGTGTGCATGT
>CM054146.1:66790954-66798454 GCA_028751875.1 Rapana venosa | reverse complement strand
CTGTTCTCGTATCCGCTAAACCGTGAGTGGTGGTCTGGGTGCTAATCTTTCGGATGAGACAATAAACGGAGGTCCCGTGTGTTACACATAGTTAGTTAGCACACGTAAAAGAACCCACGGCAGCAAGAGAGTTGTTCCTGTCAAAGTTCTGTAGAAAAAAATACTGATAGGGAAACTACAGTTGCAGAGAGAAAAAAAATGGATGGCGCTGCCCTTGTGGCGACGCGTTGTCCTCGGGGAGAGCAGCAACAATTTCAGGCAGATAAATCTGCCGTGGCTTTAACTGGTATACATTTAAATAATAATAATAATAATAATAATAATAATAATAATAATAATAATATAATAATAATAATGATAATGATAATAATAATAATAATAATAATAATAATATAATAATAATAATAATAATAATAATAATAATAATAATAATAATAATAATAATAATAATAATAATAATGATAATGATAATAATAATGATAATAATAATAACAATAATAATAATAATAATACTCAAGAATAACAATAGCATGAACACAATATTTCTTCTTCATCGAACACTCAGACAGCAGCTCCTGAGGCCCTGACAAATGCTGCCGTGCACTCCAGGCCCTCCAGGGGTCTGAAGAGTTTGTCCCTCATCGGCAGGTCAGTAGGCCAAATATCGGCCCTCAGGTTTTGGTGTGTTGGACAGTTCTGGAGGAAGTGTTCCACTGTCACGGGAGAAGTGCCACAGGGGCACGCCTCAGAATCACCAATGTGGAACCTGGTAAACATGTGATGTCTGTATCTGCAGTGTTCAATCCTCAGCCTCACAATCATTACTTGGTCTTCTCTGGGGAGGAGGTAGTAGTCATCCTTACTGTTGAAATCAGGGTGCTGCTGAAGCCATCTTCTCTTTCTCTTTTCCTTCACTATTGTCTTTGCCTCTTCATACGTCACCTCCTGCTTCTTTTGAGGAATCGGATCTCCTATATTTGCTAGGTCAGCTTCCGCGTTGCCATGGATGCTGCAGTGTGAAGGATCCCACTGGAGGACTGTATGCTCAGTGGCCTGCTGCAGGGCAACAAGAGCGGAGGTAGGGCGTTGAGTTCCTTGTTCCTTGTACTGATGATGACTGTAGCTACAATAGCATATTTAGGAGAAGACGGAGCTGGAGGAAAAGAGGAAGAGGGGAATAAACGAATAGCACATCTGGTTGCACGTTGCAGTAGTAGTAGCAGCTGCACATCCAAAAAAGCGGCATCAGTAGTCATAGAGCAGCTGTAGCAGCAACTGTAGCACCAGCAGCATCAACAGCAGTATGAAAAAGCAGGGAGAACACCATTATTTGATGTCAGCATTGTTCCAGAGAGACAGAGACACAGACAGACATTTGAACCCGAGTAAGCAAACACACAAAAAGACAAAGCAATCAAGACAAATAAAACGGAGGAAAAAACAGAGAAAAAATAAACAACAAACAAACAACATACACACCCCACACACACACCCCCCTCACTCCCACAACACACACACACCCCAAAAACTGATGTATTCTTTTTTTTTTTAAAAAAAGTAAAAAAAAAGAAAGAAAACCCCCTTTCCTTAAAAGTAATTAAATTTACATTTTTTAAATTTCGCATTCTCCCCAACCCGGAATGAGGGTTCTTTGAACAAAAACCTTATTTTTTTGAAAAATTTGAAATTAATTTTTACCCAACATTTCCCCATAGGGAAAGGGGAGAGTGAGAGTGATGTGAAGAGAGAGGGAGAGAGAGACAATAAAACAATGACAAATTCTTTTATTTCGGGGGAACAATAAAATAAGCCCCAAATTTTGCTTTTTTACATCCGGCCCCCCCCTTTAAAGGTATTCTCTTAATAAAAAATAACCCCAATACTTTTAAATAATAAAAATATAAAATGTAGGGGAATTTTAATATAGCGCTGAACTTGTAAAACCCCAAACCAAAATAAAAAGCGCTCAGTTTTGAATTCGGGCTGCTCTCCCCGGGGGAGCGGGGAAAAACGCGTCCCCATTTTTCGCTGCGCCACCCTTTCCCCTTTTTTTTTTTTTTTTTGTTTTTTTTTTTTTTTTTTCTGCAGTTTTATTTTTTTCCCCTATCAGAGGGTTTTTTTTCTAAAAATTTTTGGGCCGGGGGACAACTCTCTTGTTGCCCGTGGGTTTTTTTTCGTGCGAAAAATAATTTTTTAAATACAGTCTCACAATAAAAAAAAGGGGGAAATCCCTTTTCAAACAGCCCCCCCCCCCCAACAAAACCCCCCCCCAAAGCAAGCAAATAAAAGAAAACCAAAAAATCCCCCCCCCCCCCAAAACCCCCCCCCAAAAAAAAACCTTTAACCAAAAAAAAAAAACAAACAAAAAAAACAAAAGAAAAGGAAAAAACCCAAAACCAACAAAGATGATAAAAAAGAGAAAAAACAGCCCGGGAACAAAACAAAAAGAACAAAAAAACAACAACAGGCCAAAGAAAAATAACAAAAACCAAAATTAAAAAAGTCAAAAAGGATAAACATCTACACATTTAAAAAGGGTTTACCCCTATTTGGTTCCCAATAATTATAAATCAATTTAATTTAAACAACAAAGTTCTTTTTAAAAATTAAACAATGGAAATTTTTCACTAAAAACTCCCTTTTCAATTAGTGAAAAATAAAAAAAATTTGGGAAAAATGAAATAAATAAAAAAAACCCAAATTTAAAACCCAAAAAAAAAAAAGCCCAAAAAAACCCCCCCCCTTTCCCCAAAAACCCCCCCCCCTTAAAAAAAACAAAAACCCCCCCAAAAGTCCGGACTAATGCAAAGCGTGCGCCCCGCGCGGTGCACAAAAAAAACACACAACATAAAACCACATACACACCCCCACTTAGAACGTATAGCCACGCATGAAACCTCACACACACAACACAAAACACTCTTCCCCACATACACCCCAACAAAACTAACACACACATCAACACACACCACACACAAAAACACCACAACACCTAAACCAAAAACTCAAACAACACACACATCCTGGATACATTTTTTTTCGCAAGCATTTCCCACATACAAGAAAATTAGACACATGTCTTAATTTAAAAATTTTCAAACCGTCCCATTTGTACAGAAAAAAACCAAAAAAAATAAACTTTATTAGAGGGTACGAAGACGGGCAAGCCAAAAAGGGCATCAAAAAAAATTTGCCCAGTCTAACATCAGCTTTTTTAAACCCAATAAAACCAGAACTGCTTTTTTTCCGCTCTCATCTGCACACATGTGAATGGGCGTCTTTACTACTCATTTGAAACAAAACAACAACCCAATAACCACACACTTATTCATGTGTGAAAATTCTATATAAACATTATTAAAATTGTTTAAAAAAGGGTCCCAAAAGTAATAAAAATTGCCCCCAAAAAGAACATTGAAAAATTTAAAAACCAAACCTTTCTGCTTAACAAAAAAAATAAAAACCCAAAATTTCATTTTAAAGGGGGGAAAAACTCAGAAAAGGGTTATTGTTAAAAAAAATCAAAAAAAAGAAGGGCACACACCACCCCAAACACAAAATTAAAATTTTTAAAAGCAAGCTCACTAATGTCAGTTCAGAGAGAGAGAAAAGAGGGGAGGGGAGGGGAAAAAAGAGGGGGAGAGAGAGAGAAAAGAGGAGAGGGGAGGGGAGAAGAGGGGAGAGGGGGGAAGAGAGGGGGGTGAAAAGAGAGAGAGGAGAGAGGGGAGAGAGGATTTTTTTTGGTTTAAATGCAAGGGGGGATATTTTCTTTGTTTTCCAAAAGTTCAATTGTGGATTTTTATTTTTGATGCATTTAAGTGGATGAAAAAATGACTTTTTGAAAATTTTTTTTTAATGTTTTGGAGTTGTCTAAATGATTTAAGGAAAAGGAGTTCCCAGAACGGGGCCCCCGAGAAAAAAGTAAGCTAGTTTTTGAACAAATCTATTTTTTGGGTTTGGGAACTTGCTTTTGGGTATTTTTTGGAATGATTTTTGGGAAATTGTCTTTAAAAGGGGAATGAGGGAAAAATTCCTTTTCATTATTTTAAAAAATCATGATCCCTTTGTTAAATCTTTTCTTTGGTGTGGGGGGGAAAAATTTTTTAACGGGGTTTAAAAACCTTTTATTTTTAAGGTAGTCTTCTCAAAAAAAAAAACCATTTAGAGCATTTTTTTACAGACTTAATAAGGGTTTTTCATAGTGTTTGCACTAGCAGAATCCCAGGGGGTTTAAAAGCTTAATCTATTGAGGATTTTTTAAAAAGGGCTTGAAAAGAATAGTTTTTTTGGGAATAAAAGTCAAGAAATTTTTTGTTTTTAGTCATTTGGGTATACTCTTTGGGAATTTTTTTGCAAAGATGGGATATGTGTTTGGTTTACCAGCTGGGGATTTTTTCAATTGTTACTCTAAAAACTTTGTGGTGAGGGCTTGTTTTATTTTTTTCCTTTTAAATAGGGAAATTGGAAAAAATTTTTTTAGAAAAGATTTTGTCGCTTTTTTTCGGTATGAAAAGCTTGCATTTTTTTTTTATCGGGGGTGTATAGCAGGTGTTTTGTTTCAGTCCATTTGAAAAGTTAATCAGTGCAATTTTGCAATGTCTTTGCAAGAGAGTTAATGTCATTTAAGGGTTTGGGATGTTGGGTTTTGTGTCGTAGCAAAAAAGTTCGGGATTTAGATTTGAAAATGGGAGGAAGGTCATTTAAAGTTTAATGAAAAGAGAATTGGGGCTAAAATGGACCCTTTTTTTTTTGGGTTTTTTTTCCCCCCCAAAGAAAGGGTTTGTGTGGAGGGGGAACCGTAGCTAATTTAAAAACATTGTTGCTGTTTGGGAAGATAAGAAGCAAGAAAATTCAAGGGTAATTTTTAAAAGAGAAAATTTTTTAAGTTTTGCTTTTTAATGAGAAGTCTTCGGTCAATTGTATCAAAAAGCTTTTTTTAAATCTAAAAATAAATACTCCAAAATTTTTGTCATTAATGTTAAGGAAAACCCCAAATTTTTTCAAGACTAGTTAATTTCCCTTTGGAAAGAGTGATTTTTTTTAAATTTCCCGACTGATTTTGGGGGAAGTAAGTTTTTAATTTTTATTTGGTTTGGGCCCATGGGGTTTATTTTATATGTTTTTTCCCAAGGGTTTTTTAAGGTAAGAAAAAATTTGAGATTGGCCTAAAAATTTTTAGGGGTTCCGGGAAATGGGGCTCCAGGGCTTGTGGAAACGGGGAAACACCCTTTTGCAAATTTTTAAGGCGTTGGGGAAATTTGTTCTTATGAAGGGCAAAGGTTTTTGATATGTGGCGAGTTTTCTGTTAAAAATGGAAACTGGAGTTTCAGTTTTCTGCCTCTATTCCATCAAGACGGTACTTGATTTTTTGAGGTGGTAGGGAATGTAGCCTTTAGAAAACAGATATGAATTTTATGTGGGGTTTTGATGGGAAAACGCTTTTCTTGGCAGGGAATTTTTTTTTAAATCTTTGGAAATTGGGCTTCGATTTATCTTTGTTAATTATTTTTACAAGAAATATTTAAAGGGGGTGAATTTTTTAGTTTTTCAGCGGGGAAAAATCTTTAAAATTTCGGGTTTTGGGTTTGGAAGACAATTGGGTAAAATTTTTTATTTGATTGATTTGCCCCTTTCCTTTCAGTCTTTGAATTTTTTTTGGATGAAAGTAGATCTTGGAATAATATTTCCTTTTTTTTCTTGCCCTTTTTTGTGAAATTTTTGGCTTTTCTTAATTTTTTTGCCTCCTCATTTTTTTATGTTCCCTTTTTAAGGGAAAACTCTAAGATTTTGCATGCTTCTTCTAGTTCTTTTTAAACCCCAAAGGGGGTTTGGGACAGGGTTTTTCCTTAAGGTTTTTTTTAAAAAGGGGATGTATTTTTCTAGATTTCAGTAAAAAAAATTTTTTCCAGAACTCAATTTTGGCCCGGGTTTGGATCAGTTTAAAATTGAAAGTTTCCCAGAGCATGGAACTTTCTTAACTCTTGAAAAAAGCCCGCTCATTAAATTTTGCCAAAAAAAGCGAAAAGGTTATAGTTTTATTTTTGGGCCCGGTTAGGGGGTTTTTTTTCCTTTTTTTTAACATGTTTGGGACGAAATGGGTATTTGGTTTGCTACGTTGGTAAGGGGCACAGTTTTTATGGGTGTTTTTAGGGTCTTTATACTTTGTTTTGATCAAATGATTGGTTGGGAATTTTATTTTTTTACTCCTTTTGGGTGAAGGGACTTTTGGTGAAATTGAATGAGTTAATAACTTGGGTCCATTGGTTGTTTACTTTTGCTAGGTCAATATTAAAATCACCTAGTAAGATAATTTCCCTAGATTCTAATAGGACTACGTTCATCATGGAGTCAAACTTGTCTATCCAATTTTTTCTTTCTGTTGGATTTCTGTAGCAGAACCCCATTATAATAGGCGCTGCACCTTTTATAGCTACTTCGATCCAGATGGATTCTACTTCACAACGTTCAAGATGGAAAAGACGTTTGAACGTTACAGACTCACACACACACACACACACACACACACACACACACACACACACACACACACTTAATGTGGAACATTGGTAGGTGAGAATTTGTTACACCAGAGTTTCTAGTGTAACCCTAGACGGAAAAGTTGGAGCAGGGTGAAGTCTGGTGGCGGACACTGCTGGGTAGGGTGGGGGCTGGCGGTGGGGAGGAGGTAGGGTCGTCACATATCGTTGACGTGGGAGAGTTTGTCTGTTGGCCCAGACACCGTCATTCAGGGGTTGAGGGGTAGGTTGGCGTCCTGACATCCGTGATGAAAAAGGGTATCCAGGGACATGATACCCTTTTTGAAGCAGAGGTAAGGGTTGCGTCCTTTGTACGTCAGTGGGCCGTGTAGTTGGGGTCGTCAGGAGAGGCTGTCGTTGGTGTCGGGGGTCGGCGTATTTGAGGCTGTACGCTAACCTGTCTGTACCTTTGGGGCTGGGATGGAAAGGGTCAGAATATAAATCTTTGCGTGGGGCCCCACTAGCAGTTGTAAATATGGCAGCGTGGTCTGCAAACGTGATGTTTTCTGCAGAACACACTTTGGCAAGGGACATATTGGATAAATTGACGGTCTTTTTTAGAGGATGTCGTCCCATTGGGGGGATAATGGACGATGCCAGCAGCCTGGCTTGGGGGAACACATGCTTGATATTTCTGATAAGTTGTGTCCATTTATTGTCTGTGATGGATGTATGTTTGCATGTGTTGATTCCAGTATGAAAAATGAGGTGCTGTACATCTTTGTTGCGGGGAATGTGTTGAAGCCAATGAATAAGGTCATCAACTGTGAGACCTGAGATGCTGATGTTTTGATTTCTGCCTTTGTAATATAGAATATCTGACTTGATGTGTCGTGTCACTGAGTCACCCAGGATGAGATTCGTTGTGCTGGAGTGTACTCTTTGTACTGCTAGTTGTTGGCGTGGTGTGGGAGTGTTGTTGGTAGTAGTCTGAGGTGCTTCAGAAGTGTGTGATTGTAGTTTG